>OY750778.1:11197500-11655000 GCA_963556745.1 Catoptria pinella | reverse complement strand
TCTATCTATCTATCTATCTATCTATCTATCTATCTATCTATCTATCTATCTATCTATCTATCTATCTATCTATCTATCTATCTATCTATCTATCTATCTATCTATCTATCTATCTATCTATCTATCTATCTATCTATCTATCTATCTATCTATCTATCTATCTATCTATCTATCTATCTATCTATCTATCTATCTATCTATCTATCTATCTATCTATCTATCTATCTATCTATCTATCTATCTATCTATCTATCTATCTATCTATCTATCTATCTATCTATCTATCTATCTATCTATCTATCTATCTATCTATCTATCTATCTATCTATCTATCTATCTATCTATCTATCTATCTATCTATCTATCTATCTATCTATCTATCTATCTATCTATCTATCTATCTATCTATCTATCTATCTATCTATCTATCTATCTATCTATCTATCTATCTATCTATCTATCTATCTATCTATCTATCTATCTATCTATCTATCTATCTATCTATCTATCTATCTATCTATCTATCTATCTATCTATCTATCTATCTATCTATCTATCTATCTATCTATCTATCTATCTATCTATCTATCTATCTATCTATCTATCTATCTATCTATCTATCTATCTATCTATCTATCTATCTATCTATCTATCTATCTATCTATCTATCTATCTATCTATCTATCTATCTATCTATCTATCTATCTATCTATCTATCTATCTATCTATCTATCTATCTATCTATCTATCTATCTATCTATCTATCTATCTATCTATCTATCTATCTATCTATCTATCTATCTATCTATCTATCTATCTATCTATCTATCTATCTATCTATCTATCTATCTATCTATCTATCTATCTATCTATCTATCTATCTATCTATCTATCTATCTATCTATCTATCTATCTATCTATCTATCTATCTATCTATCTATCTATCTATCTATCTATCTATCTATCTATCTATCTATCTATCTATCTATCTATCTATCTATCTATCTATCTATCTATCTATCTATCTATCTATCTATCTATCTATCTATCTATCTATCTATCTATCTATCTATCTATCTATCTATCTATCTATCTATCTATCTATCTATCTATCTATCTATCTATCTATCTATCTATCTATCTATCTATCTATCTATCTATCTATCTATCTATCTATCTATCTATCTATCTATCTATCTATCTATCTATCTATCTATCTATCTATCTATCTATCTATCTATCTATCTATCTATCTATCTATCTATCTATCTATCTATCTATCTATCTATCTATCTATCTATCTATCTATCTATCTATCTATCTATCTATCTATCTATCTATCTATCTATCTATCTATCTATCTATCTATCTATCTATCTATCTATCTATCTATCTATCTATCTATCTATCTATCTATCTATCTATCTATCTATCTATCTATCTATCTATCTATCTATCTATCTATCTATCTATCTATCTATCTATCTATCTATCTATCTATCTATCTATCTATCTATCTATCTATCTATCTATCTATCTATCTATCTATCTATCTATCTATCTATCTATCTATCTATCTATCTATCTATCTATCTATCTATCTATCTATCTATCTATCTATCTATCTATCTATCTATCTATCTATCTATCTATCTATCTATCTATCTATCTATCTATCTATCTATCTATCTATCTATCTATCTATCTATCTATCTATCTATCTATCTATCTATCTATCTATCTATCTATCTATCTATCTATCTATCTATCTATCTATCTATCTATCTATCTATCTATCTATCTATCTATCTATCTATCTATCTATCTATCTATCTATCTATCTATCTATCTATCTATCTATCTATCTATCTATCTATCTATCTATCTATCTATCTATCTATCTATCTATCTATCTATCTATCTATCTATCTATCTATCTATCTATCTATCTATCTATCTATCTATCTATCTATCTATCTATCTATCTATCTATCTATCTATCTATCTATCTATCTATCTATCTATCTATCTATCTATCTATCTATCTATCTATCTATCTATCTATCTATCTATCTATCTATCTATCTATCTATCTATCTATCTATCTATCTATCTATCTATCTATCTATCTATCTATCTATCTATCTATCTATCTATCTATCTATCTATCTATCTATCTATCTATCTATCTATCTATCTATCTATCTATCTATCTATCTATCTATCTATCTATCTATCTATCTATCTATCTATCTATCTATCTATCTATCTATCTATCTATCTATCTATCTATCTATCTATCTATCTATCTATCTATCTATCTATCTATCTATCTATCTATCTATCTATCTATCTATCTATCTATCTATCTATCTATCTATCTATCTATCTATCTATCTATCTATCTATCTATCTATCTATCTATCTATCTATCTATCTATCTATCTATCTATCTATCTATCTATCTATCTATCTATCTATCTATCTATCTATCTATCTATCTATCTATCTATCTATCTATCTATCTATCTATCTATCTATCTATCTATCTATCTATCTATCTATCTATCTATCTATCTATCTATCTATCTATCTATCTATCTATCTATCTATCTATCTATCTATCTATCTATCTATCTATCTATCTATCTATCTATCTATCTATCTATCTATCTATCTATCTATCTATCTATCTATCTATCTATCTATCTATCTATCTATCTATCTATCTATCTATCTATCTATCTATCTATCTATCTATCTATCTATCTATCTATCTATCTATCTATCTATCTATCTATCTATCTATCTATCTATCTATCTATCTATCTATCTATCTATCTATCTATCTATCTATCTATCTATCTATCTATCTATCTATCTATCTATCTATCTATCTATCTATCTATCTATCTATCTATCTATCTATCTATCTATCTATCTATCTATCTATCTATCTATCTATCTATCTATCTATCTATCTATCTATCTATCTATCTATCTATCTATCTATCTATCTATCTATCTATCTATCTATCTATCTATCTATCTATCTATCTATCTATCTATCTATCTATCTATCTATCTATCTATCTATCTATCTATCTATCTATCTATCTATCTATCTATCTATCTATCTATCTATCTATCTATCTATCTATCTATCTATCTATCTATCTATCTATCTATCTATCTATCTATCTATCTATCTATCTATCTATCTATCTATCTATCTATCTATCTATCTATCTATCTATCTATCTATCTATCTATCTATCTATCTATCTATCTATCTATAGATAGATTCGCGTTTGGGATGACTTTCGTAAAAGGAACCCCTCGAGTGCTTCCAAAAGTTTTATTTTCAAGGCTTGATATATCGCATGCAGTAGCTCCCTAAGGTTTCTGAAAGATGTGTGCAAGTGATTCACGCTAGGGATGAGCGCTAAGGATGAGTTTCGTAAAAGGAACCCCCCGAGTGCGTCAAAAAGTTTTATTTTCAAGGCTTGATATATCGCATGCAGTAGCTCCCCAAGGTTTCTGAAAGATGTGTGCAAGTGATTCGCGCTAGGGATGAGTTTCGTAAAAGGAACCCCTTGAGTGCGTCCAAAAGTTTTATTTTCAAGGCTTGATATATCGCATGCAGTAGCTCCCCAAGGTTTCTGAAAGATGTATGCAATTGATTTGCGCTAGGGATGAGTTTCGTAAAAGGAACCCCTCGAGTGCTTCCAAAAGTTTTATTTTCAAGGCTTGATATATCGCATGCAGTAGCTCCCCAAGGTTTCTGAAAGTTGTGTGCAAGTAATTCGCGCTAGGGATGAGTTTCGTAAAAGGAACCTTTCGAGTGCGTCAAAAAGTTTTATTTTCAAGGCTTGATATATCGCACGCAGTAGCTCCCCAAGGTTTCTGAAAGATGTGTGCAAGTGATTCGCGCTAGGGATGAGTTTCGTAAAAGGAACCCCTCGAGTGCTTCCAAAAGTTTTATTTTCAAGGCTTGATATATCGCATGCAGGTAGTTCCCCAAGGTTTCTGAAAGATGTATGCAAGTGATTCGCGCTAGGGATGAGTTTCGTAAAAGGAACCTTTCGAGTGCGTCAAAAAGTTTTATTTTCAAGGCTTGATATATCGCATGCAGTAGCTCCCCAAGGTTTCTGAAAGATGTGTGCAAGTAATTCGCGCTAGGGATGAGTTTCGTGAAATGAACTTCTCGAGTGCTTTCAAAAGTTTTATTTTCAAGGCTTGATATATCGCACGCAGTAGCTCCCCAAGGTTTCTGAAAGATGTGTGCAAGTGATTCGCGCTAGGGATGAGTTTCGTAAAAGGAACCCCTCGAGTGCTTCCAAAAGTTTTATTTTCAAGGCTTGATATATCGCATGCAGGTAGTTCCCCAAGGTTTCTGAAAGATGTATGCAAGTGATTCGCGCTAGGGATGAGTTTCGTAAAAGGAACCCCTCGAGTGCTTCCAAAAGTTTTATTTTCAAGGCTTGATATATCGCATGCAGTAGCTCCCCAAGGTTTCTGAAAGATGTGTGCAAGTGATTCGCGCTAAGGATGAGTTTCGTAAAAGGAACCTTTCGAGTGCGTCAAAAAGTTTTATTTTCAAGGCTTGATATATCGCACGCAGTAGCTCCCCAAGGTTTCTGAAAGATGTGTGCAAGTGATTCGCGCTAAGGATGAGTTTTGTAAAAGGAACCCCTCGAGTGCTTCCAAAAGTTTTATTTTCAAGGCTTGATATATCGCATGCAGTAGCTCCCCAAGGTTTCTGAAAGATGTGTGCAAGTGATTCACGCTAGGGATGAGTTTCGTAAAAGGAACCCCTCGAGTGCGTCCAAAAGTTTTATTTTCAAGGCTTGATATATCGCATGCAGTAGCTCCCCAAGGTTTCTGAAAGATGTGTGCAAGTGATTCGCGCTAGGGATGAGTTTCGTAAAAGGAACCCCTCGAGTGCTTCCAAAAGTTTTATTTTCAAGGCTTGATATATTGCATGCAGTAGCTCCCTAAGGTTTCTGAAAGATGTGTGCAAGTGATTCGCGCTAGGGATGAGTTTCGTTAAAGGAACCATGTCAAGGATAGACCCATCCTTGTATAGTTTATTATACTTTTTTATACTATGTAAATATCTATACTATGTGTTTAACTCTCTTCTCTATTCCTGTCACCTCTTATTCTATTGCTTAGCTTTTGTATATAATTAATGTGTTTATTTTCAATATATCTGCCTTTTCCCCTTCCAACCGCCGTTTCCTTTGCTGTCCTCGACATCCTGGTCCTTCGAGCCATCTTTTCCTTTTTTTTGTAACTTCAGCACCTTTTCCAAATTTACTTTTTCACTATGCTTACGAGAGCGCAAGCAGCAAAAGGGATGGCGGAACCCTCACCTCTTGAGGGGGGAGAAGGAAAAGCAAGCTCTGTCATGGCTTCCACCACGTCATCGCAGCGCGCGAACCTTGTTGCGCGGCAAAAGTCCGCCGAAGCTAATTACAGGCGCAAGATCGCGGAGCTCACACAGCACGCAGTGATGGCAGAGGAGGCGGCAGCGCGCGCGGAGCTTGAAGCGGAAACTGCTGCCATTGAGGCAGAGGAAGCAATCATAGGATCGACAACGGCTTCCATGGAGCGGACGGCGGAGTGGGTTGGCAAAGCGTGCACCGCCGAAGGATCACCATCCCGGCTCATGGATTGCCGATCTTCGACCCAAGTAACGACTGTGCAGCAATTGTCACCGAGGTGCGACCGATTACGGTCGCCATGCGTTGTTTCTCAGGTACCCAAACTTCATTTACTATGTGAGAATGTGCACCGCACCACGCAGGAGAAGGTCGCCCGTGCTATGCACCCGATCGGGGAGGGCGTATCGGCATCTGCGCAGGTGCAACGCGAATTTCCGCATATTAAGGAAGCACCGAACGCGAAACCTCAAGACGAAGTGCCAGCGTCACAAATTATTCAATTAGCGAACGCTATAACGCTTCTTGCACAGAACAACTGTGCCCGTTCTATGAATGTAGATATTGTAAATTTCTCAGGGGACGTCGCAGAGTGGCTCCCGTTTAAGAGGAGTTTCGACGACACGAGGTCTTCCTTTTCTGTCAAAGAAAATATGGCGCGACTGCGTAAAGCTGTATGTGGCGTGGCGCGCGAGGCAGTGAGGACCTTGCTGTTATCGTCGGATGAGCCTGATTTAGTTTTAAGAGCATTAGAACTTCGTTTTGCGCGCCCAGAGCAAATCGTTCTCAACGAGATTGCTATGGTGCGCGCCCTACCAAAGTTACGAAACTCTAGCGAAATTTTCACTTTTGCTTCAAAAGTACAATCCTGTTTGTGTATAATCAAACAACTTAATAAATATGAATACATTTATTCACCGGAGATTGTACATACTTTGTTGGCCAAACTAACTTTTAATTTGCAGGACAAGTGGTTGGACTTCGCAGATAAATATTTTGACCCCCAGACACCGATGTTGGAGTTGTTGGCGACGTTCCTGGAGCAGGAAGCTAGCAAACATGCTCGTTTTAGCCCCAGCCCCTTATTAAGTGGCGGCGCTGCTCTTGTCACGGACAGGCCGAAGACCCAGTCGGCGTTTCATCGGGTGCACGCAAACTCTATAGCTTCACCTAAGTGTTTGTACTGTCAGTCGAACCACAGCATCAAATCATGTCCTCAGTTTTCATCACTTTCCATTGACGAACGTTGGTCGTGGGTTCGTAAATCCAACATTTGTCCTAAATGTTTCCGTAAAGGCAAACATAATTGGCGAACCTGCAGAGCAAAATCATGCAACAAGTGTAGTTTGAATCATCACCTTTTACTACATTCAGATTCATTGCATTCCAACGATAATAATTTCACACATCGTCAGTGTCAAAATCATCAAAACATTTTAACGTCAGTTGTCACCCGTAATTCATTGACATCTGCCACAAAAAATTCGCCTTCACATAACGTCAGTGTCAACGATAATCGTAATCGTGGTATAACCTCCGACCAAGAAGTTTGCGTACAACCTGCCACCTCAACCGACAACGCTTGTAATGCGACCTCTTTTTCAGAGAAAGAAAAGAGTTCTCATAGAGTTTTATTGAAAATTGTGCCCGTGGTACTATCGGGCCCAGGTGGGGAAGTGCATACATACGCAAGGTAGAACACAACAAGTAATTATTAATAAAGCGGCATCTACTGGAGCCCCCATTAGCATGGGCGTGCCCCAAGGATCGATATTGGGACCTTTACTGTTCTTAATCTATATTAATGACCTACCTTACTACGCGGAGAATTTATGTGAGACAGTGCTATTTGCAGATGATACCTCCTTAGTCTTCAAAGTCGATAGAGGTAATAATTGTTCTGACGATGTAAATAGTGCTCTCTCTAAAGTTTTGAATTGGTTTAACATTAATAATTTAGCATTAAACCCGAAGAAAACAAAATGTGTAAAATTCACTTTACCTAATGTAAGGCAGGTAGACGTGCATATTAATTTGAATGCAGAAGTAGTCGAGTGTGTTGAGAGCACAAAATTTCTAGGTATTACAGTAGATTCACGACTACAATGGGATCCACATATTGATGCCTTGTCGAGTAGACTCAGTTCTGCGGCATTCGCAGTTAAACAAATAAGGCTCTTAACTGACATTGAAACGGCAAGGCTGGTCTATTTTAGTTATTTTCATAGTGTAATGTCCTACGGAATGTTGTTGTGGGGCTCAGCAGCTAATATTGGAAATATTTTTGTGCTCCAAAAAAGAGCTGTTCGCGCCATATACAACCTTCGGCCGCGAGATTCTTTAAGAGAATTGTTTAAAGAAATTAATATTTTAACAGTGGCAGGCCAATACATCTATGATAATTTAGTTAATGTAAGGAAACATTATTGCTCACTTGCTAAAAATAGTGATGTACACCGTTTTAATACAAGAAATAAAGACAAACTTGCCGTTCCAAGTTTTAGACTAGCAAAAACTAGGGGCTCATTTATGGGGAAAGGAATTGCCCTTTTGAATAAAGTTCCACAAAATGTAATTGAACTGCCTTTGCATGAATTCAAAATACATGTTAAAAAGACGCTCATGAGCAAAGGTTATTACAAAGTAGAAGATTATTTAAAAGACAGCAATGCATGGATGTAACATTATAAGTAACTATCTGATTTTCAGTTTTTAATAACTTTATTGTTTTTTAATTATGTTGTTTTAAATGAAGGTATTTGGTAACGATATAATTTCTTGTAAATATCGTTACTCTGATTTCTGAAAAAGCTGATAAGTTTCTTGCGCCCATTCTTCTTGTCAGCTAAAAAAGTCTCGAATGGGTGGTAGGAAAATATAGACCATTCAAAAGCACTTAATATCTAAGTTTATTTGAATAAAGAATATTTCATTCATTCATTCATTCATTCATCATTTGAGCAAGCTACTCCTCGAGTTCTCATAGGTATTTGTGACTGGCACCTGCTGGTTAGCTTAGAGAATCGGTTTGGTTCATCGCCGTCTCAACCCGCTGCGATACGCACTGCGCTTGGCTGGGTGTTATACGGTTGCCTGCCAAAATTCAGCAAGAATATTCCTACTCTTAATCATTGTCTCGTTACCGATAGTGACGAAGAGCTCAATTCTCTTATTAGGGACTATTATAGTTTAGAATCGATTGGAATTAAACGGCAGCAACCCTATACCACCCAAGAGCAGAGAGCTATCAGGATTGTGGAAGAAACAACGCGCCGTCTGCCAAATGGCAGGTTCGAGGTTGGTTTGCCATGGCGGGAAGACAATCCTCGTTTGCCTGACAGCTACCATCTGGCTCTCAGCCGGCTTAATTCTCTTTTGAGGCGTTTTAGGCGCGATAGCGATTATGTTGATCTCTATACGAAAAATATTAAAGCATACGTAGACAAAGGTTACGCGGAACCATGCACAGACTCACATAAACTACACGATGGCACCAGACGTTGGTACCTTCCGCATTTTGGTGTTACTAATATCAATAAGCCAGGTAAGCTTAGAATCGTTCACGATGCAGCCGCTCTTACTCATGGAGTCAGTCTAAACTCTCTTTTACTGCCGGGGCCAGATCTTTTGCAATCTTTATTAGGAGTTTTGATGAAATTTCGCGAAGGTCAAGTCGCCTTGCGGGCAACATTAGGGAGATGTTCCCGCAAATCAAAATTTGAAGTGAAGATCTGGATTGCCAAAGATACCTCTGGCGCTCAGATCTTGATGATCCTGTTAGAGAGTTTAGAATGACATCACTAATTTTCGGCGCGTCGTGTTCTCCTTTTATTGCCATTTATATCAAAAACAGAAACGCAAAAGAGTTCGAGTCTGAGTATCCTGAAGCGTCTAGAGATATAGTAGAATGTCATTATATGGACGACTATCTTGGCAGCTATGATAGTGTAGAAGATGCAGCTAGGGTGGCTGCTGACATCGTCCATGTCCACAGTCAATGTGGCTTCGAAATGCGGTCGTGGGTGTCCAATAATCCAGAGGCTCTTTAACTGCTACCGCCGAGCTTAGTCAAAGAGGAAATTCGAGAAGTTGATTTGAATTTTGAGGGGGTAGGCATGCGTGTTTTAGGTTTGCATTGGATCCCACACGCTGACCACTTTATTTTTAAGATTAATTTCTGTTCACCTGATCTCGAAGCGCTGACGAAACGTCAAGCACTGCGAGATCTAATGAAAATTTTCGATCCTTTAGGTTTTTTGACTCCCATCCTTACTTCGGGTAAAATTCTATTTCAACGTACTTGGCAGTTGGTGCGGGAATGGGATGAGCTTTTGCCCTCTGCCGAACGCTCGCGATGGGGGGAATGGTACCACAGCGTGGCATCTTTAGGATCTCTTTCGATTCCACGCTGTTATACCGATACCGTTGGTTCCGTTGCTCGCGAACTGCATACGTTTTCAGATGCGAGCAACCAAGCTTACGCCTGCGTTTCGTACTGGCGATTTATTTTCGCAGACGGCTCCGTGAAAGTGGCTTTTATAATGGGCAAATCTCGGGTCGCGCCGCTGAAGCCGACTTCAGTGCCGCGACTCGAATTGCAAGCCGCGTTGTTAGGAGTTAGAATAGCTACTACGATTTGTGAGCAGCACCGTATTAAGCCCTCCAAAAGATTCTTTTGGTGCGACTCACAAACCGTCCTTGCTTGGATTCGGAGTGCTGCTAGCGATTCAAATACTTTTGTGCGGAATCGGATAGGCGAAATTACTGAGCTGACTCTGGCTCACGAATGGTTTTGGATTCCAACCGAGCTTAATGTGGCTGATGACGCCACTCGTGTCGCGTCAACTGGCGTTGAATCGTTAAGTAGGTGGCTGCAGGGACCTGATATTTTGTTGCGTAATCAATTGGAATTCCCTGCGGAGCCAAGCAATCCTGTAGTAATTAAAACGTTTGTTACATTGACTCCTACGAGATTTTTTAATGTAGTTCATCCTAATTGTAAACTTTTTAGTTCTTGGATTAGGTTATTACGTGCTACTGCACGAGCCCACCAATTTTTGCGTCTTCTTCGTGAGAAGGCTTTTACTAAGCGTCCTCGCCAACGAGGAGGGCCGCGTCCGCTACTAGCCGCTGACATGAAGAGCGCCGAATTGCACCTTTTGCGACAGAGCCAACAAGAAAGCCTCAGTGTTAGTTGTATTGAGCACTTGCAAGCTAAAAAAGATAGCCAAGGTCTGTTTCGTCTGTACGGTCGAATTGCTGCTGCGAGCGACGTCGCGGAAGATATGAAACAGCCTGTCATTTTGAACGGGTCAGATCATGTTACCCGCCTCATCGTCCATCACTACCACGTCTGGGCAGGACACGCTGGTCGAGAGATGGTCGTGAACGAGCTTCGACAGCGTTACTGGATAATTCGTCTCCGGCCTACCGTCAGAACAGTCGCTGCAGCCTGCCAAGTCTGCAGGAATAAGAAAACCACAGCGTCTGTCCCACCAGTAAGAAACTTGCCTGAAGAACGACTTCTCCACCATCAGCGTCCTTTCTCCTTCACCGGTTTGGACTACTTTGGGCCCGTCGAAGTTGCTGTGGGGAGGCGCCGAGAGAAACGTTGGGTCGCACTCTTCACCTGCTTCTCCACCCGAGCTGTTCATTTGGAGGTAGTGGGAAGTTTATCAGCCGACTCTGCGATCATGGCTCTCCGTCGGTTCATATCTAGGCGAGGATGTCCAAAGCAGATCTTTTCGGACAATGGAACATCTTTTGTTGGAGCCAATCGCGAGATCCAGCGGGAGTGGCAGTCGCACCAACCAGCCATCGCAGACTTCATGGGCAATCAGCAGATAGAGTGGCACTTTCTTCCGCCTTCAGCGCCTTTCATGGGAGGAGTGTGGGAGAGACTTGTGGGATGCGTCAAGCGAACCCTATCCGCAACCTTAAAAGAAAGAGCTCCTCGTGAAGAAGTGTTCAACACACTTTTGTTGGAGGCCGAAGGTATAGTCAATTCTCGGCCGATGACCCATGTTCCTGTAGAACCGCAAGACGCGCCAGCCCTTACACCTAATCACTTTCTCATCGGTCAGACATCACCCCTCTCTCGTCCAGACAACCTCGAGGACAGCGACCTGGTGCGACGAGCGAACTGGAAGAAGGCAGTTAGATTGGCTGACCATTTTTGGCAGCGTTGGGTTCGCGAGTATCTTCCGATTTTGAACCCAAGAAGGGATGCGGGTGCTGTGTCGACAAACATAGAGACCGGTGACCTTGTCCTCATATGTGATTCCAACCTGCCGCGTGGTGTATGGCCTAAAGGCCGAATTGATAGAGTCTACCCCGGGCGAGACGGAATTGTGCGAGTAGCGGACGTGCGCACAGTAGGCGGCACGTTAAGACGTCCGGTTAGAAAATTGGTTAGACTGAGCGTTTAGATTTTTTGTTTAATAAGGGTTTTTTGTTTTTTGAGTTCATGTGTTAAGTTAAAGGGTCTATTCTTGGCTAATTGTGGTAAACTTCGTTTACGAGGAGGGCTATGTCAAGGATAGACCCATCCTTGTATAGTTTATTATACTTTTTTATACTATGTAAATATCTATACTATGTGCTTAACTCTCTTCTCTATTCCTGTCACCTCTTATTCTATTGCTTAGCTTTTGTATATAATTAATGTGTTTATTTTCAATATATCTGCCTTTTCCCCTTCCAACCGCCGTTTCCTTTGCTGTCCTCGACAAACCCCTCGAGTGCCTCCAAAAGTTTTATTTTTAAGGCTTGATATATTGCATGCAGTAGCTCCCCAAGGTTTCTGAAAGATGTGTGCAAATGATTTGCGCTAAGGATGAGTTTCGTAAAAGGAACCCCTCGAGTGCCTCCAAAAGTTTTATTTTTAAGGCTTGATATATTGCATGCAGTAGCTCCCCAAGGTTTCTGAAAGATGTGTGCAAATGATTTGCGCTAAGGATGAGTTTCGTAAAAGGAACCCCTCGAGTGCTTCCAAAAGTTTTATTTTCAAGGCTTGATATATCGCATGCAGTAGCTCCCCAAGGTTTCTGAAAGATGTGTGCAAGTGATTTGCGCTAGGGATGAGTTTCGTATAAGGAACCCCTCGAGTGCTTCCAAAAGTTTTATTTTCAAGGCTTGATATATCGCATGCAGTAGCTCCCCAAGGTTTCTGAAAGATGTGTGCAAATGATTTGCGCTAAGGATGAGTTTCGTAAAAGGAACCCCTCGAGTGCGTCAAAAAGTTTTATTTTCAAGGCTTGATATATCGCATGCAGTAGCTCCCCAAGGTTTCTGAAAGATGTGTGCAAGTGATTTGCGCTAGGGATGAGTTTCGTATAAGGAACCCCTCGAGTGCTCCCAAAAGTTTTATTTTCAAGGCTTGATATATCGCATGCAGTAGCTCCCCAAGGTTTCTGAAAGATGTGTGCAAATGATTTGCGCTAAGGATGAGTTTCGTAAAAGGAACCCCTCGAGTGCTTCCAAAAGTTTTATTTTCAAGGCTTGATATATCGCATGCAGTAGCTCCCCAAGGTTTCTGAAAGATGTGTGCAAGTGATTTGCGCTAGGGATGAGTTTCGTATAAGAAACCCCTCGAGTGCTTCCAAAAGTTTTATTTTCAAGGCTTGATATATCGCATGCAGTAGCTCCCCAAGGTTTCTGAAAGATGTGTGCAAATGATTTGCGCTAAGGATGAGTTTCGTAAAAGGAACCCCTCGAGTGCTTGCAAAAGTTTTATTTTCAAGGCTTGATATATCGCATGCAGTAGCTCCCCAAGGTTTCTGAAAGATGTGTGCAAGTGATTTGCGCTAGGGATGAGTTTCGTATAAGGAACCCCTCGAGTGCTTCCAAAAGTTTTATTTTCAAGGCTTGATATATCGCATGCAGTAGCTCCCCAAGGTTTCTGAAAGATGTGTGCAAGTGATTTGCGCTAGGGATGAGTTTCGTATAAGGAACCCCTCGAGTGCTTCCAAAAGTTTTATTTTCAAGGCTTGATATATCGCATGCAGTAGCTCCCCAAGGTTTCTGAAAGATGTGTGCAAGTGATTCGCGCTAGGGATGAGTTTCGTAAAAGGAACCCCTCGAGTGCGTCCAAAAGTTTTATTTTCAAGGCTTGATATATCGCATGCAGTAGCTCCCCAAGGTTTCTGAAAGATGTATGCAAGTGATTCGCGCTAGGGATGAGTTTCGTAAAAGGAACCCCTCGAGTGCTTCCAAAAGTTTTATTTTCAAGGCTTGATATATCGCATGCAGTAGCTCCCCAAGGTTTCTGAAAGTTGTGTGTAAGTGATTCGCGCTAAGGATGAGTTCCGTAAAAGGAACCTTTCGAGTGCGCCAAAAACTTTTATTTTCAAGGCTTGATATATCGCATGCAGTAGCTCCCCAAGGTTTCTGAAAGATGTGTGCAAGTGATTTGCGCTAGGGATGAGTTTCGTAAAATGGAACCCCTCGAGTGCTTCCAAAAGTTTTATTTTCAAGGCTTGATATATCGCATGCAGTAGCTCCCCAAGGTTTCTGAAAGATGTGTGCAAGTGATTCGCGCTAGGAATGAGTTTCATAAAAGGAACCTCTCGAGTGCCTCAAAAAGTTTTATTTTCAAGGCTTGATATATCGCATGCAGTAGCTCCCCAAGGTTTCTGAAAGATGTGTGCAAGTGATTCGCGCTAGGGATGAGTTTCGTAAAAGGAACCCCTCGAGTGCTTCCAAAAGTTTTATTTTCAAGGCTTGATATATCGCATGCAGTAGCTCCCCAAGGTTTCTGAAAGATGTGTGCAAGTGATTTGCGCTAAGGATGAGTTTCGCTAAAGGAACCCCTCGAGTGCGTCAAAAAGTTTTATTTTCAAGGCTTGATATATCGCATGCAGTAGCTCCCCAAGGTTTCTGAAAGATGTGTGCAAG
Source organism: Catoptria pinella (assembly GCA_963556745.1). Taxonomy (NCBI): domain Eukaryota; kingdom Metazoa; phylum Arthropoda; class Insecta; order Lepidoptera; family Crambidae; genus Catoptria; species Catoptria pinella. The sequence continues at coordinate 11,640,658 of OY750778.1, read as the reverse complement.
TGATTCGCGCTAGGGATGAGTTTCTTAAAAGGAACCTCTCGAGTGCGTCCAAAAGTTTTATTTTCAAGGCTTGATATATCGCATGCAGTAGCTCCCCAAGGTTTCTGAAAGATGTATGCAAGTGATTTGCGCTAGGGATGAGTTTCGTAAAAGGAACCCCTCGAGTGCTTCCAAAAGTTTTATTTTCAAGGCTTGATATATCGCATGCAGTAGCTCCTCAAGGTTTCTGAAAGATGTGTGCAAGTGATTCGCGCTAAGGATGAGTTTCGTAAAAGGAACCCCTCGAGTGCGTCAAAAAGTTTTATTTTCAAGGCTTGATAAATCGCATGCAGTAGCTCCCCAAGGTTTCTGAAAGATGTGTGCAAGTGTTTTGCGCTAGGGATGAGTTTCGTAAAATGAACCCCTCGAGTGCTTCCAAAAGTTTTATTTTCAGACTTGATATATCGCATGCAGTAGCTCCCCAAGGTTTCTGAAAGATGTGTGCAAGTGATTCGCGCTAAGGATGAGTTTCGTAAAAGGAACCCCTCGAGTGCTTCCAAAAGTTTTATTTTCAAGGCTTGATATATCGCATGCAGTAGCTCCCCAAGGTTTCTGAAAGTTGTGTGCAAGTGATTCGCGCTAGGGATGAGTTTCGTAAAAGGAACCTTTCGAGTGCGTCAAAAACTTTTATTTTCAAGGCTTGATATATCGCATGCAGTAGCTCCCCAAGGTTTCTGAAAGATGTGTGCAAGTGATTTGCGCTAAGGATGAGTTTCGCTAAAGGAACCCCTCGAGTGCGTCAAAAAGTTTTATTTTCAAGGCTTGATATATCGCATGCAGTAGCTCCCCAAGGTTTCTGAAAGATATGTGCAAGTGATTCGCGCTAGGGATGAGTTTCTTAAAAGGAACCTCTCGAGTGCGTCCAAAAGTTTTATTTTCAAGGCTTGATATATCGCATGCAGTAGCTCCCCAAGGTTTCTGAAAGTTGTGTGTAAGTGATTCGCGCTAAGGATGAGTTTCGTAAAAGGAACCTTTCGAGTGCGCCAAAAACTTTTATTTTCAAGGCTTGATATATCGCATGCAGTAGCTCCCCAAGGTTTCTGAAAGATGTGTGCAAGTGATTCGCGCTAAGGATGAGTTTCGTAAAAGGAACCCCTCGAGTGCGTCAAAAAGTTTTATTTTCAAGGCTTGATAAATCGCATGCAGTAGCTCCCCAAGGTTTCTGAAAGATGTGTGCAAGTGATTTGCGCTAGGGATGAGTTTCGTAAAATGGAACCCCTCGAGTGCTTCCAAAAGTTTTATTTTCAAGGCTTGATATATCGCATGCAGTAGCTCCCCAAGGTTTCTGAAAGATGTGTGCAAGTGATTCGCGCTAGGAATGAGTTTCATAAAAGGAACCTCTCGAGTGCCTCAAAAAGTTTTATTTTCAAGGCTTGATATATCGCATGCAGTAGCTCCCCAAGGTTTCTGAAAGATGTGTGCAAGTGATTCGCGCTAGGGATGAGTTTCGTAAAAGGAACCCCTCGAGTGCGTCAAAAAGTTTTATTTTCAAGGCTTGATAAATCGCATGCAGTAGCTCCCCAAGGTTTCTGAAAGATGTGTGCAAGTGTTTTGCGCTAGGGATGAGTTTCGTATAAGGAACCCCTCGAGTGCTTCCAAAAGTTTTATTTTCAGACTTGATATATCGCATGCAGTAGCTCCCCAAGGTTTCTGAAAGATGTGTGCAAGTGATTCGCGCTAAGGATGAGTTTCGTAAAAGGAACCCCTCGAGTGCTTCCAAAAGTTTTATTTTCAAGGCTTGATATATCGCATGCAGTAGCTCCCCAAGGTTTCTGAAAGATGTGTGCAAGTAATTCGCGCTAGGGATAAGTTTCGTGAAATGAACTTCTCGAGTGCTTTCAAAAGTTTTATTTTCAAGGCTTGATATATCGCACGCAGTAGCTCCCCAAGGTTTCTGAAAAATGTGTGCAAGTAATTCGCGCTAGGGATGAGTTTCGTAAAATGAACCCCTCGAGTGCTTTTAAAAGTTTTATTTTCAAGGCTTGATATATCGCATGCAGTAGCTCCCCAAGGTTTCTGAAAGATGTGTGCAAGTGATTCGCGCTAAGGAATAGTTTCGTAAAAGGAACCTTTCGAGTGCGTCAAAAAGTTTTATTTTCAAGGCTTGATATATCGCATGCAGTAGCTCCCCAAGGTTTCTGAAAGATGTGTGCAAGTGATTTGCGCTAGGGATGAGTTTCGTAAAATGAACCCCTCGAGTGCTTTCAAAAGTTTTATTTTCAAGGCTTGATATATCGCATGCAGTAGCTCCCCAAGGTTTCTGAAAGATGTGTGCAAGTGATTCGCGCTAGGGATGAGTTTCGTAAAAGGAACCCCTCGAGTGCGTCCAAAAGTTTTATTTTCAAGGCTTGATATATCGCATGCAGTAGCTCCCCAAGGTTTCTGAAAGATGTATGCAAGTGATTCGCGCTAGGAATGAGTTTCGTAAAAGGAACCCCTCGAGTGCTTCCAAAAGTTTTATTTTTAAGGCTTGATATATCGCATGCAGTAGCTCCCCAAGGTTTCTGAAAGTTGTGTGTAAGTGATTCGCGCTAAGGATGAGTTTCGTAAAAGGAACCTTTCGAGTGCGCCAAAAACTTTTATTTTCAAGGCTTGATATATCGCATGCAGTAGCTCCCCAAGGTTTCTGAAAGATGTGTGCAAATGATTTGCGCTAAGGATGAGTTTCGTAAAAGGAACCCCTCGAGTGCTTCCAAAAGTTTTATTTTCAAGGCTTGATATATCCCATGCAGTAGCTCCCCAAGGTTTCTGAAAGATGTGTGCAAGTGATTTGCGCTAGGGATGAGTTTCGTATAAGGAACCCCTCGAGTGCGTCCAAAAGTTTTATTTTCAAGGCTTGATATATCGCATGCAGTAGCTCCCCAAGGTTTCTGAAAGATGTGTGCAAGTGATTCGCGCTAGGGATGAGTTTCGTAAAAGGAACCCCTCGAGTGCGTCCAAAAGTTTTATTTTCAAGGCTTGATATATCGCATGCAGTAGCTCCCCAAGGTTTCTGAAAGATGTGTGCAAGTGATTCGCGCTAGAGATGAGTTTCGTAAAAGGAACCCCTCGAGTGCGTCCAAAAGTTTTATTTTCAAGGCTTGATATATCGCATGCAGTAGCTCCCCCAGGTTTCTGAAAAATGTGTGCAAGTGATTCACGCTCAGGATGACTTTCGTAAAAGGAACCCCTCGAGTGCGTCAAAAAGTTTTATTTTCAAGGCTTGATATATCGCATGCAGTAGCTCCCCAAGGTTTCTGAAAGATGTGTGCAAGTGATTCGTGCTAGGGATGAGTTTCGTAAAAGGAACCCCTCGAGTGCTTCCAAAAGTTTTATTTTCAAGGCTTGATATATTGCATGCAGTAGCTCCCCAAGGTTTCTGAAAGTTGTGTGCAAGTGATTCGCGCTAGGGATGAGTTTCGTAAAAGGAACCCCTCGAGTGCGTCAAAAAGTTTTATTTTCAAGGCTTGATATATCGCATGCAGTAGCTCCCCAAGGTTTCTGAAAGATGTGTGCAAGTGATTCGCGCTAAGGATGAGTTTCGTAAAAAGAACCTTTCGATTGCGTCAAAAAGTTTTATTTTCAAGGCTTGATATATCGCATTATACTTCCGGTATTCGTAGCAGCAAGACGTATTTTTGTTTGCTCCAAGTTAATTTAAAGTTTAAACACGAAATAGTACATATTAACCAGTGAATACCCCATGGATACTTGCAGTCATTCCGGCACAAACAAGGTATGCACATAACCTACACCGCACATCGTTATTTACACTGATATTTATCGAAAAACTCGAAAGTATTTTCACTGAATTCAAAATCACAACATAACGACAAATCTGTTTTTTGAAAATCAGCCAATTACATGCAAAAATCTCAAACAGAAACTCCGCCTCTTTACAACACTTCTGTGTTTATCCGGCTGACAGACAGATTTGATTGATTGATGTGTGACAGATTAGTGCAGATTGACATCTGTCAGCTGACATTCTAGACTGCGTTCAGAAATCGCAATCTGACAATTAGAACTACATTCCGTTCTCCCGAAGGCAAAAAAAAACTATAATTATTTAAAATGTCGATGTTTAAGAAAACAAATGAAAATAAAGATAAGAAAAATTGTATTGTGTGTAAAAGAAATGTAATAAGGAATGAATACCTAAAATGCAGCAAGTGTAACAACATTTTCGACCTGCAATGCGGAAATGTCGCAGAAAAACGATTTCTCTTAATGACATATGATAACAAAAAAATATGGAAATGTGATAACTGCTTTAAAACTAAGACTACTGTTGAAAATAAAAATATAACTACGTATACAAGTACACCTATCCCACAAACTAACCCATCCAAGAACTATGAAAATTCTGATTTATCAACGGGAAATAATGTTACTACAAGGAGACCTAAACAAAGAGTCGTGGAAAGTCCAAGTTTTTGTCAAAATGTCGAAACTCTTTCAGAGGACAATTCATTTCTCTCTTCTGATTCTAATGCTCTGGCTAGAAGCCTCCCAGATTTGTCAACGAGAGACTGTGATGAAATAAACACTTTAAAACAAATCATTGCTGATTTAAATGTAAAGCTAGAAAGTGCAAATAATGAAATAGAAAATCTACATCTACTCAATAACTCTTTAAGTAAACAGTTACAAGACAAAGAAACGAGGATAAGTAATTTGACAAAAATATGTAACTCCACTAAGAAAAAACCTAAAAAGACAAATAAACTTGAAGAAACTACACTTAAAGTAAATAAATCTCTGGATACTTCTTTTACAAATAATATTAGTATTTCCCAAACAAACACACAATCAGGACATGAAAACGAAGAAACGTCAGTAAAAAACGATAACTCAAACCTAGAAGTTACGTCAACCAGAAAGCAAAACCATAATCAAAGCACAAACAGAATTTTTATTTATGGCGCACAACAATGCTGTGGATTAGCATCATACTTATCCAATATGCGTCTCAACAGCAAGTACGAAAAATACACAATATTCGCTGAAACTAAACCGTTTGCATCGACTGAAGAAATTTTAAAAGCTGTTCAAGAACAAAATTTTAATACTTGTGACAAAATAATTTTATGTGTAGGGGAAAATGACTTGAATGCTTTAAAAACTACATCAGAATTATATTTGACACTTAAAATGTTAAACAAATGCTCTGTTATAGTATTAGGTATTTTGAATAATATTTATCAGAATGTTGACATGTTGAACAATAGTATTAACTTGACTTGTAACCTATTTGGAAACTGCCATTTTATAACTTTAAAAAATTATGCTAATGACTCTATGAATAATTCCACGATAATGCTACTATTATGTAAAAAAATAAATGTTCTTATTGATACTATAGACTATGAGGATAAATATTTGTTAACTAAACAAAACAGAAATACTTATAACATAACTAGAGAACACTTAAAGAATAGACAGTATAAAAAAGGGACAAACAAATCGTGCATCTCGAACAAGCTAGTACAAAAAACAATTCTTGACTATTTTCCTCATTTGACCCTACATAAGAATACTCTATCGTTTCAGAATGATAATGAGTTTTTTCGAAAATAATAATACCAGCGATTTCACAGTTCTCCATCAAAATATTGCAGGTTTACTTAATAAAAAAGAAATAATAAAACTCACTCTTGCAGAATTGGAAAAAAATGAAATTAAGACGGATGTGCTTTGTTTTACTGAAACTTTTATCAAAGCTGGTAGTGAAAGAAATATTAGTTTAAACGGTTTTAAACTGGCATCACATTATTCTCGTAACCACCAAAAACGAGGTGGCGTATGTATTCTTTCTAGGGACAACATAGATACAAAACAAACCAACATTACTGACGGTCTTTCTATTGATTATGAATTTGAGTGCTGTGGTGTCGAGCTACACTCGTCGAAATGTATTATCATTTGCATTTATCGCACACCAAAATCTAATTTGGAAAGATTTTTTAAGAAATTAGAACTACTGATGGCAAGATTAAAACATAAAACTAAACATAAAATAATAATAACTGGTGATCTGAACATCGATACCTTGGAAAACTCAAAGGCAGCAAATGAACTGCATAAAATTGCTAGTAGTTTTAATCTTGACATCCACATAAAAGAACCTACTAGGCAAAAGTCGTGTATAGACCACATACTCAGCAATATTCCGAATGCCAAACCTATGGTCCACAATCTGGGATTATCAGACCACAATACAGCTCAATCTATTACATTTAAGATAATTAAATCAGAGAAACAACCAGTTTCTTGGTTTTACTACAAACGCGATTACAGTAACGATAATATTAGGAAATTTCAGGAAGCTTTGAGATCTTTATCATGGTCAGAAGTATATAAATCAGAAAATCTAAACACGGCATTCAATAACTTTTACGATATTTTCTGTCTTTTTTACAATTTATGCTTCCCGAAAATAAAAAAGAGATATTCAGCAAAACATAAAAGACCTAGTTACTTCACGATTGGTATAAAAAAAGCTACTCTACAAAAGCGTCATCTTAGATTTCAATATTATAAATATAAAAATACAGAAAATAAGACAAATTATCAAAATTACAATAAATTGTTAAAGAAATGCATTTTTACAGCTCAAAAGATTGCTAACGCTAAATACATAAACAATGCAAATAACTTATGCAGAGCTACATGGAATGTGATGAATAATAAGACCTATGAAACGAAAAAGAAAAGCGATGTAGTAAAATTAAAAAATGACGATAATACTTTACAAAATCCTATTGACATAACAAATTACTTTAATAATTATTTTATAAATATGACAGACCCAAATGATGAAAAAATTGACTCCTCTTCTTTGGACGGCATAAATTCTATTAATGATAGTATATTTTTATCTCCGACTGACATGTATGAAATTGTAAAAATCATAAATTCATTAAACCTAACAAACTCTTCTGGTTATGATGACATCTCAACTAAAATATTAAAATCTGTAAAATACGAAATAGCAGCAGTTTTAAGTTTTATCGTTAATTTGTCGTTCAGCTTAGGTGAATTTCCAGATGCGTTAAAAATATCGGTTGTCAAACCGATATTCAAAAAAGGAGACAAATCAAATCCTGGAAATTATAGACCGATATCATTAATACCTATCTTATCAAAGATCATTGAAAAAGCAATGCATATTAGAATAACAAGATTTCTAGAAAAATATCAAGTCATTAAACACGAACAAAACGGTTTTCAAAAAGGAAAATCGACCACGTTGGCTGCTTTTACTCTAGTCAATAAAATAACTGAATACATTGATATACCGAAATCTGTCACTGCAGTTTTTTTTGATATGTCAAAAGCATTTGACTTCGTTTCGCATAAATTACTTTTACAAAAATGTGAGAAGTACGGGATTAGAGGCCTGGCACACAATTGGCTTCAATCATATCTTCATGAGAGAAAACAGTATGTTGTTATAACAAAATTGAACAAAAATAATACTGAATCTAGTTACCATTCAGAAATGAAAATAAACGGTACAGGCGTTCCGCAGGGGAGTATCTTAGGGCCATTGTTGTTTCTTATATATATAAACGATCTGCCTAGTATCACAAAATATGAGTGCGTTCTTTTTGCGGACGACATCTCAGTTATTATTCCATGTGATGACATAAAAGAATATAATAATGAAATAAATAAGACTGTAGAAGAAATAATACTTTGGCTAAGACGTAACAATTTAAAGATAAAATATTGACAAGTCAAATTACATACAATTTAGAAACTATCAAGGAAAAAAAACTAACATAAAAATTACATACGAAAATAAGACGCTAAAAGAGACTAGTAATGTTAAATTCTTGGGTATTACTCTAGACGAACACTTGACATGGTATAAAAATTTAGATAATGTATGCTACAAAATCCATCCATTCTCTTATGCTCTATGGAGACTGGCAAAAACTGCTGGAAAGAAAGCAGCCCTTCAAGCCTATCATGGTTATGTTAGTTCAGTTCTAAGATACGGTATTCTCTTGTGGGGAAACTCTTGCAATATAAATAAGGTACTCATTGCACAAAAAGCTTGCATCAGAGCCATATGTGATGTAGACAATATGGTATCATGCAGGCCATTGTTTAAAAATCTAAATCTGCTTACTGTCCCTTGTTTATACATCTTAGAAATATGTATTTTTGTTAAAAGTCATCCGGATTTATTTACAAGAAATGATGATATAATTCGTAAATTTCCTACGAGGTATCCAAATAAATTAAGATTGCCAATGATGAGAACGAAACTCAGATCAAGGAGCTGTTATTCCATGGCTATCAAAATATTTAACAAGATTCCTGATAACTTCAGAGATCTGCCTTTAAATCAATTTAAATCTATATTAAAGACATGGCTAGTGAAAAACTGTTTTTATACGATGACTGAATTTTTTAATTTTAAATGCTAATAATTTTATAAATTTATAATGATCTGACTTGTAATTTTAAATGATATTGATATTAATGTTGACAACTATACTTATTACTATTATATTTTGCATGCCAGCTCCTGGTGAATGTGATGTGACAATATGAAATATATTAAGACCTTTATGTACCGCATTCTAGCAAATAAATTCTTGATAATTCTTGATAATTCTTGATAATTCTTGATAATTCTTGATAATTCATGCAGTAGCTCCCCAAGGTTTCTGAAAGATGTGTGCAAGTGATTCGCGCTAAGGATGAGTTTCGCTAAAGGAACCCCTCGAGTGCTTCCAAAAGTTTTATTTTCAAGGCTTGATATATCGCATGCAGTAGCTCCCCAAGGTTTCTGAAAGATGTGTGCAAGTGATTCGCGCTAGGGATGAGTTTCGTAAAAGGAACCCCTCGAGTGCCTCCAAAAGTTTTATTTTCAAGGCTTGATATATCGCATGCAGTAGCTCCCCAAGGTTTCTGAAAGATGTGTGCAAGTGATTCGCGCTAGGGATGAGTTTCGTAAAAGGAACCCCTCGAGTGCGTCCAAAAGTTTTATTTTCAAGGCTTGATATATCGCATGCAGTAGCTCCCCAAGGTTTCTGAAAGATGTGTGCAAGTGATTCGCGCTAGGGATGAGTTTCGTAAAATGAACCCCTCGAGTGCTTTCAAAAGTTTTATTTTCAAGGCTTGATATATCGCATGCAGTAGCTCCCCAAGGTTTCTGAAAGATGTGTGCAAGTGATTCGCGCTAGGGATGAGTTTCGTAAAAGGAACCCCTCGAGTGCTTCCAAAAGTTTTATTTTCAAGGCTTGATATATTGCATGCAGTAGCTCCCCAAGGTTTCTGAAAGATGTGTGCAAGTGATTCGCGCTAGGGATGAGTTTCGTGAAATGAACTTCTCGAGTGCTTTCAAAAGTTTTATTTTTGAGGCTTGATATATCGCACGCAGTAGCTCCCCAAGGTTTCTGAATGATGTGTGCAAGTGATTCGCGCTAGGGATGAGTTTCGTAAAAGGAACCCCTCGAGTGCTTCCAAAAGTTTTATTTTCAAGGCTTGATATATCGCATGCAGTAGCTCCCCAAGGTTTCTGAAAGATGTGTGCAAATAATTTGCGCTAAGGATGAGTTTCGTAAAAGGAACCCCTCGAGTGCTTCCAAAAGTTTTATTTTCAAGGCTTGATATATCGCATGCAGTAGCTCCCCAAGGTTTCTGAAAGATGTGTGCAAGTGATTTGCGCTAGGGATGAGTTTCGTATAAAAAACCCCTCGAGTGCTTCCAAAAGTTTTATTTTCAAGGCTTGATATATTGCATGCAGTAGCTCCCCAAGGTTTCTGAAAGATGTGTGCAAGTGATTCGCGCTAGGGATGAGTTTCGTAAAATGAACCCCTCGAGTGCTTTCAAAAGTTTTATTTTCAAGGCTTGATATATCGCATGCAGTAGCTCCCCAAGGTTTCTGAAAGATGTGTGCAAGTGATTCGCGCTAGGGATGAGTTTCGTATAAGGAACCCCTCGAGTGCGTCCAAAAGTTTTATTTTCAAGGCTTGATATATCGCATGCAGTAGCTCCCCAAGGTTTCTGAAAAATGTATGCAAGTGATTCGCGCTAGGGATGAGTTTCGTAAAAGGAACCCCTCGAGTGCTTCCAAAAGTTTTATTTTCAAGGCTTGATATATCGCATGCAGTAGCTCCCCAAGGTTTCTGAAAGTTGTGTGTAAGTGATTCGCGACAGAGATGTGTTTCGTAGAAGGAGCCCCTCGATTGCTTCCGTAAGTTTTATTTTCAAAGCTTTATATATCGCATGCAATAGCTCCCCAAGGTTTCTGAAAGATGTGTGCAAGTGATTCGCGCTAAGGATGACTTTCGTAAAAAGAACCCCTCGAGTGCGTCAAAAAGTTTTATTTTCAAGGCTTGATAAATTGCATGCAGTAGCTCCCCAAGGTTTCTGAAAGATGTGTGCAAGTGTTTTGCGCTAGGGATGAGTTTCGTAAAATGAACCCCTCGAGTGCTTCCAAAAGTTTTATTTTCAGACTTGATATATCGCAGGCAGTAGCTCCCCAAGGTTCCTGAAAGATGTGTGCAAGTGATTCGCGCTAAGGATGAGTTTCGTAAAAGGAACCCCTCGAGTGCTTCCAAAAGTTTTATTTTCAAGGCTTGATATATCGCATGCAGTAGCTCCCCAAGGTTTCTGAAAGATGTGTGCAAGTGATTCGCGCTAGGGATGAGTTTCGTAAAAGGAACCTTTCGAGTGCGTCAAAAACTTTTATTTTCAAGGCTTGATATATCGCATGCAGTAGCTCCCCAAGGTTTCTGAAAGATGTGTGCAAGTGATTCGCGCTAGGGATGAGTTTCGTAAAAGGAACCCCTCGAGTGCCTCCAAAAGTTTTATTTTCAAGGCTTGATATATCGCATGCAGTAGCTCCCCAAGGTTTCTGAAAGATGTGTGCAAGTGATTCGCGCTAGGGATGAGTTTCGTAAAAGGAACCTTTCGAGTGCGTCAAAAGTTTTATTTTCAAGGCTTGATATATCGCATGCAGTAGCTCCCCAAGGTTTCTGAATGATGTGTGCAAGTGATTCGCGCTAGGGATGAGTTTCGTAAAAAGAACCCCTCGAGTGCTTTCAAAAGTTTTATTTTCAAGGCTTGATATATCGCATGCAGTAGCTCCCCAAGGTTTCTGAAAGATGTGTGCAAGAGATTCGCGAAAGGGATGTGTTTCGTAGAAGGAACCCCTTGATTGCTTCCAAGTTTTTTTTCAAAGCTTGATACATCGCACGCAGTAGCTTCCCAAGGTTTCTGAAAGATGTGTGCAAGTGATTCGCGATAGGGATGAGTTTCGTACAAAAAACGGAATGGAACTGAACGGAACGGAACGAAACGGAACAAAACGGAACAGAACGGAACGGAACGGATCGGAATGGAACGGAACAGAACGGAAAGGAACGGAACGGAACGGAACGGAACGGAACGGAACGGAACGGAGCGGAACGAAACGGAACGGAACGGAACGGAACGGAACGGAACGGAACGGAACGGAACGGAACGGAACGGAACGGAACGGAACGGAACGGAACGGAACGGAACGGAACGGAACGGAACGGAACGGAACGGAACGGAACGGAACGGAACGGAACGGAACGGAACGGAACGGAACGGAACGGAACGGAACGGAACGGAACGGAACGGAACGGAACGGAACGGAACGGAACGGAACGGAACGGAACGGAACGGAACGGAACGGCACGGAACGGAACGGAACGGAACGTAACGGAACGGAACGGAATCGAAAACGGAAACGGAAACGGAATCGTTAACGTTTTATTTTTAAGGCTTGATATATCGCATGCAGTAGCTCCCCAAGGTTTCTGAAAGATGTGTGCAAGAGATTCGCGACAGAGATGTGTTTCGTAGAAGGAGCCCCTCGATTGCTTCCGTAAGTTTTATTTTCAAAGCTTTATATATCGCATGCAATAGCTCCCCAAGGTTTCTGAAAGATGTGTGCAAGAGATTCGAAAAAGGGATGTGTTTCGTAGAAGGAGCCCCTCGATTGCTTCCAAAAGTTTTATTTTCAAAGCTTGATATATCGCATGCAGTAGCTCCCCAAGGTTTCTGAAAGGTGTGTGCAAGAGATTCGCGAAAGGGATGTGTTTTGTAGAAGGAACCCCTTTGAGAGCTTCCAAAAGTTTTATTTTTAAGTCTTGATATATCGTATGCAGTAGCTCGCCAAGGTTTTTGAAAAATTTGTGCAAGTGATTCACGATAGGGATGAGTTTCGTAAAAGGAACCCCTTGAGTGCTTCCAAAAGTTTTATTTTCAAGGCTTGATATATCGCATGCAGTAGCTCCCCAAGGTTTCTGAAAGATGTGTGCCAGTGATTCGCGCTAGGGATGAGTTTCGTAAAAGGAACCCCTCGAGTGATTCCAAAAGCTTTATTTTCAAGGCTTGATATATCGCATGCAGTAGCTCCCTAAGGTTTCTGAAAGATGTGTGCAAGTGATTCGCGCTAGGGATGAGTTTCGTAAAAGGAACCCCTCGAGTGCGTCCAAAAGTTTTATTTTCAAGGCTTGATATATCGCATGCAGTAGCTCCCCAAGGTTTCTGAAAGATGTGTGCAAGTGATTCGCGCTAGGGATGAGTTTCGTAAGAGGAACCCCTCGAGTGCGTCCAAAAGTTTTATTTTCAAGGCTTGATATATCGCATGCAGTAGCTCCCCAAGGTTTCTGAAAGATGTGTGCAAGTGATTCGCGCTAGGGATGAGTTTCGTAAAAGGAACCCCTCGAGTGCGTCCAAAAGTTTTATTTTCAAGGCTTGATATATCGCATGCAGTAGCTCCCCAAGGTTTCTGAAAGATGTGTGCAAGTGATTCGCGCTAGAGATGAGTTTCGTAAAAGGAACCCCTCGAGTGCGTCCAAAAGTTTTATTTTCAAGGCTTGATATATCGCATGCAGTAGCTCCCCCAGGTTTCTGAAAAATGTGTGCAAGTGATTCACGCTCAGGATGACTTTCGTAAAAGGAACCCCTCGAGTGCGTCAAAAAGTTTTATTTTCAAGGCTTGATATATCGCATGCAGTAGCTCCCCAAGGTTTCTAAAAGATGTGTGCAAGTGATTCGCGCTAGGGATGAGTTTCGTAAAAGGAACCCCTCGAGTGCTTCCAAAAGTTTTATTTTCAAGGCTTGATATATCGCATGCAGTAGCTCCCCAAGGTTTCTGAAAGTTGTGTGCAAGTGATTCGCGCTAGGGATGAGTTTCGTAAAAGGAACCCCTCGAGTGCGTCAAAAAGATTTATTTTCAAGGCTTGATATATCGCACGCAGTAGCTCCCCAAGGTTCCTGGAAGATGTGTGCAAGTGATTCGCGATAGGGATGAGTTTCGTACAAAAAACGGAATGGAACTGAACGGAACGGAACGAAACGGAACAAAACGGAACAGAACGGAACGGAACGGAACGGAACGGATCGGAATGGAACGGAACAGAACGGAAAGGAACAGAACGGAACGGAACGGAACGGATCGGAACGGAACGGAACGGAACGGAACGGAACGGAACGGAACGGAACGGAACGGAACGGAACGGAACGGAACGGAACGGAACGGAACGGAACGGAACGGAACGGAACGGAACGGAACGGAACGGAACGGAACGGAACGGAACGGAACGGAACGGAACGGAACGGAACGGAACGGAACGGAACGGAACGGAACGGAACGGAACGGAACGGAACGGAACGGAACGGAACGGAACGGAACGGAACGGAACGGAACGGAACGGAACGGAACGGAACGGAACGGAACGGAACGGAACGGAACGGAACGGAACGGAACGGAACGGAACGGAACGGAACGGAACGGAACGGAACGGAACGGAACGGAAATGAACGGAATCGAAAACGGAAACGGAAACGGAATCGTTAACGTTTTATTTTTAAGGCTTGATATATCGCATGCAGTAGCTCCCCAAGGTTTCTGAAAGATGTGTGCAAATGATTTGCGCTAAGGATGAGTTTCGTAAAAGGAACCCCTCGAGTGCTTCCAAAAGTTTTATTTTCAAGGCTTGATATATCGCATGCAGTAGCTCCCCAAGGTTTCTGAAAGATGTGTGCAAGTGATTCGCGCTAGGGATGAGTTTCGTATAAGAAACCCCTCGAGTGCTTCCAAAAGTTTTATTTTCAAGGCTTGATATATCGCATGCAGTAGCTCCCCAAGGTTTCTGAAAGATGTGTGCAAGTGATTCGCGCTAAGGATGAGTTTCGTAAAAGGAACCCCTCGAGTGCTTCCAAAAGTTTTATTTTCAAGGCTTGATATATCGCATGCAGTAGCTCCCCAAGGTTTCTGAAAGATGTGTGCAAGTGATTCGCGCTAGGGATGAGTTTCGTGAAATGAACTTCTCGAGTGCTTTCAAAAGTTTTATTTTTAAGGCTTGATATATCGCACGCAGTAGCTCCCCAAGGTTTCTGAATGATGTGTGCAAGTGATTCGCGCTAGGGATGAGTTTCGTAAAAGGAACCCCTCGAGTGCTTTCAAAAGTTTTATTTTCAAAGCTTGATATATCGCATGCAGTAGCTCCCCAAGGTTTCTGAAAGTTGTGTGTAAGTGATTCGCGCTAAGAATGAGTTCCGTATAAGAAACCCCTCGAGTGCTTCCAAAAGTTTTATTTTCAAGGCTTGATATATCGCATGCAGTAGCTCCCCAAGGTTTCTGAAAGATGTGTGCAAGTGATTCGCGCTAAGGATGAGTTTCGTAGAAGGAACCCCTCGAGTGCGTCAAAAAGTTTTATTTTCAAGGCTTGATAAATCGCATGCAGTAGCTCCCCAAGGTTTCTGAAAGATGTGTGCAAGTGTTTTGCGCTAGGGATGAGTTTCGTAAAATGAACCCCTCGAGTGCTTCCAAAAGTTTTATTTTCAGACTTGATATATCGCATGCAGTAGCTCCCCAAGGTTCCTGAAAGATGTGTGCAAGTGATTCGCGCTAAGGATGAGTTTCGTAAAAGGAACCCCTCGAGTGCTTCCAAAAGTTTTATTTTCAAGGCTTGATATATCGCATGCAGTAGCTCCCCAAGGTTTCTGAAAGATGTGTGCAAGTGATTTGCGCTAAGGATGAGTTTCGTAAAAGGAACCCCTCGAGTGCTTCCAAAAGTTTTATTTTCAAGGCTTGATATATCGCATGCAGTAGCTCCCCAAGGTTTCTGAAAGATGTGTGCAAGTGATTCGCGCTAAGGATGAGTTTCGTAAAAGGAACCTTTCGAGTGCGTCAAAAAGTTTTATTTTCAAGGCTTGATATATCGCATGCAGTAGCTCCCCAAGGTTTCTGAAAGATGTATGCAAGTGATTCGCGCTAGGGATGAGTTTCGTAAAAGGAACCCCTCGAGTGCGTCCAAAAGTTTTATTTTCAAGGCTTGATATATCGCATGCAGTAGCTCCCCAAGGTTTCTGAAAGATGTGTGCAAGTGATTCGCGCTAAGGATGAGTTTCGTAAAAGGAACCCCTCGAGTGCGTCAAAAAGTTTTATTTTCAAGGCTTGATAAATCGCATGCAGTAGCTCCCCAAGGTTTCTGAAAGATGTGCGCAAGTGTTTTGCGCTAGGGATGAGTTTCGTAAAATGAACCCCTCGAGTGCTTCCAAAAGTTTTATTTTCAGACTTGATATATCGCATGCAGTAGCTCCCCAAGGTTCCTGAAAGATGTGTGCAAGTGATTCGCGCTAAGGATGAGTTTCGTAAAAGGAACCCCTCGAGTGCTTCCAAAAGTTTTATTTTCAAGGCTTGATATATCGCATGCAGTAGCTCCCCAAGGTTTCTGAAAGATGTGTGCAAGTGATTCGCGCTAGGGATGAGTTTCGTAAAAGGAACCCTTCGAGTGCGTCCAAAAGTTTTATTTTCAAGGCTTGATATATCGCATGCAGTAGCTCCCCAAGGTTTCTGAAAGATGTATGCAAGTGATTCGCGCTAGGGATGAGTTTCGTAAAAGGAACCTTTCGAGTGCGTCAAAAGTTTTATTTTCAAGGCTTGATATATCGCATGCAGTAGCTCCCCAAGGTTTCTGAAAGTTGTGTGTAAGTGATTCGCGCTAAGGATGAGTTTCGTATAAGAAACCCCTCGAGTGCTTCCAAAAGTTTTATTTTCAAGGCTTGATATATCGCATGCAGTAGCTCCCCAAGGTTTCTGAAAGATGTGTGCAAGTGATTTGCGCTAAGGATGAGTTTCGTAAAAGGAACCCCTCGAGTGCTTCCAAAAGTTTTATTTTCAAGGCTTGATATATCGCATGCAGTAGCTCCCCAAGGTTTCTGAAAGATGTGTGCAAGTGATTCGCGCTAAGGATGAGTTTCGTAAAAGGAACCTTTCGAGTGCGTCAAAAAGTTTTATTTTCAAGGCTTGATATATCGCATGCAGTAGCTCCCCAAGGTTTCTGAAAGATGTATGCAAGTGATTCGCGCTAGGGATGAGTTTCGTAAAAGGAACCCCTCGAGTGCGTCCAAAAGTTTTATTTTCAAGGCTTGATATATCGCATGCAGTAGCTCCCCAAGGTTTCTGAAAGATGTGTGCAAGTGATTCGCGCTAAGGATGAGTTTCGTAAAAGGAACCCCTCGAGTGCTTTTAAAAGTTTTATTTTTAAGGCTTGATATATCGCACGCAGTAGCTCCCCAAGGTTTCTGAATGATGTGTGCAAGTGATTCGCGCTAGGGATGAGTTTCGTAAAAGGAACCCCTCGAGTGCTTTCAAAAGTTTTATTTTCAAGGCTTGATATATCGCATGCAGTAGCTCCCCAAGGTTTCTGAAAGATGTGTGCAAGTGATTCGCGCTAGGGATGAGTTTCGTAAAAGGAACCCCTCGAGTGCTTCCAAAAGTTTTATTTTCAAGGCTTGATATATCGCATGCAGTAGCTCCCCAAGGTTTCTGAAAGATGTGTGCAAGTGATTCGCGCTAGGGATGAGTTTCGTAAAAGGAACCCCTCGAGTGCCTCCAAAAGTTTTATTTTTAAGGCTTGATATATCGCATGCAGTAGCTCCCCAAGGTTTCTGAAAGATGTGTGCAAGTGATTCGCGCTAGGGATGAGTTTCGTAAAAGGAACCCCTCGAGTGCCTCCAAAAGTTTTATTTTTAAGGCTTGATATATCGCATGCAGTAGCTCCCCAAGGTTTCTGAAAGATGTGTGCAAGAGATTCGCGAAAGGGATGTGTTTCGTAGAAGGAACCCCTTGATTGCTTCCAAGTTTTTTTTCAAAGCTTGATACATCGCACGCAGTAGCTTCCCAAGGTTTCTGAAAGATGTGTGCAAGTGATTCGCGATAGGGATGAGTTTCGTACAAAAAACGGAATGGAACTGAACGGAACGGAACGAAACGGAACAAAACGGAACAGAACGGAACGGAACGGATCGGAATGGAACGGAACAGAACGGAAAGGAACGGAACGGAACGGAACGGAACGGAGCGGAACGAAACGGAACGGAACGGAAACGGAAACGGAATCGTTAACGTTTTATTTTTAAGGCTTGATATATCGCATGCAGTAGCTCCCCAAGGTTTCTGAAAGATGTGTGCAAGAGATTCGCGACAGAGATGTGTTTCGTAGAAGGAGCCCCTCGATTGCTTCCGTAAGTTTTATTTTCAAAGCTTTATATATCGCATGCAATAGCTCCCCAAGGTTTCTGAAAGATGTGTGCAAGAGATTCGAAAAAGGGATGTGTTTCGTAGAAGGAGCCCCTCGATTGCTTCCAAAAGTTTTATTTTCAAAGCTTGATATATCGCATGCAGTAGCTCCCCAAGGTTTCTGAAAGGTGTGTGCAAGAGATTCGCGAAAGGGATGTGTTTTGTAGAAGGAACCCCTTTGAGAGCTTCCAAAAGTTTTATTTTTAAGTCTTGATATATCGTATGCAGTAGCTCGCCAAGGTTTCTGAAAGATGTGTGCAAAAGATTCGTGAAGGGGATGTGTTTCGTAGAAGGAACCCCTCGATTGCCTTAAAAAGTTTTATTTTTAAGGCTTGATATTACGTATGCAGTAGCTCTCCAAGGTTTTTAAAAGATTTGTGCAAGTGATTCGCGATAGGGATGAGTTTCGTAAAAGGAACCCCTCGAGTGCTTCCAAAAGTTTTATTTTCAAGGCTTGATATATCGCATGCAGTAGCTCCCCAAGGTTTCTGAAAGATGTGTGTAAGAGATTCGCAAAAGAGATGTGTTTCGTAAAAGGAACCCCTCGATTACTTCCAAAAGTTTTATTTTCAAGGCTTGATATATCGCATGCAGTAGCTCCCCAAGGTTTCTGAAAGATGTGTGCAAGAGATTCGCGAAAGTCGACGGTATGTTTTATTAACCGACTTCAAAAAAATGAGGAGGTTATCAAGTCGACTGTTTTTTTTTAATTTTTTTTATGTATGTTTTAACATAACTTCACCAGTTGTTAACTGTTTTTAGTTATTCTTTTTTTATTTGAAAGAACATAGTTCGTGTGTGGTCCCATAAAAAAATAACAGAGATCTGTTTAGTAGTTTTTTAACCGACTTCAAAAAAAGGAGGAGATTATCAAGTCGACTTTATTTTTTATATTTTTATTTTTGTTTTTACATAACTTCACCAGTTGTTAACCGATTTCAGTTATACTTTTTTAACCGACTTCAAAAATAGGAAGAGGTTATCAAGTCGACTGTATGTTTTTTTATGTATGTTTTAACATAACTTCACCTGTTGTTAACCGATTTCAATTATTCTTATTTTATTTGAAAGAACACAGTCCGTGTGTGGTCCCATTCAAAAATCACAGAGATCTGGCTAGTAGTTTTTTCATTATCCTGAAAAAAAACAATTATTTGGCTTACCATCGCACGAGCTTTTGCGGATTTTCAGGTATAACTTCTTTGTTTATGAACCGATTTCGATGATTCTTTTTTTGTTTCATGAGTGGTATTTAATTTTGAACTGTTTCATACAAAAATTGAAATCGAAAATATCAAAATGTATGAAACAGCTGATTTTTTTTTCGCGATTTCAGAGTTGGTCCCTTAGTAAAAGTTGTTCAGTTTGATGGTCCCTATATACTATATTCGGCATTAGGGGTATTTTTGTAACACCTTGTATAGAGATCAATTTAGTAGGAATGTATTTTAATAGCATATTCGATTACTTTTTTCATAACGTCCTGCTGAATGAATAATTTTGTTACTTAGTACGTTCCATCTAAAATAGAAAAAGAATATGAAATTCAACAATAAAACATAAGAAAAATTACACAGTTAACAATAGTTAGTACACAATTACCCATGGTTGACTGTTGGACATAGCAATTTGGTTATTTATAGAACACCCTCCTCCCGAACTCGTTACGCTAACTTCATTTTTTAATGAGCGTCTCTACTCAGTTAATACAAATAGTAAATGAAGCACGCTTAGTGGGTCTACACAAAGAAGAATATTATACAAAAAGAAGTGGAAAGAAAAAGTACTCACATTTTTTTCAACTTTTTTCACTAAAAAACACAAAATTCGACCTCACACAGACGACGTCAGCGTAAGCTCTCTGGCAACTGGGAACGGGGGAGGGGGCATGTTTTGACATGTAAATCACGCGGCGGCACGAGTTGGTAATGTCGCATTTATGAAATATTGAGCTAGTTGATTGTGTCCGAGTGGCTAACTGATGAACATGTGACACTACCCCTATTTATTAGAACCAGATGATTTCGGCTAACAATTTTATTAACTTTAACTGATGCTTGGTCGTTAGTTTGAAGTTACCTAAAATGCAGATTCCCTAAGTTAATGTAAGAACTGAATATTTTTTTCCACTTTAACAGACTCGACCAGTTAATCTGGCAATTTAACTAGTTAATTTTTCAGTTTCTAATTCTTTCATTTTTCACCCACACCCAATCATGCTTAGGTATAATTTATTAGGGTCTGACCGAGAAAAAAACAATTGTTCATAAATTATTTTTAATTATAACGTCATATAAATTCATTACAAAATCTGAATGCTACTCATAGTGCTACTGTAATTTTGTGACTAGGTACTATAATTTATAATGTTTTCGATTAGGTAACCATTCTAACGAATATGGGGTCGCTAGCATGGCAGACCAACGGAAAGTGGCTGAGCTAGCGAGCTCGCAAGGACAGGAAACTCATTCCTAACAGCTGCCGCCTGTTAGGGTCTCCGCACAGGAGCCACTTGGCACTAACCAAAACCACAAAATGCCGCCACTGACATATTTCCTGTAGTTTTCATACATTGTATATGAACTCGACACACACGGTTGACGCCGGTATAGTAGCCACACGCTTATATGTATAAAAGGTGGTGTTTGTGGTTGAGGTAAGTGGCCCGTGTGCAGAGACCCTTAGTGGCAGGAGCAGGTGATGTGGCCAGAGTAGTTCGAGTGGCTGGCAGCAGCGCCAGTTAGTGGTGGCGATGGCGAGGCGATGGCGAGGCGATGGCGGTGGCGGCTAGGAGCGCAGGTAGTGGCGCGGCGTGTAGGCGCGCGTCAGGTCGCGCTCGCTCATTGTGGGCACGCGCGGCTTCAACTCGGGGATAATGGCGCACCCCAGCACGGACAGCCCGTTACTCGTCCTAACACAAGAATTATATAGTTGAACTAAAAATAAATGGAATGTAATTACCGCATCTAAAAACTTAAAGCTCTGTTCAAACTGAGGCGAATTTCGCGCGGCACGCGGGACGCGATTAGTTCGCACCGATTGCGTTAGCTAACTTGTATGGACGTGTTCACATTGGCGCGAATAGTCGCACGAGTTGCAGCGAAATATACGCGGGATAGTGTCTAATTTTTTGAAATGCCGTTAAACTTTGTTTTTTAAAAAAAGATAACAAGTTTCTATACGACCTCAGCCACGAAGACTATTAAAATAATCTCAAATAATAAAATACTCTCCAAATTATATGCGTTGAGTACTCTGCATTGCGATTCTGTAAGACATCATTCGTGACCTCGCATCTGAATCCGCTGTGAGTTTCTTGATTGGTATTCTCAAAACTCGCTTGATAATTCGCATGTGCACTAGCGCTGCACTTGCGAGCGTGTCAGCGAGTTGAACTAAATTGACCGCGAGAATTTTGACGGGAACCGATAACTTGTCCGAAATTTACTTGTCCTAATTTCATTTAACGGAAACGGTTGACCAAAGTTTTTGTTGCTATATGTATTGTTTGCCATATTTTTAAACCATCGAAATATCATTTGGCATATGTCTCATTTTACCGAACTACGTTTCACCGATTTTCAAAATGATTTTTTAGTATTGGCACCACCAGAACAACATTTTACCGAATACTATTTGGCCGCAACCGCAACTATGGTATATTTATATTATGTAGGTAACATTTGACATAATCGATATTTGTTATAATAATAAATGTTTTATTAAGCAAGCATGCACCATGCATGCAAGCATTATAGAGCTGCGAATGGTCAAAACACTAACCTAACCTAACCTACTTAATGTATTCAAAGTTTTTCATTTGGTGAACTGAAAATATGACAAATAAATCAGTGGTGTAATGAATGTTCGGGAATATAATACTTCGACGAAATGTTCTTTCGACCGCGCATAACTTCGGTAAAAAGTTTTTCGACCAAATAAGACATCGGAGTAACGAAAAAAACGTAATTTCGACGAAGTCAAAAAAGGCGAAACGAAAACAGTCGAAAAGATTTCAGTAAAATGAAATTCGATCAAAAAAATTTCGACCTTGGGATAGGTTACCGATTTTGACAGATAAAGTATGAGATGATGTAAAAAGTGGCATTCTGTAAGGTATAGACCGAGAGGTGACAGGATTTTTCGTAAAGATCAAGGAAACGATTACATTTACTTTTATGGGGTGTAGAGTGGTTGTAGAATGTCCCCTAATGTGAATGATGAATTTCCATACAATATAATGCTATTTTCGCGATTTTTTTGCATATCAAAACAGCTCTTAGAATCCTGATAGATCAGTTGTGTGTATTGCAATCTGGATCTCATCCATTCACTCCCTGGGTAGCTATCTTCAGATCAGCAGAGAACCAAGGCTTCAAAGTTATCTCGTTGGTATGAAAATTATCTGGTGCTTCTAATTATCTAAGGTGAAGGTGCAAGGTGTGTCGCTGTCATGCTAAATGCAGGTATTGTGCACTGATATTTTTGTGGTGTGCATGTGCATTTTTTTGCGGGCAGGCGGGCGGTGCATCCTGCATATATATTTTTTGCGGGAGTAAGCTACATATATTTCTCTTTTCACAATTCTAATTATCCGTCCACCTCTCGAATTAAACAACCTCTCGCATCAGATCTCACTTCGCTACTCCCTTCACTCTCACTTAAATTTGCATTCTGTAAGCATCACCTATTTACTTGCGAAGTGAAGTGAGTTCTGTATTGTAGTGACTGCCACACTCAAAAAAATGTTAGTCGAGATTTATTGATTGCAGTTTTTTGATACAATTGTTGAGTTTTTGGTACAGAACTTTATAGCAAATATGCGTTTTTTTAATTAAAATTTCTTATTTTAAGGAATTTGAGGCAGCTAATAGTCTGCGTGTTGAATTAAAATTGACCGTGAGATTTTGACAGATGAAATATGAGATGACATAAGAAGTGGCATTCTGTAAGGAAATTCCGCCCTCACTTCGATGCTCACCTCGCAAGTGAACCCGATTCAAAGTGTCAAATAAAAAGTATCTATTTTACGAGTGAAAATAGAAGAAGTCCTCTACAAACAATGTTAAAATAATATTTTTTTTAGAAATAAAACACTTTTTACGGATTACAGCGCGTATATTATTAATTCAGGTGTTGTTTTAGAATTATTTAGTTTGTATTTATTGGTTTTTAGAATTCCCGACGTTTCGACACCTTTCCAGGGACCGTGGTCACGGGAGGACTAAAAGTGTTTAAAAAGTGTTTTATTTCTAATGAACTGTATACGAGCGAAAGTCTTAGAAGTGAATATTTTATATTGTTAGGTAAAACTTATTATACTGGTTTGTAAGACTCCTGGGAATAGAGGGATTTAGGTGCTTGTTAGTACACAGAATGCTCAATTATCATCCAGACATAGTTGCAAAAATAGTTATTGCATGCTGTGTTTTGCACAACATGTGCAATCGCGCAGAAATACCGGCTTTCACAATTTCAGAAGAAGAGAGACTAGAAGAGCTACAAACAATTGCTGAAGTTCAAAGGAGGCAAACTAGGGATTTGCCATCTTACGCCGATTTAGCTCTAGGGCAATAACGTAGACGAAATATAGTAAATAGCCTATGGCGTTCACGTCATATTTAATTTATCGGTGGTCAAAAACCCTTTACAAGTTTTCTTTCGTCATTTCATTCTTGGATAGGCCTTCCAATTTGTGAAATGGTAGTAGATTCAGTAGATTTATACATTTTTAACATGATGTGCTAACAGAAAACCTAAAAAAACTGCTATAAAAACAGCTTATTTTTTTTAAAGCTTTATTTATTTAATACCAAATAATATACTAGAAAAAATAAGACTTGCACCAGATCATGTTCTCGGACGGGAATCGAACCCGCGACCTTTGGATATCCGGTCCAATGCTCTGACCGCTGAGCTACCGAGCCACTCTTTTCTAGTATATGATTTGGTATTATATAAAAATAGCATTGAGAATGCTAAAATCTCAAAATTTAAAAAGCTTTATTTATTTTTAACATTTTTGGGGCTAGGCATATGTATATGTAATAAAAATGTAAGCGATGATATAAATATATTTTATTAATATTTAAACGACAGTTGATCCTTTCAATCGGTTCAGCCGTCTTCGAGTAGTTCTGGTAGCTCTTCCTTCAGGTGTTCCTTCTGGAGTTCCCTGGTAAGTACAGACCAGATGTTCTTCAATTTGCTAATATGTAGTGACACTTCACCACTGGATTGCACTGTGTAGCTGAAGAACTTCATGCACAGGCTTTACTCTTTTGCAAGCCATCATACAGGCGGTGTAGTTCTAGCCATACTTCCCTCGCTGTAGAATATCGCAAAACTTTCTCACAGTTGTCTTGTGACAAATTCGTAGTAATAAGTTCGCCTCATGAAGCTCTCGTGTCTCCCACTTGGATTGTTGCTGATTCAACGATAGACTTTTCCATCAACTCTCGACGTAAATTCTATCTGAATTTTATTTCCGGTAACTTAACGCTCTGCTACCATATTAAAGTACATACTTTTTGATATTATAGGATCTTGGGAAAGAAAATAATAAAATTAAACTGTAAAAACTGTATTAAAAAAACGCAAAGAAGAATATTGACAAACAAGACATTGACATTATATTCAATGAGCAATATATACAAAAAGAGTACTTAGGTCGATTTGCAGCAACATTTACTAAATCTCGATTTTGTTAAACCTAGACTTTACTCATACGAATATGTAAAATTTTTAAATCGATATTAAAAAATTTTCACAGTTTCATAAGGGCTACATCTAAGTTTAACAAAGTCGAGATTTAGTAAATGTTACTGCAAGTGGGCCTTAATATAGGTAACTATACAAAGCAGGATTCTTAACAAAATATTATAGGTCTGTCCACGGTCCGGTTTTTTCTTGGATGACGGATCCGGGCGTTTCGACGGAGACGGATGACGGAGACGGATCACGTTTGTCCATTGCGTCCGGATCCGATCCAATCCCGAACCACATATCACTCTGCGGTGCAACTGAGATGTCATGTGCACGTGCCTTTTTTTACGTTAGAATGCCGACAACTTCTTGCAATATACGTACAAAGACGCAGAAGACAAAAAAGTTTTGGGTTTCACCCTCTCCTGCAAGAGAGATACCTCGATGGGGCATTTAATACACTATACGATAAATTACAACAACGTGAAGATATATAATACCAAATAATAAACTAGAAAAAATACGACTCGCACCAGATTATGTTCTCGGACGGAAATCGAACGGGACGGGAGCATTGTAAATGCTAAAATCTCAAATTTAAAAATGATGTAGCTTTCTTATCTTAATCAATTGTTTAAAAATATCTGGAAAGGTATTCAGTTGATGTCGAGGTAATTCCTTGTAATTGGTGAGATGGAGCTGGCTTGCAGCGTAAGAGTTGATATACTAGGAGAAATTAGACATTCCCACTAGTGACTCAGTAGCGCAGAGGTTAGAGCATTGGACCGGATATCCAAAGGTCGCAGGTTCGATTCCCGTCCGAGAACATGATCAGGTGCGAGTCGTATTTTTTCTAGTTTATTATTTGGTATTATATAAAAATAGCATTGTGAATGCTAAAATCTCAAATTTAAAAACGTGAAGATATTTTTTTAACATTTGTTTTTATTAGTAACTCCTTTTTGGTTAGCAGAAATGACCTTTTATTTCGTTGTGACTTAGCCGATACTTATTTTTTTCGCATAACCTAAGTGGCATACGTTATATTAGTGTGTAAACATTAGTGCAAAATGTTTTAAAACGTTAACGTTCATGGTTGTTAAATAAATTAAGAAAATGTTAGTATGGAAAATTCAAATTCTTTAAAATTCTCCATACAAAACGGCAATTTCATACTTTAACCCCTAATATTAACTTGCCCTAAAAACTTCCAACTTTATTGTGTGAACAAAATAAAGTCGCAGCGCAAGTGCTTGTCGCAATAAGCAAGTTCGGCAAGTCGCAAAAGATGACGGTTGACGAAGACGGACGTCGGGTGGCTGCGCCGTGGACAAGTCCATATGTATTTTATATTCTAATGGGGTACTTCGAATCGAGGCTCCGGTTTAGCGGTTCATCCGATCAAGCAAAATCTTCGGAGCCCGTCAAAAGAACGGATGACGGATTTCGGACGCCGGATGTCGAGTTGACAAAAGTTCATACAAATATAATATATAGGCCGCTATTCGGTCCGGTTTTTTCTCTCCGAGGAGACGGACGCCGTGGACATACAGTTTAAGGCATAGGGATTATATTCATGGCACGAATTAAGAGTTTTTTATTTTTTTTATTTTTGCTGCATCAAATTCCTCAAAATAAGAAATTTTAATTTAAAACTCACATATTAGCTAAACTGGAATCGATAAAACTCGACTAACATTTTGTTGAGTGTGGTTGTCACTAGGTACAACTCAAGTCAAGGTCAAGGTCAAGCGAGGTGAGATGCGAAGTGAGAGTGAATTGCGAAGGGAGTTGCGAGTTGTCGTCTGATTTTACAGAATCGCAGGGCAGCTCATGGATCCATTTTGTTCTTTTCTTCCTCATATCTTGAGAATCTTCTTCAGTTAATGCCAATAACAACAAAACCTCAGCTTCGATATCAGAAACATTTGTTTTTCTATTGAAAAACCAAAAAAAATGACGCGCAGAATTCGCCTCAGTTTGAACAGAGCTTAAATGTCAACCACTTTGTGAATAAAACAGACATTCTTTATGTTACCATGTCCCGTTTAGGTTTGCCAGATTCACTGTACAAACTCTAACTTTAACATTCCGGGACATTTTTAACATTATTGATCGTGATGGGTTCTGTGGACCTGGCAAGGCAACCCTTGTCCCGTTCAATTGAAAGTTTTGTTTCATAATGTAAGCTTAACTGCTAGGATGAGTTGAAAATGAAAGTAGGTAAGCAACTTACGGCTGTTTGTTTTTTCTTTTAGTTACTTAATTCAGACAGAGTCTGTTATTTGTAATAATAATAATACCTTTAACAGAACTTAGAATAATTTGGTATAGAAACACCACGGAGTTACAATTATTGTACGTGTGCGTCACGAAAGTACTGGGTGTCCTGCCTTTTTTTTCGAACTTGTTTGTCCGACTTGCTACACTATCGATGGACTTGCCAACCAACGTTTCACCTGTTTCACTTTAAAAACTACAGATTTGTAATTTTTTTTGTGACAACGTTTTATTTGGTAGAAAACGTTTGGAACATTTATCATTTGTCAAATCCTTCACTAGGCCACACAATTACTATTAGACGAATTATCTTTAATCCTTGTAAAAAAATATCTTCAAAATTTTATCTAAGACTCAGTATTGCAGTTTTTTTCAAAATATAACACACATGGGCGTTTTTTTTCATATAGCGCCCCCAAGAATGTGTTGTCCACCAAAATCAACAGTAAATTTCTTAGCAACCGTATAAAATTTCACTAGCAAGAGTAATATTTCTGCTACAGAAATAATTAATAATTATGTTTAATTAAAATAAACCAGTGAAATCCAGTGTTAAAATTAAAATATTTGCATAAATGTATTACAAAAAAGCACAATAAGTATAAATATTATTAAAATACCCCCAAATTACATTTATTTTTATTACATTTGCAATCGAAGTACAATGTTATTTTAGTTTTGATCATAAGTTATTGTAATACTTTAAAAAGGAATTTGAATAAATAAAATAAGTTTTTTGTATCTAGCTAAGTAACGACAAAAACTAGGATTAGAAAACGAAAAATTACCCTATATTCAATATTCTGTCTAATTTTTTAGTCTTGGCAACATTAGTTTTACTTTTACTGTCCTATCAAAATGTGATTTAAAATTCAATATTTCTTAAACTTCTATAAACTTAGAGCTGTCTTAAAATGCAATATTGTTTTACTTCACTTCTACTGAATTTATTTTGAATTACCTTCAAATAGTGTTAACTCTAATGTGATGTTAATTATAAGATATTGCGTGGTGTATTACTGGCACAAAAGTGACGTAATGGATGTTTCACCGATAAATTTTCGGCGATTTATGAATAGTCTTTAAGTTTATTGTTGATTTTTTGAAGAAGAATATTTTATTAGTTCAATAAACAAATTAGTGATTTTAAACAAAAAGTTTTTTTTGGTGTCAATGCCAAGTTAAAATGTTTTTCAAAAATGTCTCTAGGTCCAGTCCAATGGTTTGGGCTGGGCGTTGGTCTGTCAGTTACCCCTTCATTTTTATAAATAGATGTAATAAGAGATGATACTACAAGTTTTATGGTAGTGTGGTGAGGTTCAGCTCGAGGTGTGGGGGCGCGGCAGTTACCGGAGGGGGGCGCGCTCTCCGTCGGGCAGCCAGCAGTGCAGGGAGTACCCCCGCCGCGCCTGAAACAACCGCCTTCTGGCCGTTAGCACACGTACAATGAGTAAGATGTCGCGCCTTACCTTAATTATTAGCCATATAATTAACAGCCTAGACTTATTCCTTTAGTAGATGGGGCGTGTACGGCGCGTCAACTAGCGGCCTGACCGCTGATTAAGTTAGATACGAGATACGACATGATAAAAATACGGTGCCGCGAGCCTATTATAATATGGCTTAACCCTAAATCAACAATTTACTGAAAAGTAATTTTGAGCTTGCTCAGTCTATTCAAAAAAATATTGAAATGCATTAAGTTAAAAAATGCATAGGTAATGTTTTCAAGTAAAAAAAAAGGAAGAAAAAAAAAAACAAAACGTAGATGGATATGGCAAGTGTGTGACTCACACTTGCCATATGTTGCATTTAGCAGGGCGTGTACCTTGACTGAGCTCTTGGTCTTGCTGCGGGAGGCCTTGTACGTCTCCAGGTCCGGCAGAGGATCGGCAGACTTCTTCGTACTTTTCGATGCAAGAATCGAAGAATCTAGAATCAAATATTTTCCTGCTTATCAAAATAATAAATAAGCCAAAGTCAAACCCAAAGCAACTGAAGGAGCTCATTTATAGGAAGGGTCCTCTTCTTAACTAATAATAATTATAATTGGCAATTATTAAATAAATTTATAGAAACCTGTGGCCTCTTTCTTCATGGTGAGCGTGAGTTTCCCAGGGGGATGGGGTTGGTGGGGATCTGGCGCGGCGATGGGTGCGCGGGCGCAGGCGCGGAGAGGGCGCGCGCGGGGCGTCGGCGTCTGCGCGCACCCGCAGCAGCGGCAAGCGCGCCTGCAGGACCCGCACCAGCACTCCTGCACACGTACCAAAACATTATATCAGCACCACACCACACTCTAGCTTGATGACACCTGGATGGACCCACCCCATCTTGGCGATAAATTAAAATTGTTGATGTGTGGGTACACACGCACACGTGTGTGTCCGTCTGAAGCAACGTTGCTCGAGCTTTGGATGATAGCTCGTGGGATGGTATCATCCCAAACTAATGAACCGATTTAGATCATCAGCTCATTTCCTACTTGGCAAAAGGGTCTTACCAATTACTAGGGTAAGTGCACCATTGAATCAACCCATACGGCGAGATGAAACTTTTTAAAAATTAAAAATTGCAAAATCCTGTGAATGAACGTTTGAAATTCAATAAATGAACTATCAGTTTCATATTATGGTGGATGTAAACAGAAATCGTTAATTTATGGCTGTACACGATATTTCATAGAATTACAAATTACTAAAGAATGAAAGAAGAAGAATTGGTTTGGAAGTGGTCTTACCCCGGTATGCTTAGCTGTTGTTTTCTCCTCTCGACTGAACTTTGACTCAACCTCAACAAAAGTTATGCATAGTTGTCAAAAATTTCCTTGGTTTAAGGATTTTGCGTTAAAGTCATGGTATTTTAAACACCTAGCGCGACGCGCCCCGGGTTTAACGCGACTTATGACATGTCTCACCTCAGTCGAGGTGCCTTCCTTATAGCCCAAGTTAATAACTGAGCATACCATATCAAAGATGCTTCGAGGAATTTCTTAAGAAGACCTCAAGAAAAGGTTGAGGCGAGGAACTTTTGAGGAAACAACTAAGGTACGATACTATACCGGGGTTAAACTTAAACCAAAAAATAACTTGTGTAAATATTACGAAATATAATATACAGTTCGTTAACTGGTTTGGAAAAATCAGTAAATGAATGCATTTCCTATAGAACAATAACACAGAATACACAATAGTACATAATAAAATTTTAAAACTAATAAAGAAAACCCTAGTTCGAAGACTGGTCCAAAGATTGACAATGGTTTACTATACCTAGCTATCCTCTAAATATGAACAAACTTCATTAACAGTAAAATACAAAATTAGCATAAACCAAAAAATATATTAGATCCTATGAATGGACACTGGTTCATTAAACTAGATATTTCTCAATTTTATAATCCAATAATCGAACACCCCTTTTTTTTGTTAAAAATAATAAAATTCTTTACAATCTGAGGGCCTATTACAAAAAAGCATCGCGATAAGCATACTATGTTCGTCCCACTCCGTGACATTATTAACTTATGATGCAGCGTCAGCTTCGATGGTGCGGACATGTCCTTCGTATGCCCGACGAAAAGTTGGCCAAACGCGTGTTACTGTGAGCTTCCAGATGGCAAGCGCAAGCAGGGCGGGCAGCTGCTTCGTTACAAGGACGTGCAAAAGAGGCATATGAAGAGATGCAACATCGACGCTAATCGACGGGAAGCGCTAGCACAGGATAGACCTTAGAATAAAAGTGTTGTAAGTACCTAATATATTAAATTAGGTATCCAAAATGCCACTATAATTTTTGTCTGCAAAAATAACTTTGTTTTTCATAGTGTTTGCATAAATGACATAGTTACATTTTTGTTAAAAGCGTTTATTAAGATCGTTTAAAGAATCTCAATGGCATATTCAAAGACCTATCCATAGACACCCCACACGTATAGGTCGGACGGACAGACAGACAGACATGACGGTTCCGATTTTTGCCATTAGGCTACGGAACCCTAAAAACAGGAACACACAACGTGTCCATTTTAAGCACGGTAATAATTGAAACCGTACTCTAAGCAATCGCCATTTAGAAACTACGGATCATATAAGTAGTTTTCTGTGCAGCCAGTTAACGTAACAAAGTGTGACCACAGAATACACAATAGTACAAGTGTGTGATTTTTAATAAAAATAAAAATGCTGTCACCAGTAGAAAACAAGAGATTTTTTATTTTATAGAAAAATATCACTTTCGTTCATTCACTGGTGCACCTACTCACAGGACCTTGGTTTGAATGGTGTACTTCAGTAGTATTTCCATAACATGGTAACCTTGAGCTGATGCTGCAGCATCCCCAACTCCTCAGCAACTCACTGCAGGTATAGCATTTTGGGCTCATTGGAATGGACTCTATAAATAGGAGGTGTTAGATAGATTTTGATCGAGGCCCTATGGTCGAAAATGTCTTATACACAGAATAGAATTAGAGGATGTCGGCAAGCAGGATTTTCTATTGATTTACGACAAGTATGATGAGTGAATACCTGGTCAGAGGAGTGGTCCCCGGCGGGGTGGTGGGGCTGGCGCGGGGTGCGCGTGGCGCGCTCGTTAGGGAACCGCAGACGCATCTCGAGATCGGCGGGCAGCGCTGCGCGGCACGACCCCGCCACCGTCACCGACCACCCGCCTGCGCACCACCACTATACTCAAAGGTGGCTCCACATCTGTATCATTTCGCTAATGCAGTTGTATCATTTAGCCGCTGTGACACACATACGATACGTACGTACGATACCTACAGACACGGCGTGATGATTTACACTCGACAGATGTGGGCCCACCTCAACATGATGTAGCGTGGTAAATTCTTCCGTTCGCCTCAACCACTGAGAAGTTAGTAGTACGTACAGTGCATCGTAGTTGGTGGAATAGAAGGCAAGAGAGCCCGAGGTCGTTCGCCAACCAGATGGTCTGACCAAGTAAGAGTAGCAACCTCCTCAAGCAAATTCCATCAAGCAGTGAGAGCAACTATGGACAGAGACCGATGGAGGCAAATCGTAAAAGCAGCCGGTGATTACGATCCTCAGTTATGAGGGAACGATTAAGAACATTGCATGCACCACGT
Organism: Catoptria pinella; assembly: GCA_963556745.1. Lineage (NCBI taxonomy): Eukaryota > Metazoa > Arthropoda > Insecta > Lepidoptera > Crambidae > Catoptria > Catoptria pinella. The sequence continues at coordinate 11,608,961 of OY750778.1, read as the reverse complement.
AGGACTTTATATTTATATTTGATGCGAATTCACCTACAGCAGAGTATCGTTCACCCAAATACTCTAAATAAATGGTTAAATCAAGACATCTTTATTAGCCTCACATTTAGCAAGAAGTGGCATCAGCCAGTGTGGCAGATTACATGCATGACGCTTGCTGGCCTCGGACGCGAGATGTCTTCGCATCCTCTAACAATATAATTTCAAGATATTTTCGTTTACTAGAGCGAGAAAAGCGCTCAGACGCTTACTTACTTATTCTTGCTTTAGCGCAAATGTTGTTTCTAATTATTTCTAAGTAGCGGAAAGAGATAGAGCCACGGAAAGTGCTGTGGAGTTGGGTGGTCCAAACGAATATTATTTTTTGCTTATTTGGTGTTAAACTGTATTTACACACTTTAAATATATGAATATTATCATAGTAAAAATTACAAGACCAACTTTTTGGCCAGATAGCTTGGATATCTTTGCCTAAAACTGATTGTCCATATTTATTAAGTGTAAAGAGCTCCGGTAACGATCATTTGCGATTGTAAATTTCTACGTAATTGACGCGAAAATTTATCGTTTACATGTGCAATTGAAGCGATTGTCAATTGCTCTAACAATGGCATTGACTGAAAAATTGACAATGGCCATTTATCGTTACCGGGGTGTCATAATCGTGTAGCTTATCTTGCCAATGATAAAGTATTAATTACTCCGTGTTTTATGTCTTTGTAAGTTCATACTAACTCACCTGTAACGTCTGTTCTAGGAGCATTAATGGACGGAGAAGAGTCAGAGGGATCAGTGGCCGGCGCGGGGTGAGGGTGTGCGGGAGGCGCGACTGCGGGGGCGGGGTCGCGGCGGCGGGCGCGGCGCGCGCGCTGCGTGCTCGCCAGCCAGCGCGGCGCCAGCGAGCACAGCAAGCCCCCGCCGGAGTCGCTACTGTCACTAGACGCGGCCCCCGCCCCGCCCCCCTTCCCGTTCGCTCCTCCTGACTTAAAGTCCGGCAACTTCACCGACCGCGTGCGGACGGTATCCTCCTCGCTTCGTTCTATTGAAATTGTGTGTAACTTGTGATCGGCCGCTTTTGGCGCTTTTTGGTACCGGGACTCGGACCTCGAGCGTTCGGTCGCCTTTTTGGGGTTGCCGTCGCTCTTAAGGTTGCCGTAGCTATTGGAATCGTCGGTCCGCGAGATGTCCCCGGGCCCTCCGGGGTCCAGGTCGCGGAGGCCACTCCGGCCCGAAGAGAGCTCGCGCTCGTACCGCGCCGCAACCGTCTCCACGTCGACCTCGACGACTTTCGGACCTTCAGTAAATAAAACGAAATATGGTTCGTCTCAGTCATTTATTCCATTTGCACTTACATTATGCTCCGTTAACTGCCAGAAAAAATAATATGTAATAATAGTGTCGATTCAACAGTGCTTATAAAATCTACGTTTTACAAAACTACATAAAATAATTTATTTAAATACAACGTTCTATCGAGGTGGCAACGGAAAGGGGATCGGTGCAATCATCTCGGAGTGCGGCGGCGGTTACTCTACGAACACCGAAGCGGTGCGGTGCGACAGCAGCGGGGGCGTGCAAGAGAGCGCGATACCTTGCGGGGGACGCGCGGGGCGCGGGGGGCACGCGGGCGGCGGCAGTGGGGGCGCGCGGGGGCTGCGCAGCGGACTGGTGGCCGCCGACCGCTGATGAGGCGACGTCATCGTAGTCTGGTTCCGTAGCCGCTGCGGCCCCCGCTCCGCATCCACGTTCGTCAGGGGCGAGGTGCCCGCACTCCTCGTTTCGGTTGACGTGCCCGTAGACTCTTTCTTCGTCGCGTCGTCTCGCCTGTTGTCCGCCGTGACTCGGCGCCCATTCCCGTTGCGATCTAAGCGGTAGGTGAGGTTTTCGATAACGTTTGGAGCAGACGCGCGTCGATTGTGATTGACGTCTTCGTTGGAGGAATCGATGCTCAAACTGCTTTTCTCCTCCGGTATACTGTCGAAAACCCGCCGAAAGCGGAGCGAATTAGACCGGGATCGCGGCTCGGGGGCGCGCCGACCCGGCTCGTTTTCCGGGGAGAGCTCCGTGGGGCTGCTCGTCAGCTGTCTATTAGATTTTTTGCATTCTTCGAGGGGGGAATTTAATCTTTCATCGCTGTTATAATCTTTTTTTTGGGAACAACTCTTTAAAGTTCTTTGTATTCTTTCACTAACTGGTACAGGAATACGAGATTTTTTCCCTCTACAATTGTGGTTGCTCTGATTTTCATCTGAATTCGTCGTTTCTGGGGAGCTCTGCGAACCGTTAACGTATTCTAATATTTCCAGGATTTCAATACATTTGTTTCCATCGTGGATTTCAGACTTCTGGTATATCCTCTTGGGGCCTCGATCGGTCGGAGGTGCGATGGGATGCGTCAGAAGCGACAGTTTCCCGCGAACGTGGTGCCGTTCAGATTTTGTCTCAGAAACTCGATCCTTCGGAGCATCGACGGACCCTTTTCTCATCAATTTGAAGGCCTCTTTCCTGTGAATATATTCGACGTCTCTCTTGCAACACCTTTTCGAAACGTTTTCGTCAGACTTCGAGGTGACCATCCTAGTGGGTTTCTGTTTGATTCTCATACATTTGTACTCGTCGTGAGCAATTTTCGCGATGACCTCGTCGATGAGAGCGTCGAGAAGCGCGCGGCACTCGCGGTCGGGGCGCGCAGCGGCGCGGCGGGGGACGCCCGGGGGCGTGGGGCGCGCGCGCCTGGCGCACTCCATGCGCAGCTCACGCCGCCGGTGCCGCCGGTACAGCCGCTGCTTTATCTTCTCCGGCATATGATCGGCGACTACTACGTTCTCTTTCTCGCAGTCCCAGTCGTCATCCTTGATTCGGATGAAGAATGCCTCACCTTTATCTCTGTGACTATCGTGATCTGCCTCTGATCCTTTCATCGCGTCCTCTGGTAGCAGATCCAGTACGTCGATAGCAGACCGCACAAGTTCACTTCGCCGCGGAACATTATTGAACGTTCGGCGCAGAAGTAGAGACCGCGGAGAATTCGGGTCATCGAGGCTATCGACTAGGCTGGTGCAGTCAGAGCCACCGATGTCGGCGTCTTCTGAAGAGGACGTATTTACCTCCATCGACTCAGTGTGCGGGAATGCTGAAAAACGAGGCACGACCGTACCATTTTCAGGATCCTCGTAGTAGTTACCTGCGCCGATCCCGCTGATGAGCTCGGCGATATCCGTCGTATTCTGAGTGTGCACTTCAATAGTGTCGTTGTTTCCGAACGCTACATCGGAATTGTTATCGATATACACGTCGACGTTCGATATTTCGATGTGCGATATGCCGGGAATGTCACCAGAGGGGTAGAGCGCCGCCGCGTCCAGGCTATTGAGCTCGTCCTGGAATAGTTTCTGTATCTGCTGCAGCACGGCCTGGTTTACGGCGTCGTGGCGTGCGCCCGCCCCCGCCGCCTCGTTGTTGTTCGACTCGACACTGGCGGTTTCTTCACGGATCGCAACCGCGTCGGAGCCGTCCTGAGGATTATTGCAGTTGTCCTTTCTGCCGTCATTATTGCAGAGTTCCTCGTTTCCGAATATGATTTGATTATTCGACGTAGGGCTGAGGTGAACGATAGTATTCACGCCAGTGTTTTGCAGTTTCACCTTGATCTCTTTCTCCACGATATTAATTTTTCGATTGTTCCCGATGGAAGCGTTCATGCCTTCTAATTGGTCGGTTAAGGAATTTAAGCTTTCGACTAATATATTGGATACGTATTCATCGATATTTATGTTTTGGTTTAGTTTAGGGTTTACAGGTGGAGCTTTCGAACTTCGGACGACACTATTCTCGGATATACTGTTTTTAACAGGTGGGGCATTATTGCCGTTTGACGTCTCGGAGACTACGATTTCTAGTAGTTCATACGACGGCGTCTCTACGGTGAGGGGTGTGTCGTATGGATTTGTCGGATTTTTCTCATCATTGTCGACGCTAACTGACCGCTCGCTTATTCTACCGTCAATGTGAGCACTTCGCATCGTTTGATTTGCTGATTTACAAACGACTGACCCGTTAGTGTCTTTCGCCGTGGAGGTCGAAAATGCATCAGACGTATCCGTGTAAGAAAAGTCGTCTCTCGGCGGGTTGGACGCGGAAGTTTCACTACCGGCATTATCACCGGTCGGGTACGCTTTAGATTCCGTCGGCACCGGCTCGGTCGAATTTTTGTCCAAATACTGAGCGAAACCATTTCTCTCGCATCGAACGTCGAAGGGGGTGTCGCAGTCCGTCATCTGGTCCGTCGTAGTATCGACGTAGGAGCCATCGCGATCCGGATACGTCGACTCGGAGAGTTCGGTCCGGTGGAGACGGTCGTACCGGGCCTCCTCGGTCCTGTCGTAGCTGTTCCTCATGGCGGCACGGATCATCTCGTCGCTGCCGCGGAAGTCGCGGGAGGAGTCGAGTCGCTGGCGCTTGGGCGTCGCCCAGGGCGCGGCATGCGAGTGGCGCGACGACGAGGGACTGGTGAGCGGGTGCAGCTCGGCGTGCGAGCCGCCCAGCGAGCGCGTGGCGTGAGCCTCACAGCAACAGCCACTGCCGCAGCCTCCGCACCCGCCGCGGCCCCACAGCCGCCGCAGCAGCGCGGACCGGCGCACCGGCTCACGGTCGCGCCGCGCGCCCCGCGTCGCCTGTGCGCCCTCGCACAGTGAGCTGCACGAGCCGCGCGCCGGCGGCGACCCCGTGGGCGACGGGCTAGTCGCCGCTCCACTTTCCTCAGAATCGGACCGCTGCTGCGCGAGGCGGTATCTAAAACGTAAACAAACCCTCTCAATTACTCTGTTCTGACTCTTCAAACGTTACAATAAATTAGTCATGTAGAAAAATCTCACTTTCTCATGATAGTCTCCGGGACGGAGTAGCGGCGGCGCAGAAGGCCGGGCGAGACGCCCGGGCGCGGCGGCAGCTCGGCGAGGTGGGCTCGCGCCGTCATGCCGGCGGGCGCGGGTGGGAGCGCGCGCGTGGCGGTGGGCCGGGACCACTCCCCTGTAGATTCCTTTTGGCAAGTGTAAGACATTCGAGTCACGGTACACCTGCAAAAAAAGGGGCGTTTTCTAGATCAAGCTTATTAAAACCAACGCTACTTCGATGAGCGCGTAACTAACAGTATATAAAGCAGAACAAATTCATAAAATCTTTGCGATTTTGCGTTTTTCTGATGCATTCGAGATGAACGCCAACGGGACACGCTATAACTGAACTGTTAATGAGACTGGAACAAACGGAGCGAATCGAAGAAAAATGCAAACCCGATGGAGCGAGAGCGGTGCGGTGCGGGCGATGCGAGCGATGCGCCCGCGTATCATCGAAAGCTAAGATAATAAAGGATGCCTTAGGTATCCACCTACTCTAACAAGTCTTATAAATAATCTTAAAGCTATGTCTTCCTGAAATACCAAACTATTCTCAACAAACCATCAACTGGGAGCATTTACATTACTATAAGTTTGCATTTTATTCGAAATAATTACAAAATAAAACGTTTTGTTTCGACCGCTGAAGCTAATACTTTTAAGGGTAGGTAGGGAGGATCAGGCTATAGCAGACCGTTGACCTAAGCCGTCTTATCCAACGTGTTTATTCTGCAACCTGACGGCGAAGTTAATAATTTATTTATGAATGTCGCCGTCTAAAATGGTAACTGGCCGTAAATAGCCCTGCGGCCCCAGCGGCGCGCGGCGCGGGCGCGGCGGCGGCGCGGGCGCGGGCGGCTCGCGGCGTGCGGCACGCGCGTCCCAACAATTCCAGATTGTGCCGATCTCCCGCGCTCCGCACTTAGTATTAGTGTTGCATTCTGCACACAACACAGAAAACAGTACGAACCGCGTTGGTGACTAAACAAGTGACTCAAACTGTAAACACCGAATTACAATTCCAGCAACATTTGTTTGTTTACACTTGTATCCTATCCTAGTTATTAAAAATTTAAACAAGTATTACTTATTTTTTTTAATTTGGTTGGTTGGCCATTTCATTTATAAAATACTAGCTTCCGCTCACAGCTTTGCCTGCGTGGATATTTGGGAAAATCCTTATGGAACTTTTGACCAGCGTAAATAAATATTAGATAGCATTTGTATGTTATAATTTTATCAAACCATTTTTACGTGTTTAGGTTCCCACCAAGCGCGCTGCCCTGCTTCCCGTTCCCCGTTTCCGTTTCCGTTCTCGTTACCGTTTCCGTTACCGTTACCGTTTCGTTCCCGTCTAGGGGTTGAATCATGTCCGCCGTGTTGGACTTAAAAATAAATGCCATTTTTGCAATCAACATCCTATAAAACCTCAATATAGACATCCATATTATATCCATAGTATCCATACATAATATATAGATTTTTAGGTTTACTTATCCCTTTTACCCCCGAAGAGTTGAGTTTCGGAAAATCACAAAGTGTGTTTACTTTTTTCGAAGTCGAAAAGTTAATTTTATATTTACCCTACTATTATATAATTATAGTAGGTATATATATTGCCGAGCCGCATGTCGACTGTTTCTACTCGACCTTACGCAAGCGATAACATGGCGCCTTGCTGGGGCTGCTGGTGCGCAGCGCAGGGTCCGGGCCAGCCCCGACAGCATGCTGAAGGCATAATCGTGTAGGTTTGACTGTATGGTCCATGTATAGCTTGGCCAGAAAGAGAAGAAATTAAATAAAATGGAACTAAAATTTATCAGTACAAAATATAGTTAGTGTTGCCAAGTTATTCGTGATTTTGACATGTTTGCATAGAAAGTGGCGCCCTCATTTTTGACAACTCTTTATGGTCTAAAAATAAATTGTGAATTGTGATGATTTGTATTTTTTTATATTTTTTGGAATTTTATCATCGTAATATGGATGTTTGAGATCTGAAATAAATATCTTATTATTATTATGTTTTGCAACAGGGACTGAAAGAAGGTCTTAAAAAATCGAAGTGGGGCTACTAGGGCATGTGGGGTATCATAATAATATGAAAGAGTGCTGTTTGCACATCCTCAAACATTATTTTCTTTTGTTTAGGCCGTTTTCGACTTTTGAAGAAAAATATAAAAAAATCGTTCCCCCTCATCTCCGAAGTTTGCACAGAGAATAATCTGAAATTATTCTGTGATAGAAGTTTATGTGAAGATTACAGGAAAAATAAAACGATGTCTCTAAATAGCACACTTTTTCAAAAATTATACATTAGTTCCACTATCGGTCAAGAGATGGCGCTGACCTAAAACTGCAATATTATACACCACAGTGTATTTATATATGATGGTACGGAACGGAACCCTCCTCGGTGACGAGGCCGACTCGTTCTTGACCGGTTTTTCGTAATGCTATATTCTATTTCATTAATAATATTATTGCTACGATAATGTTCACACCTTAACACGGTTAGACAACTTGATACACAATTTCTGTTACACCTAATAAAATGCAAATCTTGGGTTAAGTACCTAGTTGAAAAAATATTAAAAGATAAAAAATATTATTCACTATTTACTTGCAATTTAGTGCAGTCCATGGAATCTTTAAATCACCAGAAGTTGAATGTTGAAGAACTCCGAAAGTCTATTAATCGATAAATGCGTGATGTTTCGCGAGAAGCAATAGAAGCGCTCCTGTGGCGCGCCGACCGCGGCCGCCCGGCGAACTGACTCTGACTGAGACTAAACTGAACTGAATTCAACTGAAGCACAAAATAGTGTGATGATGTGAGTGAGAAGAGTATAGTGTAGAGTGTCTGAAGCACAGTCATTTGTGGTAATTTTGTGACTGAAATGTAAGCGTGCGCGCGCGATGAAAGACCCGCCGTTGATATATTTTCTCGATATTATATCAATATATCGATATTTTTTTATACATCGATATGTTTCGATATATTTTAAAAATTTAGATACGATATATTTCGATATACCTATTTGATTCATTCGCCTATCCCTATTCAGAGCTCTGAATCAATGAACGTGTAATCATGAGCTTTGGCGACTGAATAACGAATGCCAAATCGGCTCGAATAAAATATAGGATTATAGGAATATAGGATTCGTAATTCAGGAAGGTCCAATAAGCTCTAGACGCCATGTTCAGGTGAAGAAAGAGAAAGCGATCTAGTTGCAATGCAATCTAGGTGCAACCATTAAAATTATAGCTAGCGTGCTATTTCGTATCTTTTGTTTAGCTTATCAGTGAAACTTGTCAATGTATGCAGTTAGACTACTCGGAACAGATTTAAAACGTAAATTACTATGAACGTAACATATCTATAGTTTATAATATAATTTTGTGAAACCGATTCAGAAAGCCCTTTCATTAGATAAGTACAACATAAAAAAAAATAGAATTAAAAAAATAAGTTGTCCTCCCGCCTCACCCGACTTCAATACACGTGTTTTATTAATTTGATGTGCGTTACTAATAATTTGAACTTTATTTCTTGCTTTTGAGAGGTATTTAATTTTAAAGCTGTTTTTGATGCCAGTTATTTTTAAAAAAAAAAGGCTTCGAAATACCTGAAAACAAAAAAGTAATTAACTTTAAAAATTAAATACCTCTAAAAAGCAAGAAATAAAATTCAAATTATTAGTTCGAAAGTTGATTTTGTTTTGTTTTCAGGTTTTTTGAAGGAGGTTTTTTTTTCGCAATTCCGTGGTTGGCCCCATAGTAAAAGTTGTTCATTCACGTGGTCTAAAATCCCCATTTCATTTTTAGATATTACTTAAAAACTATCGATGTCGGTCATTATTCTAAGGTCGGTTAGTAGATAAATAAAAATAAGAGAAAAGTAGAAAGCATCGACAATATTGATTACCATAGTTATTGAAATGGATGCGATTAACATGCGTTTTTATTGTAATTCTGCATGCGAGTGGTGGAGCGGAATATGATTACGAAGGTGTGAAGTGAAGAGAGAGATAGGTACCAACTTGCAGTTGTAGCCGGCCGACAACATTGTATGTTTGTATGTTTCTTGTTTTAAAAACAAGAAACATACATACATACAATTGATTCAAGAGAGAACCAAATTCATAATTAGAATATTTTCATAATTAGAATTATTCCTTAAAAGGAACTTTTTGATAGCCACGTCGAAACTGAAAAGTCTAAATCCAGCGCATCCCAATCTTTTTACAAACTTGCCCCCTAAAATGGAAATAAAAAATAATAATAATCCGATAAAACCCAACGTCTCACATGCGTACTTAAATAGTAATTATGCAGATTTGATTTAAGATAAATAATATTAGAAAAATAATATTAGAAAAAATACTAGAAAAAATCGACTCACCCGTAGCACCTCAGACGGGACTTGAACCCGCACCCTTGGGATTCCGGCCCAATGCACTGACCAATTATGCTACCGAGTCGCTAGTGGGAGCGGCGAAATTTTCTAGTACTTTTAACTTCTTCGCTGCAAGCCAGCGCAATTTCATCAATGTGAGGAAATACCCCCACATTCGAAAGAAACATCTTTCCAGATGTTTTGACAATCGATAAAGATGAAACAGCTATATAATTATTAAATTTTGATTTTTCGCATTCACAATGCTATTTTTATATTAAGATAAATAATATTAGAAAAAATACTAGAAAAAATCGACTCACCCGTAGCACCTCAGACGGGACTCGAACCCGCACCCTTGGGATTCCGGCCCAATGCACTGACCAATTATGCTACCGAGTCGCTAGTGGGAGCGGCGAAATTTTCTAGTACTTTTAACTTCTTCGCTGCAAGCCAGCGCAATTTCATCAATGTGAGGAAATACCCCCACATTCGAAAGAAACATCTTTCCAGATGTTTTGACAATCGATAAAGATGAAACAGCTATATAATTATTAAATTTTGATTTTTCGCATTCACAATGCTATTTTTATATTAAGATAAATAATATTAGAAAAAAATATTAGAAAAAATACTAGAAAAAATCGACTCACCCGTAGCACCTCAGACGGGACTCGAACCCGCACCCTTGGGATTCCGGCCCAATGCACTGACCAATTATGCTACCGAGTCGCTAGTGGGAGCGGCGAGATTTGATTTAATATTATTTCTTGCTCTTTAGAGCTGTTTCGTTTTGAAGCTGTTTTTTTGTAAGTAAGTATAGATCATTTATTTAAGCGTAGTATTCATTTAAAAGAATGAACAGTTGCTAAAATATATTAAGTTTAACTTGAATACTTGTCCAATAGTTCCTTCACGAATTGGACAACTTCCACTTCTATGAAATTTCGCAAAAAATATGACACGCGCACGTCTCGGTATGTAGGTCAAAGACATCATGCGTCGTGTGAATATTGTGCTGTAATACTTGGAATTTTGTTTTAAAAGAGTGACATTTACATGTTAGCTTTGGCGGGTGGTCCCCGGGACATCTCGTCAGGGTCACCAGGGTGGTATTCAGGTCGGTCATTAGGGACTCGGAAAACAGACGTGTTGCCGCCAGTATTTTTTCGGGAACTCAGATATTATTATTTTTTTTCGGATTATACCCATTATAGTTTTTCTTTATCCTAACTGAACCCTGACAGTAATTGTAATAAGATGTTAAATAATACAGAATCTACTGACGATACTTTATTTTAGAGAATGAAGATAAACACGGATACCAAAGGTTTGAAGTACGTAATGTATTTTTAGTGTCCGATTGCGCAAATTCAATTTTAATTTTAAATTACTCGCAGCTACAGTTGCGATACGACTCAATATGGTTGATCAAAAATAAAACTTCAATGGGCTACCGGATGCTGGCGTAATCATGATCTGTATTCTGCGCAAAGCTAATTAGAGGAAGATGGAACACTATAAGCTCTTGTACTGAGCTACTGGCATGATAGTAACATGAATAGTGTATGTTAATAACAAAGATCCGCCTGCGTGGAACGGGACGGAAACCACTCCAGTAATTGAGGGCCGAATAAACTTTGCTTATTTGGATTTGACTGGTCTCTGAGACCAGACCTAGACCGTAGTACCAGTAGTACATAATAAATAGCACCAATGGCAACAGAAAAATCATTAACAGTTTCTCACCGTGTGTCGAAGAGCGAGCGCGGCTCGGCCCACGCCTCGCGGATGACGCTCAGCACTTCCAGCAGCGCCGGCGATGACGAGCTGCCGGCCCGACGCCCTGTAACCACAGACAACAGGCTTTAAATTTTTTTAAGAGAGCTCCACATAGCCTGGTATGAATCTATAAACTTCAAGTTACCTAAAAAGAACCTAAAAAAGTTGAAAAATCGTCATACACCACGCCTATGACGATTTTTACAATTTTTTTTTTAGAAGCATAAGTAGCACCTAGAATCTAGATGTTAAACAGTTCACTTTGCATAATCGTTTTATCTTGACCTGGAAAATTAAATATTTGGCGTATGTGTATGGTCAAAGATAACTTAGGCAAATGCTTGTTTAGTGTAGTCTTGCTCGGTTATAGACAATAGAGCAGTTGCAGTTGCTGACTGCTGGCGGTGTGCGCACCGCAGCGATATGACACGGGAGTGCGCGGAGCCCAGGGTGTGAGCGGGCGCGGGAGGCGGTGCGGTGACAGATAAGACATCTCAAGTACAACATGTTAACACACCCGCCCGAATCCGGTCTAAAATAAGTAATGGTTCATTCATTAGTTTGTATTGTACCTACATAAACATTACCAAGCATTAATCAATATAGCCACACGTGAGCCACACACATGCCGTTATGTTGGTGAACTCGTTCTTTAAATAATTTTTAACTTTTAATTCCCAATTATTTGACTTGGTAGGGGTAATTTTATTTTACAGTAGTAATGCTTTTTCCTATTGTAAAAATGCTTTACACAATAATCAGTTTATTAAAATAAATAAATCTTCTCATCGGTTTCTAATGATTTTGTTTTGCAGTACTTAAGATTCATGACTCAAAGTAGGTATGGCATTAGTACTTACATGACAAAGTTTCTTATTCCGTTCTAGTTTCGACCTCGCGTGCTAACCATTCGAGTAACTGACGACGTGGCTTCTACGGTCGATAGAAAGACGAGGTATGTAAATTACTGCTACTATAAAAGTAGATCAGCCACCACCTGTTATCTGATATATTGGAACTCTTGAAACAAAGCCGAGCTAAGTTTTTACGAACGGGGAATACGGGGACGAACAATGCAAACTGTTCGTCCAATTCCTCGTTCGTCTAGCTAGTCGGTCTCCATTCATCCATTTCCTAGTTATTTTATTTCCTTGTTTGTCTATTTCCCCGTGCGTCTGTTTCCCCGTTCATCTTTTCCCCCGTTCGTCATAAATCTAAAGTACTACTACTTCTATATGAAAATAGGTAGGTGGGTGGTCATTTACTAACCAACTTTTTAATACAAAAAGCAAAACTTTAAATTATTTGCGCACTCTTATTTAATAAGACTATTATTTTCCTTCAAGGCATGTTTTTGTTTCATTTTTATTTTTTTCATTTAGTGAATGAAAATATACGTTGGTAGTAAGTGATGCGAATCAAACTCAACACGGTTATTAATCGATCTCGTTGTATGTAACAGTACCTACTCGTGATTCATTTGCGGTGATTCGGCAGTGGGTGGAAATCGGTGTAATGGTGCTTAACTGTTGTTTCACTTTCTTAGCGCCATGCAAGTTGCGTCGTCAGGCGTCTTGCTCGAGTAGAACATGTGCGCGATGAGTCACGGGCTATTTGAACTGCCACCCTCGCCCCCGCCCCCGCCCCGGGCAGGCAAGGGGTGACCTCGCGCTCCGCTTAGCCACGAGATCGTGACGCGGAGATTATTGTCCCTACTCACTTGCCGCTAAGGTCTAGCTCTGACCTTCCTAACTCGTTTGTATACAACACCGACCGGCTGTAGGACAGACACCTCCTTTTTATTATACGTTGGTTGGTAAGATAATGCCACAGTCGCGTCGTATTTTTACTGTCAATAATTTTTTCAGGCATAACAAAAGCTCGTTTGATTGTACGACTTAGTTTATTTTGTTCACCATGTTAATAATACACCGGTGCGTTTGAACGTCCTTCGACCTGTGACAACAATAGCGTCCATGAGGCGGCAAAAATTAAGTAATTGAACTTGTGTGACCCTAACCATGAAAGTATTTCTGTTAGTCCTTAACGTCATTTCTGACTATCATTAAATCAGCCTTTATTAAATAGAGGCTCAGCCTTGTTAAGAAACGGAGTAAAACTTATTTTTTTAATGAAATTATATGCATAAAAGTAGTTATATTATTTATACTAAGGATACAATAAAGTTTATGTAATAGATAATTTATCTACGATTTAATACGATCGGTTAGTGATAACTTGAGAAAGAGAGTAAGAAATTGAAAGTAGGTATTAAATCGTATTCAAAACAATACTTTATACTTTTATCAATTTTATGTTAGAAGAAAAAAAATAGAAAAGAATTTCGTAATTTACGAAACTGAAAATTCAGTACAGTAGGTACAGACAGACAGATCATTCAAATAAAATTAATGTCATGATATAGGTATACCTATTATTTAAAAGATTAAGTTAACCTATTTACTAACACGAGCTGTTTAAATAAGTCTTATAGATGTTAGAAGGAGTGTCCTACAAAACCAGGATCCCTATCTTTTCAGAGTTGCATGAGAAACTCGAGCCGTTTCGGTGAGCAAGTAAGGCGGTAGGTACATGCAGAAATAAACCGGAGATCACATAAGCACTTACACTCCTGTACTTATACGGTTCCCCAACTAAATATGCAGAAATAGAACGCTTATGATATCACTCCGATTCTGTATATATGTATAATAGAGATGGCCACAGAATAGATATAGCTATGGCACCAAAATTTTGTCTTGTTTTTTTTACAATCATTGAGCAAGATGCTAAATATATTTTAATGACTTACCTACATAGCGGTAGCATTAGTTAGAGGATAGTGTTTTTTAAATTGAATAAACAATCATTGTTATCTCTTTGAATGGAAAAAAATACAAATGAATCATCTAAAACACCAATAAGATATGACTTTTATTTTTTTTTTATAAAATTATGACACGATTTCATTAAACCATAGAATAAATAAGTCCGTGTCAGGCCACGCGCAGTATAGGTTTCCGTAGCCCATCGTGGTTCATATACTTAAATGTAAATACTATAGGTTTACACATCATCTACCAACGTTATTTAAGTAGTTTCCGATGAGGAATTTGTGAATTCGAGCGCCAAGTACTTTTTATGAGTTGGTCGACTGTTACTCGTAAACTTGTAACGCCTACTTAGCTGTGATAGTTTTTCTTTTAACTTCGTTTTATATACAACTACCTACCTTGAATTTTTTCACGTATCCAAAAACAACCATTTGTCTGGCAGGAGGGAGGGACACTTGACTAACAAAATTTTGCACTTTATAGCTTGCCTCCTAGGGAGGGTACCTAACCTAAAAAAATATTTTTCAAAATTTTGCTTCACCTCTTTGTCGGCGTGATTACTATGTATATCCATGCCAAATTACAGCTTTCTAGTACTAAGAGTCCATGAGCTAGGCTGCGGACAGACGAGACGATGGACGGACGGACATGGCGAAACTATAAGGGTTAATTGTTGACTACAGAACCCTAAAAATGGTACCTACCTAAGACAAAGAAATAAGACTAAAATTGATCAGCATATGACAAAGATCTGTAACTTATTAAATTACTTAGTTAGAAACTGATTCATATGCAAAAGAATTGTAGCCACGCTGTGATGACATGACACTAATGATTATTTCCATTATATTTTAGCAATGGAAAATATGTAGGTATAACAATTAAATAGCTATTGATGGCATAATTACTTATATTATTTAAAAGACATTGTATTCAGCCGCATTTCCTCCATTAGTAAAAGGCAATGCAATGATTAAAAAAATATTGCGCTATATTATGTTTTTTTTATTTTTCCATCGAGATGACATTAAATGGAAAAAAATATGGTATAGATTTCTGAAAAATAAAACTCGGGGTCAATATAAACAGTTTGAGAATCACTGTCCAAATTGTTAAGTGAAAGGGTCATTTCAATAATTTTTCGACGATTGATTTACTTATTTATGTACATACTTATAGGTAAACATACATTGAATTAAATACAAAATACTTATTAATAATTTTGAAATCGATTCGAAAAAGACAAATGTAGTTTAGGTAGCTATAGATAGAGGTTTATAGAGAAAAAATAAGGTCTACATAATTTATGACTCCCGAATGTTTAGAAGAAATGAAGGACCTTGAACTGGGAATACCTCAACTACCTACTGTGTTTACGCAACTATGAATTTATAATCTAGCTAGGAACTAGGAGTCAGTCGGTTGCCTCGCCACTTCGCCACAAACATGAGACTATGAAGATATTCAGTTGAATGAGGAAAGGAAAACAACGTTTCTTCTTTAAACTAAATATTGAGAAATTTAAAATTCCCCATAAAAGATAATTACTTACTTGCAATTTTATGTGTCGCGGCGCCAATGGCATTCATGGTGATATCAGCCGAGTACAAGCCATTGGGTACGTACACTCTATCTACGCTTATCTGGGGGACGCGAGAACCTATCAAGAGTATAAAACTTTTTTTCACTTCTTATGCTCCTAAAGTTCGTCTTTTGGGTATAGGCTGCATAAAATCGCTTTCATGCTCTAGTGCATAAAGTAAAATCTTCATCGCCTCTACAAAGGTCGTCAGGTAAACAACAACACACGCAATTATACTTCGTTAAATAAAGTTGTTATTTCAGTCTGTTTCTTCATTTATATACATAATCCATATTATAATACTCAATTAATAAAACTAGGCAATATTAATGAGTTTTCTAAGAAATAAGTACCAATTTCAAAAGCATTATGGATCTATTCTATGCTAAGTCCCTGTGCTGCCACTGCCACGTATAAAAAAAAGAAAAAAAGTATATTGGCGTGAAGTTTTTTTTTTATTTGTGTTGCAGTCTCGGATGCGTTTTACGCACTTGTTGTACATACAATCTACTATTATAATATCCTTGTTTGTCCGGAGGTTTTACTGAAGTACCTAGCCCATAACACAAAATACAATGTAAATTAAATAACAACACAACCGTAAGAGTTAAATAACAAATACTTACCTACTTTTAACTTTATGAGGCATTGTTGTCAAGAAAATATATTTACAAGATGCAAGGACAGGAAGCCACGTAATTTATTGTATATCTGAGGATATATGTAATTTGAACACATTATCTGTAATTGGCTTGCTCAGTATGTTATCCTTATATTAACAGCGAGGTTAACTTATTATGGCCATCTATGCGAGGACGAACGTGACCCGCGGTCGGAGCCAGGGGCAAGGGACGGCAGCTAGTCGGTGTCTCCGATACAGAACAGCCTTGAGTGTTCTTTTAGGACGATGGCACATACCGCATGTGACGTTAGCATAGTGCGGCGGACCACAACATTATTAAAGTACAATGGTAAATCGATACCGTGGAGTGCGGTGCGGTGTGTGGCACCACCAGCGGAGTACCGGCGGCGGTGGACGATCGTATCAGTTGTTTGGCCGTTGAAGCTGTCTTGTCTGATGGTGGTGGTAGCTCGGGTTCGACTCTGGAGGCGCGCTCGTCACCCAGGCGGGCTTAGCGGCGGCGTCCCCGGCTCGAGGCGGGCTGGAGCGGGCGGGAGGCAGTTCAGCCCCAGGAGGGCTCTAACTGCGTGATCGCGTGCGGCTCGCGCGGCGGCCGACTGATACTGGCCGCCCGCTTGCCGCTTGCCTGGCCGTGGCCGGCCGGCGGTCGCCTGATTGCCCGCACCGCGCCGCCGCCGGCCACATTGCCGATCAGACACTCACTTACCTTCATTACTTACTTGTTCCGCCCGCCGCTGATAAGTGATTCACACGTCATCGTTACTAGCAGCACCTAGACTACCTAATGTATTAAAAGACTAAAATAATAAATTAATGCTAAAAAAAATTAATCACTCAACACTTTTACACGTTGTCGATAGTCGCTAACTACTTATATAATATGTTAGGCTAACTAAACATAGGTAACTAGTGCCTCTGTGAGTTGTAGACCTCGCTTTAACATATCTGCGCTATTTTGAAATAACATAATTCTCCGGCATTTTGAAAACCTGAATTGACAATGACAAGGAAATCTTTATAATTATCGAATCTGCTCAGAAAGTTTTACGAGAATCGGGTGAAAAATGCGACAAGACCGACCAGGGTAGAACAAACGGATAAAGCATTTTTGCCCAAGCTGAAGTAGAGAGACGCTTCGCTCGCGCTTCGTGCTAGCTCGGGCAATTAAGTTTCAAATCTGATGGAAAGAAAGACTAGGTGCTTATAGCTATGTATATTGCCTATATATATTGCTCACAGTGCGTAAGTAGATAACTATAAGTACCGACATTATTCTGATTACTCGTATCCGATGCGCAGCCGCCCCGTCAGTTCAGAGAGTACTTCTCGACCGCTCTTGCCTACTAATACTCTAGTCACACATTATTTATTCCGTGGTCACACACTACGAAACTACGAGTGCGATCTGCGAGTATTTATTAGGGGCGGTGCGAACAACACCTACATAAAAACCGTAAGTAGGTACCTATCTACGTGTGCTCGGACAATCTAGTCATTGCAGTACGTAAGTACATAAACACCACAGAATACATAAAATATTACAAGTCCTAAATACCTAGTTTTATAAAAGTAAAAACTGAAACGTACGAAAGAACAATTTATTTCTTATAATTTAATACAATAGGTATTTATACTTCACTGTACCATAAGTAGCAATTTCTATTTTTAGATCTTTACAAGTCGACAACTGGAGCGCGACTGACTGCTCGGCCACTGGCTGGCTTTCCACCTCCCCACTACATTGACAATACCACTTTGGCGCCATTTTCCTCGCTTCTGATTGGTCAATTCACCGACCAATCACAACCGAGGCAATGTTGCCAGAATAATTATGAAGAATTATAATACCAATTCACAAAATACAAAAATATGCGTGGTATTATTTATTTAGGTATACCTATATAAAATGTTGTTATCGATCAAATCATGACATTAGTGTCTAGATTTTTAAGTCCTAATATACTTAGGTTATGCCAATGAAACCATTCTGCGAATAGGTATATCATTATGTGAATATACCTGTTATGCCAAACCATATATTATGACTAAAAAATTTATGCGAGCAAAGCCGCACCCCTTAAGACATGTTAATAAAATCGAGGGTCTATAAAATCGTTGATTTTCAGGTATAACTTATTTATTTATGAACCGATATCGATGATTCTTTTTTTGTTTGAAAGGGTATAGGTACCTCAAAAGTGGTCACATTTAAATTTCATTGGTATTGGACCTTGGACTTCGAAGATACACGAGGGAACTGCTCAAAGTCAATTAGGATATTATTGTGTTAGTGACTGAGAATTTGGTAGGTTTATGACAATCCAAAACAAACCGAGCTAGGGTCTGCGACGTCTCGTTTTGGACTAGACTTGGCCTACGAAGTACGAAGGCACAACGGAACTCCTTAAAAACAAACAGCGTGAATTTGGAAATTGAGTTATGGGCGTTGTCACAGACATATATCGAGATAGACGGTAAAAGTGTACGTACATCGCGTGTAAAAAGTTTGATCCACGGTCAAACTTTTGTCCGGCCTAAGTCAGTCCGCTTGAGACCATTGCCGCGAAAAGACGTAAGACGACGAAACGAAAATGGTAAATTGTGCAGTGATTTCTTGCAAGAGCTCATCAAAAACTGTTGGCCGAGAAAATAGTGATAATTCCTTTCACGGGTAAGTATTTTTAAACACAAATAACCCCTGATTTAATATTTAAACGAATTAATTTAGATTAGTATCACTTGTACCATGATAATTACGTAGTAAACGTATAGCTACGCGTAAACTTTCATTGCGGGTTTTAAATGACGCGATGTTTATTGTGTGCCTTGTAAACACGCAATGAAAATCGGAGTTGTCGATACTATTGCGTCCACTGAACGTCATGGTAGGAGCATAGACGTGTTTTATTAATATTGATATGCGAAACTAATAATTTGAATATTATTTCTTGCTTTTTAGAGGTATTTAATTTTGGGTATGATTTTATCAATTACCTAATAAATGCATTTTCAGTGACCTAATAAATAATATTTGTTCCTAAAATAGTAGATCTGTCACTTAAATTAAATCACCAAATAATATAAAAACGCTTACCTAAATATTAATAAAGAATTACTTGGAAATAATATCAATCATCAAATAATTATATTGGGTTTCTAAATAATAAAAGTGGCACTAAAACTGAATCACCAAACAATTAAAAATGTTTACCTAAAAATATATTTGATCATTGAAAAATAATATTAATTTATTACATAGGTAATTCAAGTAAAATTTGACAAAATGGGTACAATTTTATAATCAAAACAAAAACACTACTTATCTAAAACTAAACAAAACACTGCAGTCAAGTGCGAGCTGTGCGAGTTAGTTAGGTATATTTGTTACCGGCCAAACCCGATTTTCAGGACAAACTAGTTTGGCCTAGGTTAAACTAGTTCTTCCTATACGCGATGGGATTAACTGGTATAGCCTAGACCAAACTAGTTTGTCCTAAGCCCAATAGGATAAACCAGTTTAGGCTAGGGCAAACTAGTTGATCCTGATATAAGCATTATGGCCAAACTAGTTGATCCTGATATTTATGGAGCTTCGCTCGATTATTTTGATGATTGAACGATTTAAATGATACTAATAGTTTGATGATTAGATTTATAAGGTGATAGATTTACTATTTTAGGTATAAATATATTATTGCTGCCAGGGACTTACCTACTTTTTAGAGGACAGATCTTATATTTAAGCTATAGAAAAAAGTGATCAAACTATAATTTAAGAGACATTTACATTAATACGGTGATTTATACTTAGAGACAGTTTTGATAAATATGATGACTAATATATTTCTTGGGGATAGATATTATAATTTGGGTATTGCAGATTAGTGACACATCTATACTTAGGTGACAGAAAATATTGTTCCCTTTAATTTTGAAGCTGTTTTTGTTTTTAGGTTTTTTGAAGGAGGCTTTTCTTTTTTTCTTTCCTTAACTTTAAAAAAATTAGGTATGTAGGTAGGTACGCACGACAGCAACGGTCGACGACGACGGTAAGTTAAACAGTTGAACTAGGAAAACGGCTTGTATTACGTACGACATAACATGTCATTGTATTGTACCTATTGTACCTATTATTAGTAACTCCTTTTGTTATTAGCAGAAATGACCTCTTCTTATTTCGTTGCAACTTAGCCGATAAGTTTTTTCGCGGACCCATTTAATCTGTAACCAATGTTCAGGGTTGCTACCTGTACTTTATAATAAAGTGTAAGTGTGTTTATACTTTATTTAATTGTACCTACTCTATAGGTACTTTAGAAGGAAAATAAAGTACTTACTTACGTGAAATACTTTATTGCACATGGCTTGTGACAAAAATTCGTTAAATATTGTCAGAAGTAATTAAAAAGTATATCTTTAAAGGTAAAAATATAAAATACTTTATTTCCATACAATGTAGTTTTTTTCTACCTTTAGCAACTTTATTAGTTCAAGAAAAAGGTGGCAACCCTACCTACCTAGGTTAGTGGCACTCAATTCCGTGCATAAAAGTTTTAAAACATAAGCGTTCATGGTTGTTAAAAAAATTAAGAAAATGTTAATAGACGTATGAAAAATTCAAATTCTTTAAAATTCTCCATACGAAACGGCAATTTCATACTTAAACCCCTAATAGTATGGTAATGGTCCAAACATTTCTGAATTAAAACAATAATTATGACCAAATATCTTGGGCTCTCAATCTAGAGTTCTAGACATATTGTGGCGCAGCATGAATCTCAGAACTATTTTGTATTTTGTGCCGCATCGCCTCGACCTCGATACACGTGTATGATAATATGACGTGATCACAGCAGACGATGCTGCGGCTGTGACTGCTGTGATCACAGCAATCAACGCAGCCATAAAGCGTTAGAGAATTTTACTGCAGGACAGGTAGGTATTTTGAGGCGCAGCCGGCTGGCATCATCGGCCGGCAGCAGGCCGCGCAGGGTGAGGACGTGACCACGCGAGCGACCAACCGTGGCGCGGGAGCGGGACAGAGAATTGGATTAGGGATGTACGACGTATTAATCGATAACATAATAATTAATGAATAAGTTCTTAGAATCAAAACATCAAAAGGTCAGAGTGAATGAAAGAGTATGCACATAGGTTTATTAAAAGGTCAATGACCTTGAATTAATTTACCTGCAGGTTATGGGCTAAAGGTCAATGACCCAAAAGACGGGTCATTGTTTTTTTCGTTTGAAACTCTATTTTCTGTGAAGCTATAAATGTTTAGCTAGATACCATAATATAAAGATACTTAAGTAAAAAAAGGTTCGCTTCGCCGGTCGTTCCCGCGACACGTTCGATTCTCTTACTCAGTCGGCTCGCACGTTTTTTTGGTCGCTGTTCTAGCCTAACTTATTGGATTAGTAGGTAGCGTAGCCCTCGGTGAAATAAAGCATACTATAAAGTATATACAGGGTCATTTGTGATTCATTTAAAACCTCTCGTGGGGTTGATCAGACCATCAAACTGAACAACTTTCATTATGGGATCAACCTTGAAATCGCGAAAAAAAAACAGCTGTTTCATACAAAAGTACAATGTCTACTCCATCGAAATGTATGAAACAGCTGTTTTTTTTTCGCGATTTCAAGGTTGGTCCCATAATGAAAGTTGTTCAGTTTGATGGTCTGATCAACCCCACGAGAGGTTTTAAATGAATTAAAAATAACCCTGTATACTATAGTGTTGTTTCAGCCCCGTGTCAGGAAATGAATGAAGGCATTGTAAAAAAATTACCAGATTTCACGCTCCACGCAACTATCAGAGTACATTGAAAATGAACATCAAAAATAAAAAGTTCTTATTAGTAAGTATCTAATTCAGCCATCTGATCATCCATTGAAATCGGAGAGTTCCATTTTTAATATTTATTTATGAAATTTTCTAAGAATGGTTTTTTGTTATTGAATTAGTGCAATTCTTTGAAATCACAGCAACCCTACGAACTTTATTGAAAAGTAGTACTAATCTAAAACTTATACATTTTTGTAAGATTTGTTTGTATTTTCAAATTACGCCCTCTCTCCTTTTCAACTTTTGCTCTATCTGTAGGGGTTTTTTTCATCTGGTAATGATTCAATAAAAAGAGCACCTGTCCAGATAAGAACTTTCCAAGATATAGGTAGCTATTTTCATGTTGACAACTGTTACCTAAAATTAAGATCTCGCCAAGACCTTTCATTTCTTCAAAGACACAATTAGTCTAAGATAAGTACTTTCCGAGATATTGTTGTTTTAAGTTTGACAGCTGTCATCTGGAATAAATTTTTCGACAAGATCTTTCATTTCTTCAAAGATACTATATGTTTTCCGATCATCTACCCGTATTTTAAAGCCCAATTCAATCATCAGATGCTTTTTTTCCGAATTTTGATTAAGGCTCCTAAAAACGTTATTCTAATTTTTGTCAGGCAAATCGGATTTTCTTTTCCAATTTTTTTCAAAAAATTCCTGATCTATTTTTAAAATTTAAGCGCCATACGATAGATTTCCCATAGAGATATCTCCAATTTTGAACGATTTACGGCTATGTCGCACTTTTAGCTGAACATCGGGCACATACACTGGTGATCACAAAACATTTTCAATGTTTAAAAAAATATTTACACGTGAAATTGTTGATGAAATTAATTCGTACAACTAATTCATGTCACTAATTTCATAATATCGATACCAATCGATAACATTAATCCGAAAATTCCAGCGTTTATGGCCCCACCCTAGTGGACGTCAATGCCCGGCCCCGCCCGCCTCGCACCGCGTCGGTTCGCTTCGCAATCGGTCGGTCGACATCAACTCAAGCACACACACACAATCTCACTTGACTACCTATTTATTTTGTGACTCAGGCAGGGTCTGTTGGCTGGATCCATATATTTAGTTAATTTCCTCGTAAATCCCATGTGTACCTAGTAAATAGTTAAAAGAAATTTATTCATTTCGCCTCTAAACTAAAATACCTCCAAAAGTGAATCAGAGGTAAAAAAAGTGAATGAAAAAAATAACTGACTGTGAGTGAGTGAATGCGATAATCACAGTCGCGATATCGTGTTGATTGTCGGGCGTGCTCGTAAACTTGTTCGGAACCGTTCGTGTGCTGCCAGCGCGCCTCATCGCACCAGTTCGTCGCAATATTGCGAGCATCTGCGAAATAAACTTCCAAGTTTTCTCTCACTGAAAAACTTGCAATCTTGCAATTGCAAAATGCCCTATTATGAGGTCAAACCTTTGCAGGTAATGTTTCTTTCTTCATTATTATGTAAGATGTCATAATATTAATTAATACATTGGTCGGAGAGTCAGGTTCGGGTTTTACTTATTTATTTTTACAAATAAATAAAAATCATTTATTTGCTAAAATATGGTTACATTGCGGTCTTATGTTTAAACGAGTCCAACATATTCTATTGAGTAGGTATCGTATAGGACCTCGGTACCTAGTTCGATGTGTAAATTATTACGTGTCCCAAGTTATTAGGTAGGTAATTAATTAATTTTAAATTCTAACTATATTAAAACAATTTAACTAGGTATTCTTATAAGTATTCTTGTTTGTATGTTGATTTGCTGAGGTTGTTTTGTATGTGTAGGTAATTTGCTGGATATATCTTCGAATTGTGAACCGATTTTCAAAATTATTTTTCATTCGAAAAGGTATGCGCTCGAGATGGTCCCATTTAATTTTTTTTCTAATCGGTTCAGTAGTTTTCGAATAATACTGAAAATACTAAGTTTGATTTTGAATGAACAACTTAGACGACTTTACGAGTACTATGATTTTGTATAAACTACGTACCTTGACGACTTCGTTGTTTTTTTATTATGAACCAATTTAGATTATTATTATTAGGGTTCCGTTCCGTAGCGAGATTACAAAAGCCTGTTGATTTCGTCCAGGTACCTGGCCGAGTTCAACAGGCTTTTGTAGTCTCACTTTTTCAAAAAGATTACTGTAATAACTTGTCGATTTCGGCCAGGTACTTGGTCGAAACGCTCTGGCTTTTGTAGTAAAAAATTCCACTACAAAATTCAGAGCGTCTCGGCCAAGTACCTGGCCGAAATCGATAGGCTTTTGTGATTTCGCGGTTCCGTAGCCTAATGGCAAAATACGGAACCCTTATAGATTCGTTATGTCTGTCTATCTGACTGTCCGTCCGTCCGTCCGATGTCACAGCCACTTTATTCCGAAACTATTAAGATTATACTGTTGAAACTTGGTAACTAAGTAGATGTATTCTGCAAACCGCTTTAAGATTTTTATACAAAATAAAAACAAAAGTAAAATATATTAAGGGGGGGCTCCCCATACATGGAACTAAAACTGTAATTTTTTTATCAAACCTATACGTGAGGGTTTCTATAGATACGTCTTTAAAAATGACATTGAGGTTCTTTAAAAATTTTTTTAAGATTTACACTTCCAAAGTGGTACAATGTTTGTGTGTCCCCCTTCTAACTTTTAAATTAAGAGAGTGAAAAATCTAAAATAAATATATGCTGTAGATCTTAATAAACACTTTCAACGAAAATTGGTTTGAACGTAATATATTTAGCAGTTTCAAAGCTAAGTATAGTATAACTTTATACAAACACTGTGAAAAACAAAGTTATTTTTGCAGGTGCAAAATTATAGTGGCATTTTGTGTAGGCGTAGGTAATCGGTAGTCAAGTGAATACCTAATTTTATATATTAGGTACTTACAACACTTTTACTCTTCTTCTGTTCCACATTTTTTAAAGTACGTAATCATTCATCGAGTTTGTACGGAACCCTCGGTGGGCGAGTCCGACTCGCACTTGCCCGGTTTTTTTTATGAACCGATTTAGATGATAAGGAGTTATGTGTGAACTACCTTCACGACTTCTTTGTTTTTTATAAGCCGATTTAGATTATTATTTTTTGTTGGAAAAGGGATACCTTATGTGTATTTACCTTTAAATTTCATTGACCTACCTTTTAAGTGGGCATTGTATCATTGAAAATGTATACAGTTAAAAAATATTTACATGCTTACATAAGTAACACAAAAAAGTTGAAAATAAATAGCTTAAAAAGACATCCTTCAAAAAACCTGAAAATAAAACAAAAAGCGGCGTCAAAATTAAATACCTCCAAAAAGCAAGAAATTATATTCAAAACATTAGATACGCACGCATATCAAACAATTGCTTTTGTTCTAGCTGAATCCTTTGGTCCCGGCTGCATCTGCAGTCATTAATACCCTCCAATCCACATTGGGCCCGCGTTATATGAGGGGTGACTAATAATAATAAAGTTAGCTATTTATTTTGTTGGTATAAGCGTGGCCGGGCCAAGCCACATGTACGTTGTGTAGCCGGGCCACAAGAAATGTGCTATAACTCGTGAAATACAGCGGTACTTACTGGTTTTATCCTTTTGGGTGCCATAAAGTACGCACCCGTGCGTCTACTGACATAATACAAAAGGTACACTAAAAAAAATAGAATAAAAAATTTTTTTTTATACATAATCTCCTTCAACAACCTAACCAAAAAAACGACTTCAAAAAAACGTGAAAACAAAAACAACTTCAAAATTAAATATTTCTAAAAAGCAAGAAATAATTTTCAAATCTAATGATAGTTACGCATATCAAATTAATAAAAACATACAGAAAAAAATAAAAAATAAATACCGTCGACTTGATAACGTCCTTTTTTTGAAGTCGGTTAAAAACACGTGTATTGAAGTCGGGTGGGGCGGGAGGACAACTTCTTTTTTTAATTCTAAAAGCCCCACCCGAATCCAATACACGTGTTTTATTAATTTGCTATGCGTAACTATCATTAGATTTGAAAAATTATCTCTTGCTTTTTAGAGGTATTTAATTTTGAAGTTGTTTTTGTTTTCAGGTTTTTTTGAAGTCGGTTTTTTTTGTTAGGTTTTTGAAGGAGATTATGTATAAAAAACTTTTTTATTTTAATCTTTTTGGTAGTAGGTATATTTAGCGACGACATTATTCTAAGTTACAATAGCCTTATGTCAACGGCTCATCACCTTTTACAAAATACTGCTTTTCCCGGCGCAGGGGCGTTAATTGTTAAGGAGTTCTCTTGGTACTTCACTGTCAGCTCCACTTCACCATAATTATGCATTATAACGAGCATAAATAGCCTAGCAACCATGTTAAAGTAATCGTATCGCACCAAAACTTAGTATTAAATAGTTCCGATGACCATCTGTGGTCTTCATCATCAGTTCCACCTCACCAAATGTTACTTCCCGTATGCAAATGCACGAGTTACTTGAATAAACACCAAAATCGCCATAGGTATATTTGAAGAGTTATAATATTTGAAGAGTTCCCTTGATTTCTCCAGGATTCTCCTGACCTTAAAACATTTTTAAACAACAAAATAATTTTTCAAAACGCACCAGCTGTCTTCGAGTAACATACATAAAGAAAATCCGACGAACTGAAAATCTACTCCTTTTTTAAAGTCAGTTAAAAAAGATATTGTCCTTCAGCCACACCCGACTTCAAAAGACGTGTTTTATTAAAATTGATATACGTATCTAATGATTTGAGTATTATTCCTTGCTTATGAACCGATTTTAATGTTCATGTTTTAACAATTTTCAGTCTCGGGTCAAGAAGATCCTGGAGGAGGTTCACCCGCTGCTCATAATCAGGGAGGTGCAGAAGTGGCCGGCGCTGTACGTGCGGGACTGCCCGGAGCGCGCGAGCGCGCACTTCCGCACCAAGCTGTGGACCGAGGTCGCGCGCGCCGTCATGCCCGAGTGGAACACCTACTCCAACACAGAGAAGCATAACAAACGTAAGGCCAGCTACCAACTATCAATCAGGAGTCCTCTAAATTAGCTCTTAACACTTGCCAGTTTTATGAATGGCTGTCAGTGCGTCTCTTTTATTAGCTGCTATACAGCGAAAAAGAGGTGTTACTTCATATTTTGACGACCTCCGTGGTCGAATGGCTCTGTACACCGGTTTTCAAGGTGTCGCCATCTCTGAGATCCCGGGTTCGATCCCCGGTTAGGTCACAACGAACTTTTCTATATTGGCTCAGGTCTGGGTGTTTGTGATACCACCGTTGTCTCTGATTTCCAAAACACAAGTGCTTTAGCTACTTACTTTGGAATCGGAGCAATGTATGTGATGTTGTCAACATATTTATTTATTTATTATATTCATAAACTGGCAAGTTTTGAGAACTTATAATATGTATAGCCTCTGGTATAAAGGAGAATCAACAACATAATACTAATATGGTTGAAATATTCATCGAATCGCAAAATATTATTATATGTTCGAAAGGTTTTACCAATTTAGAGAGATATCGATTACTGCTCACGAAATAATATAAAAAAACACAAAGAAAACAACCCAGTCGGTACGAATGATTATAAAAGACCCTTGTATAAAATCACGGGTATAATTATTAAGTAATAAACAGGAATACGGTCAAGCTGGCAACCTTCCGCCGGCGCGTGGCCTACATCCGCGTGCCGCGTGCCCTACATCGGGAAGTTTTGTTAATCGGTTAGGAGCCGTCATTATTCCCCCAACGAGTTCGTTATGCAAATCAAAGTATGAATGGTAACGAGTTGAACAAGCTATCAAATAGCAACCTCCTTTGAGCTCCGGTATACAATCATTCAAAGAAACTTATCACAATAAAGCCTGCTTAAAATATTGTTTCGAATCATTACATACAAAATCAGCAGTTCATAAGCATATAATTTACAGTTTCAGATCTCATGAAAAAGTGGCGAAACCTACGCGACACCTTCAAACGGCATGTGGTGGAGGACAAGAAAATCCGAAATGGGCTCAATATCAAGAAAAAGACATACGTGTACTTCAATCACATGTCGTTCCTGCTGCCGCACATGGAGACGGGCGACGAGGACGGACCCGCGCCCGCACACGCGCCCGCGCCCGCGCACGCGCACGCGCACGCACCCGCGCCCGCGCGCCGGCGTCGCGCCGCTGCCGCCGCCGCCGCCGCCCAGCCCGCGCCCACACACGCACCCCCCATCACCCACGACAAAGGAGAAATCGACGAAGACCATCACTTCCTCATGTCCCTCGTGCCGTCATTTCGTCGTATGACGGATGACGAGAAGCTCACTGCCAAAATGGAAATTCTGAAAGTGATACGCAACGTGCGCGGCCAAAGTAACTATCAAGACGAGACTGAAGACGTGCTGGCCGACACTTCTGAGACCACAATTAAGCAGGAGATGCTCATCGATATTGAACCTGAATATGAAGTCAACTTTCAAGGTAGCAATGACAGCGCCGATGACGATGGTGCTGCCGACGACCGTGGCGAAGAATCGGATTGAGGGGTCACAATAACAATTCAGTGATAAATATAAACCAGTGGTGTGACAAAGACGCATCGGTTCTTCAGAGAACTTGATTTGCCGTCATCGAAAGAGTCGTGAACTTGTGACCTCGAAATGGCAACTTAATTACAACATTGACAAAGTTATGAAAATTTTGGAAATTATTTTATTACATAAATAATATTAATTATTTATTTGATTTACAACACTTAACGAGTCAATTAAATCACGGCAGTGTCATTCTAAAGTTTGCTACCACTATCATAAAATACAACGACAAAATGGTATATGCGATCACTATTAAAAGCGATACGGTCACTAATGCTGCGCCCGCATCGGCGAGCGCCGCCGTCACCGCAAGAGTGACGGCGCACAGGAATAACGCAACCAGAAACCCGAGCATCGACCAGATGTAGAGCTGGCATAAAGTCTCGCTGCGGAAAACGGTGGCCACGAGGAGTACGGCGTGTATGGCACAGAGTAGCACGCCGAGGACGAGGCACGCGTAGCGCGAGGCACCGAGCGCCGCCCCCGCGCCCGCGCCCCAGTACAGGCACAGCAGCAGCGCGGCCGGCAGCTGGCCCAGCGCGCCGATGGCCGCGCACGCCGGCCGCAGCGGCACGCGCCCGCAGCACCGGTACACCACCGGGCAGTTCTCCAACGCATCATACCCCATTGTTGCGGGCACACTTCACCATCCAATTACTTTAACGAGTATTCTATTCATACGCCTTCGATCGACGATACCACAACGACGTCTTTTTGGGAAAACGTGTTCGAAAACCGTATTGTATTTTTTAGTT
The DNA here is from genome assembly GCA_963556745.1 of Catoptria pinella. Lineage (NCBI taxonomy): Eukaryota > Metazoa > Arthropoda > Insecta > Lepidoptera > Crambidae > Catoptria > Catoptria pinella. The sequence continues at coordinate 11,579,629 of OY750778.1, read as the reverse complement.
TTGGTTTAATGATTAATTATAATTAAAACAACCTTTACATTTGAGATTTTTTTCCTTTTCTTTAAGATTCTGTTTGGTTAGTTTAGTTCAAGGGTTCAAGGACGATATGACCAAAGAGTAGATTTTTTATATGTGAAGTAAATGCACATGTATAAAAATTATTTACTCTTTGGTATTAATGATTTTACCATAGAGAAAGTTCATATTCTATATGAATAAAAATTCTTGGATTTGACCAATACCGAAATGTATTTCAAAAATTTTTCAGGTCAGTGCTTTTTGGCTCATTTTAATTTGCCTCATTTTTGACAGTGCGTAGGGAACTGTCGTTGTAGGGATTCTAGGGATCTAGCTTGATTTTTTTTGTGTATTCCGTTGCTACCAGCTAGACGTAACAAGACAGCGCATTTTTTGTTTTTACGCTTATAGCATTATCTAGCTAGATCTATCCTTTTTAGCGCGTCCCTTAGGGCTCTCATTTCGGAGACATTACATTTCGATTCGATTAAGTCTCCGTGATTGAGGTCGTTTCGTAGCAGTAAGCAGTCGCTAAAAGTTGGTATCGTTTCTGCAAACAATAAGCATTTGGAATAAATGTGCGAGTACAACCATTGCTAAATCATTTCAAATGAAATCCCCGAAGTGAGAACCCTGAGAGACGTCCTAAAAAGATAGATCTAAATCCGCAAGCAACGCAATTTTGTCGTTTGACATCTTTGAAAAAGATATGAACGGCACGGCACCAACGCTAGAGGGAACTATACTACAGGGCACACCTACTAAATGCAGTTCTATTAACGCTTAATAAAATAACATTATTATATACACCGTGTCTACCGTACCGACCACCCCTGGTCAAGTTCAAAGCAAGCTCGTTAGTGAAAAGTAAGAAATTTGTGACAGTGGATAATTAAAAAGTAAAGTAATATGTACCTTTGACGGCCCTGGTGAGCAGCCGCGTGACCAGCCGGCGCACGCCGCTCAGCTGCGCCGCGTGCCGCCGCCGCCGGTGCTTGCTCACACCCATCCGTCGTCGCCGGCACTTCACTTCCCGCACACTTATACTATCCACACTCGAAACGTCGTCGCTCTGTTTAGTTTTTTTGCATTTTATCCTTTTTGTTTGCACTGGCATTTCGATAGGAGGGAGAGAGAACTTCGCAGGATTTAAACATTTTATAGGCCAGATGTCGTCGGAGCTGTAGGAAGGAGAGGAATCTTGTGGCGCCGGGAGATGGAGAGGCGGCAGGATGCGGTGGTAAGGCACTAGGCGGCGGGCGCCCGCGGGCCCGCGCGATCCCGAACTAGAACTGAACCACACGTCACTAGAGAGTAGCGAAGACGACAGTGACGACCGCGCACCCATCTCTATTGTACACTTTCGCGTCTTAGCGACACCCACTAAATTCACTGGATTCTTGTGCACTTTCACATTGCCCAAATCGAAGCTCAGCTGAGAGGAGGAGGTCGGAGCGGTGTCGTAGGCGTCGGAGGTGGAGGGAGGCCAGAAGTGCATCGGCGACACCGGCTCCATGTTAACGAAGGCGCGCGCTACGTGCGCCGGCGCCGTCGCCAGCGTCGGCGGCTCCGGCGACAGCACTCCGAACGGATGCGTGAAGTAGAACAGGCACAGGGGCTGAGCCTGCACCAAAATTAAAATCGTAATCGAATTTCACGACCTTACCAAAGAGTTCAGGTAGGTATGTAAACAACATCGATCGATATCACAACAAACCCTTAAGTCTTCTTCCGTGGACGTGGATGCATCTGACCTGGGTCCGTTCATCTTCACTCGTGCAATGGTCCTGTAGATGATGCTAGTGGCGCTGACTCCAGCAGTGGTGCTGAAGGTCGCATGATGTGTCGGCGTGACGCAGCGGGGCGGGCGGCGGGCGGGGTCAGCGCGGCGGGCCGAGTGCCGCGGTGGCTGGCACGCGCGCCAGCACCGCCGCCGTTTCGCCGCGCGCCGGCTCACTTCACTTCACCATCCACAACAGCTCCATTTTACGTCTCACAGAGAAGAATTCTACGAGAATACATCTGTTAAAATTCTATTAGAATGCGTAACGTAAGGTGTAGTGTCCTTGGCTATTCCTTATTTATCTCCTGTTGTACACTAACTCCAGGCTGCTTGCTATCATGTTACCGTAGCTAATAAATTGTATTGCGAAGAAATACGGTCGTATTGTCTCGGCTAATGTGCAAAGGACAACTGCCTGCGCCTGGCATGACAAAGTGGAGGGCAGGGAGGGAGGGCGGCAGCCGGCACCCTGCGTGCGGTGCGGGCCTGGCGGGCGGCGGGCGGTGCTGGCGGCGACGTCGCGGCCGACCCACGTCACCCAATTTTGTTAGCGCGTGTGCTGGCCAGGGTTGTCGGTAAACATGTAAATTGCTCACCTGTACTTGCATTGCATCTCACTTACTTTCTATAAAGCATTTTGCATTGGTTAAACTCATCAAACTTTTTTTCTACCCTAAAATTGTTTTGTGATACAATTTCATTACATATAATAAGGAAGCTTTAGAGACGAGACGAACGAAAGACATTTTAAGTTTCCGTAAGTCTTGTGATGAGATGGTCGCGGGCGGAACACGTAAAGCCAAGTAAAGCGCATGTTAGTCTGAGACGAGCTTAGAAAAAAACCTCCTTCAAAAAACCTGAAAACAAAAACAAAAACTGCTTTAAAATTAAATGCCTTTAAAAAGCAAGAAATAATATTCAAATTATTAGTTACGCATATCCTATTATATCATATTAATAAAACACGTCTATTGAAGTTTGTTTTGGATTGTCATAACATAAAGGATTATGAAAAAACTACTAGCCAAATCTCTGTATTTTTTTATGGGACCACCCACGAACTGTGTTCTTTCAAATAAAGAATAATTGAAATCGGTTAACAACTGGTAAAGTTATGTTAAAACATACATAAAAAAAAATACCGTCGACTTGATAACCTCCTCCTTTTTTTGAAGTCGGTTAAAAAGCCCGGGTCAGGATGTACAGTCTTAAACTGTACATATTCTTTTTAGCTTACGCTGCGACCCACATTTGGAGGCCGCGCGGATTGTTTACTTTATTATTTAATTATAATTTCATAATAGTGTACAACTAACTACCATAGAGAAAGGTAGGTAGGTAGGTTTTTAACGTGATTGGCCGTCATGTAAACAGTGAGCTCCGTACTTATAATCGACATAAATAGTAAATTATCGTTTTAAGTGTTCTAAATAGGCTATATGTGAAAAGTGAACAAACTTATAAAGTAGACGCTCATATAATCTCTGGAGGTTCTAGTGTAGAAATGCTAAATTATTGTTGTAATAGCTTAATATCGAATTTAAAGCCTAATGACATTGTTATATTGGGCTTCGGTAACCACGACAAAAATATACATAAACTACACTCAAATATTTGTATCTTGCTTAATAAATTAAATAAATTTTCTGTAATTCTGTTACCTATATGCCAAAATATATACCTAAATGTAGTGACATTGAATTATAACATAAAATTATGGACAAATCACTTTACCCATTGTTCACACATTGAGATTAAGTATTATAATGACATTAATCCAAAACTTTTATGTAAAAAAATTAATCTTTCCATCGACTATATCAAATACAAAAAGCACTACCTATCTTATGAATTCATCAAAAACCATATTAGAGAATCGAAAAAAGCAATTGTTCAACCGAATGTCTGTGAACCAAAAAAAGGAACAATACCATTTTACTTTAAGAAAACAGGTATTGAACGTAGGGACCATTCTAATTCTAACAATAAACAGACAGTAAATTCGTCTCATAGCAGTGGGAAATCATTTTTTCGTGAATAGATCGGCTCATGTTTTTACCATACTCCATCAAAATATACAGAGCATAAATTCAAAAAAAGAAGTCTTTGAGATAACTCTTTCAAATGTTAAAAATAAAATTAGCCCCGATATACTCTGTTTTACAGAAACTTTTGTTAAACAAGGAGAAGAAAAAAATGTTAATATTAACAACTATGTCCTAGCATCAAACTTCTCTAGACCAAAGAAAAGAGGTGGCTCTTGCATTTTGGTAAAGAATGGTTTAGAATATAAGAAAGTAACTTGTTTTGACGATCTTGCTATGTTATACCACTTCGAATGTTGTGCAATAAACTTGACCACGAATAATATTATAATCATATGTATATATAGAACACCTACTAAAATAAAACGACATATTGATTATTTTTTTGAAAAAATTGACACGTTATTTCATAAATGCTTGACAAAATTTCCGAAAAAGAATATTATTATTACAGGTGACTTAAATATTGACATGTTAAAAAATAACCAGGAGACGACTAAATTTCGAGATCTACTTAACAAATACAATTTAACTTTAAATATCAATGATCCCACTCGAGAGAAAGCATGTTTAGACTTAATAATTAGTAACATAAATAATGCTAAGGGATATGTCATGCCATTATGTTTATCAGACCATGATACTGCTCAGGTCTTAGAATTTAGTATGACGCATAAAAAAGAAATCCCTGACTCAGTATTCACTTACAAAAGGTGCTACTCGCAAGAAAACATGGACAAATTTAAAAAACACATTGGTAGCCTCTCTTTCTCTAATGTGTATAACGAAAGTGATTTAAATACAGCCTATAACGAATTCCTTGAAATCTTAACTCTGCTGTATAATTTATGCTTTCCAATAATAAGATTCAAGAGTAAGTTATCTGCTAAGCCTAAATGGATCTCGAAAGGCCTTAAAAAAAGCAGTTTGTCAAAAAATGCACTTCGCTACAGATACTACGCAAACAAAAGTGATGCTAATAAGTTAAAGTACATTAATTACAATGCACTATTTAAAAAATGCATAAATTATGCAAAAAGAACGACCAATCAAAAATATATATCTAGGAGTAACAACATTTGTAAAGCAACTTGGACTGTCATAAAAAACGAAACACTAGGAACACAGGTTAAAAACAACTACATAAATAGTATTATCAAAAACGACATAGACATTTCTGATCCTGTGACTATCGCATCGACATTTAACAGCTATTTCATTGATGACATTAATATTAATCATAATAATTATTCTAATAATGACACATTAAAGACTAACTTATCAAATAGTATATTTCTGACACCAGTAGATACAAAGTATATAAGTAAAGTAATTATGTCGCTAAAAAATTCACCTTCTGAAGGGTACGACGCTATATGTACTAAAGTAGTGAAACACTGTAAAGATGTACTTAGTCCTATCCTGACCTTCCTGGTCAACCTTTCACTACAGACTGGGCAGTTCCCAGACAAATTAAAATTATCAGTTGTAAAACCGTTACATAAAAAAGGTGACAAATGTAATGTAGACAATTATCGACAAATAGCAATATTACCAATATTTTCTAAAATATTTGAAAAAGCTATGCATTACCAGCTGCTTACATTTTTCAATAAATATAATATCATAAAACAAAGCCAATACGGATTTCAAAAAAATAAATCAACGACGTATGCAGCTTTTGATCTTGTTCATGAAATATTGCAAAGTGTGAACGATAAAAACTACACAACTGTGTTATTCCTTGATATGTCGAAAGCTTTCGACCGCGTTCCACATGATGGGTTGTTGAAAAAACTGGAACGTAGCGGGATTAGAGGTCCTGCTCTGCATTGGCTAAAATCATATCTCTCAAACAGAACTCAATGTGTAGAAATAACCCAAATTGACTCAAATAAAACGGTTCAAACGTACAGATCTGAATTTAAACATAATTGTTTTGGTGTTCCACAAGGGAGTGTTCTTGGCCCTTTATTATTTCTTATACACATAAATGACTTACCAGATATAACAAATCATAAAACTGTACTTTTTGCAGATGACATTTCCGTTATAATAACAACTGACAAAAACTCTTCCTTAGACCAACATAAAACTGACATAACTACTACGCTGACATTAATAATTGAATGGCTTAAAAATAACAATCTTAGAATTAACTTATCAAAAACAAATATAATTAATTTCAATAATTTCAAAAATCAAATAATTAATATTGATTACAATGGACAATTTTTACGGAGAGCAACTAATGGAATTTTCTTAGGTTTAATAATTGACTCGAAATTGACATGGAAGGAACAAATAAATAAAGTATGCAATAAGGTAAATAGTTTTGCATTCGCTTTGTATAAATTAACAAAAGTTGCTAACGTCCATACGGCAATTACAGCCTATTTCGCCTATGTCGAATCGATATTAAGATACGGTATATTGATTTGGGGAAATGGTACTGACATCAAAAGACTATTTATTGCTCAAAAACGATGCATCAGAGCCATATGCAATTTGACATCAGACACATCGTGTAAGCCGTATTTTAAATCCTTAAACATGTTAACGCTACCCTGCCTTTATATATTAGAAGTAGCTTTATATGTCAAGCAAAATGGTCAAAGGTTCACTCAAGCGAGTGATCTAACTCAAAGAAGCTTAAGATATCCTCGCAGACTAGTACTAGTATCTGTCCCACACTCGGCGAAATATCGGAAGAATTGCTATGCCATGTGTAAGACCATTTATAACAAATTGCCAGATAGCTTCAAGGACCTTCCTACCAGTCGATTTAAATTTTTATTGCGCAAATGGTTAGTGAACATGGCATTCTACTCAATTGATGAATTCTTAAGATATGATAATAAGTAGTTGTGTAATAAATATCAAAAGAGATTTATGGCCGATGAGATATTTTAATGGAATAGGTACCTACTTATCTAATTAAATTTAATTTCAATTCTTCATATCTGACAATAAATTTTAGACATTTCATGACATTATTTAATTTAATTTTTAATAACGTTAATAATTTCTGTTTATGTTTGCATGCTACTTAAGTTGGCTAAATAGGTTAAGCTTCTCATTCACCTGTTTTTTAAGATCTCCATTTGTACCCTATTTAAAGCAAATAAAGATATTTGTATTTGTATTTGTATTTGTACAGCCACAATAACTATTTGTTTTATATTTATACGTGAATATAAACTTAACTGTGGACCGTGGTTTCTCTGCTGCACTCCTGCAACATCAACTTATCTTATCAACTTATCTAATATTTAAATGTATAGTGGAAACATTATACACAGAGTGAAGGAAAGTTCAGTTCTGGCGATTCGCCGGCCGCGCAGAAGCGGCGGCGGCGGCGGATGCATTCGCTTCGCTCACTCGGCTCGTGCGTTCTTGGTCGCAGGTTCTAATTCTAACCTTACCTAACTGGCAAAAGGTACTGATTACGACCTAAGTTTTTTTGTATTCAATCTTCCCCGCGCTCCGGTTTTCAAGATTTTAATTTCGAATTTATCTGAAGTTCTAAACAGCAAGATATTTAAACGCAATTTTCTAGAAACTATAATATTTACCAACGATAAAAAAAACATATAAAAAGAGTAAGTTCTTTATTTTCGTCTAATCTAACCGAAACGATAGTGAATAAAAATTAAACAATATAATATCAACCACGTTCGTATTAAGTATTATACTTAATACGAACGTGGGTATTTGATATTATATTTTTTTGTAATACATAATGAGTGGGCCATGGTGGCAGCCCTGCGTCACGTCGCGAGTCGCGACCTCGATGCAGCGATCACCGAAGAAAGAAAGCCCTTCGTTGCGCTTCCGGTTGTTTGTGGTTGTTATTATTGTTTGTCTTTAAACTTTTTACAATTTTAATTTATTTCAGAAGATTTAAAATAGTGAGTAGGTACCTGGGTAGGTAGGTAGTAGCTAGGCAGCACCTAGATACTGCATCTACTTTCACGCAATATTTTGCAGGTAAAGGTAGTACGGACGTAATTATTTATTAATAATATTGAAGTATCAATGATTATATTTGAACAAACAAAAAATAAGTTTCTTGTAAGTAGGTAAGTACTCTACATCTGTTAGAGGTTTAAAAAATAAATGTAACTTTGTATAAATCTAATGCTTAAATCTCAAAATTTCAAATATTTCAAATATGTAACTTTGTAATTTTATTGTAACTGACTGAACGAATGCAAACTGAGCTGAAAGCCTGAAATGGGTTACCTATCTATTTAAAATTAGAATACCTACATTCGTATAAATTATATTGCACTTAGTAAACTTAAACTATTGCTTGAACGGTAGATCACAATTTTTATAATTATTTATGAGAAACATAAAATAGGTTGAACCACAAACTTATTTTATTACTTTAGGTACATACTAGTATAATAAGTTTATGGTACTGCCATCTATCTATCAATTTATTTTAACGAGTCAGAGTGCAGATTGCTGGCTACTCGAAGGCTTGAAATAACTAGTGATGGGTACACAAAATCGATTAAGAAATCTTATAAATTATAAGATTTCTTAATCGATTTTGTGTACCCGATTTTGTGTGTTGGAATTTATAGATTATAAGTTATAATCTATACAATCCAATCCAAAACTTTCATCAAAAATTCCAACATAATTTTATCGTGACTGAATTCGGTTTGATATGTATTTATAACAGTTTTTTATTTTATTTCGACGTAAGTATTACCGATATATACCTAAAGATAATTTAGAATAGCTAAAGTAGGTATTACCCCTGCCAGGATTCAAAGAAGGGTAGGACCAATGGCGTAGGTATGACAGAATCACTGTAGTGTAGTTGCACCAAATACTTACCCATCAAGTACATACACAAATTTTTATCATTCACAACTAATTCATTAACTACGTACCAACACCGCTACATACACCCCAGTGTGGGATCAACATCCCAACCTAACCAAACAGTTCGTTGATGATAACAAAATTCCTGTTTAAAAAATGTATACGGGATATGCATGCATGCACACAATGCAATCAGGATATTTTGTGGCTCCAACCTCCCGTATCAACGTGAACAGGAGATTACCGTTATCAACTTAAAAACCGATAACAATCAACCGCATTTTAGTAGTACCTAATCGCACTAATATTATAAGAATTGTATAGCAAGGTGAGATAACTAGCTTGATTAAATGTTTCTTTTTATTCTAGCTACTTAAATATTTTCTTAAACAATTTAAGAGAGATAGATAAATAAGCTAGATAGAAGAGAATAATTAAGTTTCTTATAATAAATTTACAAACTAGCTAGGGCTGCCATCCGTACGGGTTTCCCCGGATTTGTCCTAGTTTGTAGGACGTCCGGGCGGGGTTCTAAAATGGTGGAAATTGTGTTAGGGCAAGGGGGTTTAGGTTTTTAACCGACTTCAAAAAAAGGAGGAGGTTCTATGTTCGTCTGTTTGTTTGTTTTTTTTTTTTTTTTTTTTTTTTTTTTATGTATGTCCACCGATTACTCGAGAACGGCTGAACCGATTGACATGATTCAAACGCCACTTTATTAGGTTTGTTCCCCAGGTGGTCCCATTTTTTTAAATTTTAAATCGGTTCAGTGGTTTTCGAGTAATCCTGAAAATACTGTAATTTTTTAGGTAACTTTTGCACGAGTTTCAACGGATCTTCAGACATAACTTCTTTGTTTATAAACCGATTGAGATAATTCTTGTTTTGTTAGAAAGGGGATACTTTAAGGGTGTTTTCATTTAAATTTCCTGCACATTGGACCTTGGACTTCGAAGATACACAAGAGAACTCTTCAAAATCAAATATGATAGTGTATTAGTGATTACTCTACGGTATTGGAAGGTTTCGCATCAGCCATTTTTATTGTCACTACTGGGGCTGGGATACAAGCCTTACTTATGGGCTGATGAATAGGATGGACCATAACCCACCGCGCGGGCCCAATGCGGATTGGTGGGTGTTAATGTGCGAATGTAGCTGGAACTAACGGCTTAACGTGTCTTCTGAAGCACGGAGGAGCTCGAGATAATACACTTTGGTCACCTACCCCATGTCTGACCCTTGCTTATTAACAGTGCGAAAAGTGGATATTGAGTTACTAGGCGTATTATACCATTCAAATGTGTGAAATATGAATAAAATATATTTATATCATCGCTAACATTTACTTATACATACCTACCACAAAAAAGTTAAAAATAAAAAATCTTTTAAAAATTAAAAAGAAAAACCTCCTTCAAAAAAACCTTAAAAAAATTGCTGTAAAAAAACAGCTTCAAAAAACAGCAGCTCTAAAAAGCAAGAAATAATATTTAAATCTGCATAATTACTATTCAAGTACCTACGCATATCTGATATTAAAAAAACGTCTTTTGAAGTCGGGTGGGGCTAAAGATATTTTTCTTTTTTAATCATTATCGTGGTTTTTCTCTTTCTCAATTTGATTTTTTAATTCTTAAAGCCCCACCCGACTTCATAAGACGTTTTTTTAATATCAGATATGCGTAGGTACTTGAATAGTAATTATGCAGATTTAAATATTATTTCTTGCTTTTTAGAGCTGCTGTTTTTTGAAGCTGTTTTTTTACAGCAATTTTTTTAAGGTTTTTTTGAAGGAGGTTTTTCTTTTTATTATATTATTGAAAAAAAAAATTCAGTGCGTTCGGATGAAATTCTTTATTTCACTCAAACGTCCGGGATTATGAATTTTTTATCCGGATTCTATAGGTTATGGCAGGCCCAAATCTGGTTAGACATTGACAAATTGTCGTTGGTTCTACTTTATCGTGCTACAGGCTACTTTCTATAGTTTCAATACTCTTCTGTGAACAAGAATTCATATTAAGTGACTCATATAGTTACCACGGAAAATTAAGCACGGCGGAAGCCTATTAGCTTTCCAAATTCGACAGCCTAACTTAAATCTTATGTTCGAATAATCACAGTAGTGTTGTCTTAGTTATTTTCTTGACTCTGCAATTAATTCATCAAAATATTTCTACAATCATCTTGTAGAAGTTGTACCGCGGTGACGCGATACGATTCCCGCCTTTTCGGACAGTTGCCTATTGTAGAGTCTTGCGTAAAGACGCCTGCACGCTCTCGCCTCGCCGGCTCGCCGCTGAAGCCAGTCGGTCGTCGTCGTCGTCGCCTCGATGCGTGCCAATCCGTACACGATTTATTACTCGTAATTTTAGTTATCAGTAGATATTATTTCTCTTCATTAACTTGAGTTCGTAAAAGTAAATTGATCGCTGAACTTTATACAAAGTGCACTGTGTCAGTGATATGAGAAATATCAGTTCCTTCACGTTATTGTTCGTCGGATAATTAGGTTTTATTTTGTTTGTAGTTAGTTTTTGTTCAATATCACTAACTTATTGCGCCGTGAAAGCCCGCAACCAACTCATATTTTGTGTATTTAACTTAGCAGTGCCTCGCATCACACCCATCTACCTATCTACCAACAGGGATACTGAATACAGATTATTTTATTTACATTATCTTATCACAATATTTTATTAACGTATTGTTTTTCCTTCAAAGTAATTATTGTCAAAGGAACCAAATTTACATTTTGTAATTTTGTAATGTTAATGTTTTTCATCACAGTAAAGTATTAAGTATTGAAGGAAACGAAAATTGACTTTGTACATAACAATAGGTACTTACGTAAAGTACTTGAAATGTAGCAATGGCTGTTCATATGAAAAAAAGCAATCATCTTTAAGTTATGCGAGGCGTTTACCAGTCCACCTTCTATCATACTGTCATACATATGTGCCAGTTAACGCAGGCGGTTCCTATTTTACTAAATATTAACGTAGGTAGGTACATCTTCAAAGCAAGTTAATAGTTAATCTATTACGATGGTTATTATGTATTCAATTCATAGTATTCATTCAATCAAGATTGTTAAACTTGTATCAAACTAAAAAACCCGCCTGCATCAAAAGACAAGTCAACCGAAAAGATGGAACAAGATCAAATATTAAGGACAACTTAATAACATGCAGTCGGAGGCATGTATAATATTAATAATATATTTATAAAAAAATAATTAAATTGGACAATTTCACGTACCTAGTGCTATCTAGCCCTTATATATTTTTAAATATATACTATTATACATAGTACTACCCAGACCCGTCACAGAAATTGAAATTCATCGTTACATTTCTGCCCACCCGGGACTCGAACCCGGGAAACCCCTCTTGCGTGGCAGACCGGCATGTTGACTTCTGCACAACTCAAGTCGTCAAATTCGTTAAAGTGAAATTACTTATGAATGATTGGACTTATCACTAAATTCTATAGCACCTGTTCATTTCGGTGCACCCATTCTCTGTATTACAAGTACTAAAATAAACTTAAATGTCAGATAATCTTAGACTCGAGCTCATTTCTGCGTATTCGTTCATCTTCACAGAGTTTTAATCAAGAGTTTTAATAGCTCTTGGTTATTATATTGGTTTTTTAAGACTATTTATAACTTTGACCGAAAGACGTTTTGTTTTTGATGGAAAAACTTACATTAATATTGTTAATCGTGAGTTTGAGAAAAGTAACATCTCAACTGTAAGTATTATTTATTTATTAAGAAACTCAACAGCCTTTTTGCTACAATGAATCCTAAAATATACTTAAGTAAACTTATAAGTTTCACTTGGTCAATAACAGAGTTTCACCGCATTTCATAGTACTGCAGGTTAAAGAAAATAGTTTAAATAAGTACCTACCTATAAGTAGGTAGGTACTTATAGGTCAAGTAAAAGAACCTAAAAGTAGACTAAAATACAAATTTAATTCAATGGTAAAGAAATGATGCAGTGCGGGATTTCTAGTTGATTTTTTTTTGTGATTATTACTGATGCTGTCAGCAGCACCGCAGCCATCTGCGCCTGAGTTAATGACCGTTGAATTGAGATGCGTGCGAATTACTACTGTGACCCCGATTGTGGGTTATGACAACGATCTGTATCGAATCGAATGTGCTCAAAATATTATTAGGTACCTATTTGAAAATATTTTCAAATTTTTCCTTTTTTTTACACAGAGATCTCTTTACAACAAGACTTCGAACCTGTTTATAGAATAGTTGGTACAGTAGGTACTTAGCTATAGTAAACCAAAACAATAAAAATAAGTATGTAACTGATTAGGAATATTATGTTAAATTCAAAAGTAAGTAAATACATTTTACATTATTATGTTGATACCTATTTAAAAGGCCGACAGAGTTTTGCTAGAATATTGTTGATTTATTTACCTTTTTTGCATTCAGCGGTCTGCTTTAAGTTACATGTAGGTATATTAGATTTTTTTATTAAAGGTTATTTAACAAGCTTGCTAACTTCTGGTACATTGTTGATAAGTAAGTTTTGAGTAAGTATTAAGTAGGTATCTCTTTAAAATATTATTTAACCAAACAATGCATAACACATGCAAGTGGGATGCACCACGACCGTGAGCTACCTATCGCAGGTTTAAGATTCAAAGCCAGTTGTCAAGGTGAACTACAAAGGTACTAAAAATAACCGACTTAGCGAACTTGTATAGTTAAATCACGATAAGTGAAAGTTTTATTTGAATTGGTATGTAAAATTGAAATAAGTTTAATGACGAATTGACGACTATACAATATGTAATTTGTTTAAATCAATTTGTAGTTTTCTGATTCGAATTTCGTAAGGAGCTAAAATGTACGAAATATGAACATAATCCTTTAGCTATGTTTACATTAATAATGTAGGTACCTATAATGTAGGTTCTATCAATTATTTTTATCCATATTTTTCCAGAGATAGTTTATAATACTGATGTAACTGATGGGCTTATGGATTGCCTCAAAGAGGTAGGTACATACTTAAATGTCATAATATTAGTCATACTTAATTAAAAAAACCTTTTTAAGGTATCTCTATTTCTTTTATCCTTTTACTAGATCATTTTTGATTTATAGAGAGATGAAATTATTGATTAAAATTAGGGTGTCCCTCCGCAGCCGGCGCCGGCCGCGGATTCGGTAGCCGGCGCCGTTAAGGCGTCGTTTCCGGCGCTTTGCCGGCCGCTGCCGCGGCACGTTCGCTCCGCTGATTCGGCTCGCGCGTTTTTGGTCACCATACTAACCTGACCTAACCTAATGAACTCTTTAGACTTTTATCATCGCATGCGTTCTTCTTCTTTTTTTTTATTTAATTGCTTTTTTTCACTTTTTCGCTAAAAATGAATGAAGGCGGCCGGAAAAAAAATGAAAAGAGTAAAAAGTTTAATTTTAGCCATTTCATCCAACACAATCAATAAATTGAAGGTTCACGCATTTCAGATGTTTCCTCAAAATTATTATTAGAAGTCCCAAACACTAAAACCTCACTTTTTCACTAAACCGGCGGTCGGAGAATAAAAATGAAAATTTTAAAATGTGTTTGTTATTGTCCACTTTATACAATAGAATATATAAATGTTTAGTTATTAGCTTTTTTATATTTTTGTATAGTCCTAAAAAATTTGCACCGCCGGCTTCAAATCACATAAATTTTGGAAGCCGGCGCCGGCTGCAGAGGCACCTCAAAATTAACATTCAAAATACCTACCTAGTTACCTACTCATTATTAGGAATGCAGCTAAACAAAAGGCGGAGCAATAAAACAAGTGCATAGGTACCTAGTGTAAGTAATTGGAAAGGGAATTTAAAATGCAAGAATGAAACTTAATGAAAAAAATGAAACATACCTACAGTGCTTGGATCAATGGACAATACATCACTTTTAATTTGTAAGTGAAGTGATAAACGACATTTGGTGAAATGGCATCACAGTCACCGTTGCTGGGGCAACGCAAAGTTACCTGGGTGGTGGAACTAGGCGACGTACCAGCGCATGCATATGCCCCCTACGAGAGGCACGTCAACCATAGCAAATGTAAGTATTTTATAATATTTATAGATACCTACTAATTCTGAAAAATATTAATTTTGATGATAATTCTATAAGTAACATAAAGTTAGCCCCACTTCGACCATCAATCATCATATTTAAATTATACTATTAACTTAATCTGCGATAAATTTAAAGGTCTCTGCCGCGGCATTTATATCACACAAGCTTCGATCAAAAATACCCTAGATAGATCTATCACGAACTGAAACAATGCAACTATGACGGTGACGATA
Source organism: Catoptria pinella (assembly GCA_963556745.1). Classification (NCBI taxonomy): domain Eukaryota; kingdom Metazoa; phylum Arthropoda; class Insecta; order Lepidoptera; family Crambidae; genus Catoptria; species Catoptria pinella. The sequence goes on along the minus strand of OY750778.1, from coordinate 11,564,592 downwards.
ATACTAGTATATAAAAAATCCCCGAGACAAAAAAGCTAACTCTTAAAAAGTTAAAAATAATAACATCATTATTATCAAGTCATAAATAGATCTATGAAAAAGTCGTAGATGTCGGGGGACCGCTAAGTTAATGGATTTACATCTAAGCTCATTACATGTCTATCTAAATTCTAATCTACATCTATACCTATCAGTCCAGTCAAACATAATCATAATATCTCATAAAGTCGATTTAACTTGGGTATGTATAATTCGATTGTCGATAAAAATAATAAGCACATCACTAATTTGTTGTCAGTTGGACTTGGACAGTTGTCAATGTTGTAGTAGTCTGTGGTTGTCCCCTGTGTTGTTTATGCATTATAATCTGTGGCATAAGGTAGTTTTGGACGTTTTGTATGTGTGGTCAGTGGTGTGATGGATTTTGCTTCTTCTTTTACTTTGTTGTAATGTTTATTACTTGCTTTTCGGCTAAATATTCTATTGTTTTCTGTGCGATACAAAAGTGACTAAAAGTGCCCACTAAATCGTTCGAAGTTAAAGTGCTCCCGCCCGGTGCAAGGTTCTGGCTCTATTAGTGATTTGAAAAGTTTGCTCTAAGTTTGTGCTTGGGAGTGGCGGGGCGGTGTATCTTGTGATTGTGTTGTCATGTCTCAGGAAATCTTTATAACATTCATAACAACCTGATTGAAATACTTTTAACTGAAAGTCTCAACGAAATTCCGGCCGATATGGAGTCAAATTTTGTGGGTGAGTAAAGTTGTACACTACCTACCTACGCTACGTGACATCTTTAACTTAAAGGCCTTGAATGTTAAGTTCAACGAAGCAAGACTTAGATAGATGGTTAAAATAGTTTCGGTGAGCTCAAGAACTGAAATAATTGCTAGTTGGGCAAGTGTTGGAGCCACAGCTCGACTCACGCTCTGAATTCTTATCTTATCTGCCCAATGTTTGCATTGTGCTGATAAAATTGACATCAGCCACCTTTCCCTCCGCGAGAACTTTGATTATCCTAATTTCTTCTCAGAATTTAGGTACATTGAATTTGGATGGATGGGCAATACCTAATAAGTTAGGAAATGACAGTGAGATTGGTTACCAGGAGCCTGTCATGCACCAATTCTGCTGTAGAAAGCTGTAGTGAAACATAACACCCTTTAGTATATCATATTTATCTAAGAAACTAGTTTGTGCAATTTACACCATGTGATGCCTACACTGCACACATCTGCACATGGTGCCTTTAGAAATTATAGAATGAGATTCTGGTTAAATATTAGATCTGTGATAGGTCTATCTATTTACATATATAATATTTAAGACTTTTTATTTAAATTATATATCTGCTTTGATTAGTTTGTTTTAATTATTTTGTTTAAGAAAATATCACCTGACTGGTTATAGCTTAAATTAAGAGTTAATACCTGATTTATATTGCAACAATACTCATCATCATCATCATCATCATCCCCCTACCCTTATCCCAATTTATTTGGGGTCGGTGCAGTGTGTCATTCTCTTCCATTCCTTTCTGTCACTCGTCATCTCCTCATCCACTCCCTTTACATTCATATCATTCCTCACACAATCCATCCATCTTTTTTGCGGTCTTCCTCTTACTTTCCAACCCTCAACATCCATATTCATTACTCTTCTAGTAACATGCCTTTCATCCCTTCTCATAACATGCCCATACCAAGCCAGACGATTCCCTTTCAACTTTTCTATCACTGGTGCTACTTTCAAACTTCCTCTCACATACTCATTCCTAATTTTATCCATTCGCGTCACACCACACATCCACCTCAGCATTTTCATCTCTGCTACATGTAATTTTCTTTCATCCATCTTCTTCATAGCCCAACATTCTGATCCATACATAACTACTGGCCTTATTACGGACTTATAAATTTTGCCTTTTAACTTAAGAGGCATCCGCGGGTCACATGTAACTCCCGTAACCTGTCGCCATTTCATCCATCCTGCGCTGATCCGATTTATAATGTCGCGGTCAATCTCCCCATCTCCTTGCACGAAAGATCCAAGATACCGAAAACTGGAGCAGACTGGTAAAGGCATCCCGGCTAGAGTTATAGGCATAAGACCAGAGAGACCGCCGAAATCACAAAACATGTACTCTGTTTTTTTTCTGCTTATTTTCAGCCCAACACTCTCTAGTCTTTGCCGCCATCCTTCCAATCTGCTCTGGACCTCTTGACCATTCTCCGCAACTAGCACAATGTCATCCGCGAATAGCATACACCAGGGGGCCTCTTCCTGTAGGTCAGACGTAAGAGCGTCCATTACTATGAGAAAGAGGTATGGACTCAAAGCCGACCCCTGATGTAAGCCTACCGCCACGTCAAAGTTATTGGTTGTGCCAACTGAAGTCCGGACATGGGTACTGCACCTACTATACATAACTCGGATCAACTCCATGTACTTTCCAGGCACACCTTTCTTTTTTAAAGCCCACCATAGAACCTCACGGGGTACCCGATCGTATGCCTTTTCAAGGTCCACAAAAACCATGTGCAAGTTCTTATGCGCACGTCTGTATTTTTCGCACAATTGCCGAATTGCGAAAATAGAATCTGTTGTTCCTCGACCAGGCATGAACCCAAACTGGTTTTGTGAAACTTCAGTCTCTTCTCTCAGCCGTCGCTCAATTACTTTCTCCCACACTTTCATACTATGTGACATTAGAGAGAGAGAGAGAGAAATTATTTATTTTGACATTAGCTTTATTCCTCGATAGTTGTTGCACTCAAGCACATCCCCCTTATTTTTAAAGATGGGTACCAGAGAGCTGCTACACCATTCATCGGGAATAGCTTCTTCATGCATCAATTTATTGAAGAATAAAGCTAACCACTCCCATCCATCACCTTTTAATAGCTTCCATACTTCTACTGGTATTCCGTCTGGCCCCACGGCTTTTCCAGAAAATACTTAATGTAATCATTATACTGTACTGTTAATACTGTCATACTGTGTAATAATAATAAGATTGACTCCCCCATTAAATTGTACTACAACTGTAAGCTATTCAAAACTGTAAATGATGAATCAAAAATGCCCAAAATATACACATCAGTAATTGAACCAGCATTATACAAATGATCGGTGTGCTGTAATTGACCGAGCGAGCATGAAGTGTCTACGGGTCAGCTTGGGCAAAAATGCTTTTGTATGTCCTTCCGGTGTCCGGATATTCGTTTGTCCTCCTCTACAAGTTGCATTTCTCAACTGATTCTTGTGAAATTAATGAAAGTTTTTGCAGGTTTGATAATTTATTTTGGTAGATACAGATTTTGTTTTTTTTCAAAATGGTGGAGAAAAATCATATTTCAGTTGTTTTGAAAAATAATCAAAAATAACAAAAACCTTATTGTTAGCGGTGCAAAGCAAAATTTGTTTTTTATTTTCAGAAGACTCAAAGTTCATAGTTCAAAATCAATCAAAACATTTCTGACATTTCGAAATCTGAAAATAATAAGGTTGTGAAGTAGTGACACAACTTATGGCGGCTGTACACTCTCGCCCGAGTGATTGACGCATTAAATGATATGGATGAATGAATGAAAAATGATACAAAAAAACAACTAACCAGTAATTACATAACTAATTGATATGTAAAAATATTTAAATAAACTATGTTAGAATTTACACCATGTACATTTTTATTTTTGAGGCTCCGATATTTCGGCGCAGTTAGTTTATTCTAATAACGTCAATAACCATGGAACTTAAAAACAATATAAAGTTATTAAAATTTATAAAAAACATACAGCTTTAATGCTCAAAACAACACATTGTGAGCGTACTACAGGCTACATAACGGAAAAACACTGCTATGCGCTACGAACTAGGCTGTAGTCAATCTCGCATCAAAAATACTAAAAAGTTAGAAATATAGTGATGGAACAAGAAAAAGAAAAATAATAATATAACACACTTTTATTTATAAAAAGATGGGTAAATTATTTTTAACTTTTTAGTTCTTTTTTTATTCATAAGTAATAAAACCATATTTTGAAAAATACCATTTTTTCTTTTAATTTTCTATAAGTGCTTCATTGTTTACTGGTTGGAATATTACTCTGGTAACAGAGGTAAAATGTTATGGAACCGATAAATCAAGTAATACTGTGTGAAATTGTTGCTCAAAAACGTGTATTTGACGTTGTAAGGACTTTTAAAGGGTGAACATTGACTTGCGAGGTCTACAGCTCACAGAGCTACTAGTAGTGAGTGGATACAATATTTTATTTATGATAGTACTTAAAATAACATATGTCTAATGTAATAGTTAACTATAGCTGCTTTTCCCAAATAGTGACCCGGCACCGGGCTACAAAAACAAAATATCTACCGGATTGCAGTATTGTCTCATGAACTAAAAGTTGCATGTTTTTTCATTTTCCTAATATGCATTATGAGGGTTAGGTCATTAGCTGCCAAGTTTCCCCCAAAAAATAGAATATTTCTATTGTGTCTGGTGTCTGCAGCAGTTGACATCACTACATATTATAAAACAAAGTCCTCCGCCGCGTCTGTCTGTCTGTCTGTCATCCTGTCTGTCTGTTCGCGATGAACTCAAAACCTACTGCACGGATTTCAATGCGGTTTTTACTAGTAGATAGAGTTATTTATAAGAAGGGTATGATTTATAAGTATATAATTTGTCAAAGTTTTGTGTAAATTGGTTGAAATATAAAGATTACGGTTCGAGTGTCGGAAAAAGTCAATCCGCCTGGGAGCTTTCATCGAAAAAGCTGCCTATTCCCTTTGAGATATAACGAAACAATGTATGGTGAGATTATTACTCTTTATACTCTATAGATCTACAAAAAAGTCCGCAAAGGCATATATCTATATTTTAAAAACAGCTTACTATACACATTATATCTTCTAAAAAATTGGTCACGCAGGTACGATGCGGTAATTAGAAAGCTATTTAGACGGATACAGTATTAATCCTTATCAACTTAAATACGTTAGTTACCTTAGGCATTTCATGCACATAATAATAATCTTTTATACACCATATAATTGAAATGAATATCTTAGGAGCTAAATAAATTCTAACAGACTTTTGGAGCGAATGGAGGTGACGACTGTTTTGCTTCCTTTTTGCGTGTTGTTGAAAGGTCGCAATTGGCAAAAAAAAAAAGGAACCGAAGCGAAGCGAGGGCGGGTCGCTAGTCTTAAATAACTTGTGTTGGGTCACGATGAGGAAACATTAAAATAACTGGGTCAGGGCAAAGTAATGTTTGGGAAACACTGCTATATGTCTGCTATCCTATCAATCAGTGCTAGAATAACTGAACTTTCTCTTATGTTAAAATAATAATAGGTAGTCGGAAAAGTTCGCGGCCTTTTTGAAACATACATTTTGCGTGTTATATTTCTGGCAATACTTAGGCGGGAAGTAAAACACTGTTAGACAGCTGACTTTCCGGTAATAGCGGTAAAATTAAAACAAATCGATAATTGTCTTGATTTTGGTTACCTAACATAAGGTCAATTTTTTTTTGATCGAATTTCATTTGACCGAAATCTTTTCGACTATTTTCGATTCGCCGTTTTTTATTTCGTTAAAATCACGTTTCCCACTGTATCAGTCGACCTAATATTAATCAGATTTTCTTCGTAATCCGACGTCTTATTTGGTCGAAAAACTTTTTACCGAAGTTATGCTCGGTCGAAAGAACATTTCGTCGAAGTATTATACTCCCGAACATTCATACACTACTGGTTTATTTGCCATATTTTCAATTCACCAAATGCCTCGAAAACTTGTAAGAACACTATTTCTACTAATTAAATATTTACTACTCATTTTCACTGGGCAGCCAAGCTGTCGAATGAAAATGAGTAATAAAAAGCGCTCAACGCCGCCGAATGATCGTCGAATGATTTCAAAAATAGGCCCTCAGACCCTTAACGAAAAAAAAGAATGATGCTAGTGCTCAAAGAAAGATTTGTAATGTTAATGGAGAAGATGCTTTGTCGAATACTACTGGTTATATATAAAAAAATGGTTCCGTAGATTTAGGTCTTGTAATTTTGATGATAAAGATGTTCCTCGCTGTGGTATCTTTATTATTTTTAGTACCTTCAGTTAGGACTCGAACCCACAACCTTTGAAAATCCTTATTTACTGCAATAAAAAAAGCACTCATTGCAGATTTTAAAACAGAGAAAAAAAAGGCATTCACCGGCAACTCATTTTTAGAAATAATTTGATGATAATTTTTACTATTCTCTTACTTTGTATAGTGAGTGTCACATGCCTAATTGCAGTGTGGCCTCAATGGCCGCCTTTAAATGTGTGATATGATGTCATTCACCAGTTGATAGATGACTCTAATTCTCATCAGTGGTACAAAAAGACTGAGTTCAGCTAAATATACATTCACAATGCTGGCATGGCACTAATAATAATTAATAGGAATTCATATAGGTTTTTTCGGTTTCCTAAAACATGACATGTCTTACGTAACAAGAAGCATTGATCACTTCGCGCCTTTCCACTAATAAATGTATGCAGGTAGGTACGTAAGTTGACGCCCATGCAGTTATACTTAATGTCAAAATGACTTTCCCTTGACAGAAATCTCACTGTTTCTGGTTGCTTGCACCATATTCATATTCATATTCTTATATTCGTTGACACATAGGATTTTGAAGGCACAATGTTGCGTAACTTGTAGTGCATCGCCATTGAGGTGATTTGTGGCGTCAACTTATCGATATTGTCATATTGTGATGCATGCGACCTGCCGCGCCGGCTGGTCGTCTTGCAAACGACCCATATCTTGGCGGTTGTGTTTTCTATCCCTAATTTTATTAATGATCATGAACCGCATGTAATCGCAGAACACCAGAATCATCTTTTGCGCCTTGTCAAATCTCACATTGTAAGCTTACGCCTTCCTTATGGTGATACTATCGGGTTTAAGGGGCGTAGCTACAGATTAAAACGGCTTTAAATATATTGTTTAGACTTTATTTTATATTTTAGTCTCTAGACATACACCCGTAATTGAATTACTCTAGACATAATTTTCTTCTATCTGTCAGGACGAGCTTTCAAAGATAATTATAAATAAAACATTCTTTGTTGAATTTACTACTTGCCAAATGACCAAGAAGTTTGTAAGCGATGCAGTCAAGCATCACACTCCGCGGGTATACCTCTTAAAATTTATTAGTCATAAAGCAAAAAATAAATTTCTAAAAGCTCATCCTTAAATATTGACCTAAGAGACAGCCCTGCCTAGTGTGGGAATTCACAATCAGGTGCCGGTCTTTACTACAGACTAACCGACACAAAGGTCTCCATGTTAACTTAACTCAAAACATTCTGTAAGGGATCATAATATTGCAAAAGACGAATGTGCAGATTTTACGCGCCAAACAAAACCACACAAAAAGGTCGCGCGCAGCACACACCGTATCCTTAATTTTATTTTAAACAATAACCATAGAAATAAAACTTCGAAGCTAAACCTAAACTCTTTACAATAGATAAGTGTCAGAATTTAAACGAACAAATATCATAAAGACCATAGACTTAGAAAAATTTTCGCTGCGCTCAGAATGATAAAGACACTTGTTTGTCAACATATCATAAAGACAACAATAGTCAACACCACGAGACGCAGCCATTCACCATAAAAGTTGAAGTTGAAGTCTCAGGTTGAAGTCAACACCACAGAGTGAAAAATCAACAACATAGTATACCAGAAATATTACATGTGGCATACGAGTGCCCTATAAAATGTAGGCTGTGCACGTACCAAAGAGAGCACATGCCAAAGACGAGACTAACACTTATTGTCATTCATTGAAGAGTCATGGAACCGATGGCACTAGACAAACTCAACTCTATGATCTGAATAATGAAAACGGATCCAGCCACATCATGTGACATCGATGGAGCTATGACGGAAAGTCAGAGGCATCTCGCAGCAAACGAGATATCACCCGGTTCCTATGGAACTATGAGGGCTCCTCCTCCTCGTCCGCTAGAAGAACTGCATCGATTTCACCAACCTTAGACTGAATTCGCCGGATAAAAATTCTTGATCGGTTCCTGGCTCCCCTCATCTCATGACAGTGCTGCCGTTGCTCAGCATCGTCGTCCGAAACATGAAACAATCATAAAAGTACTAGCGACATTCTTTTCCCTAAACACCTTTCCCATTGAAACTACGATAACTTTAAATGAAACAATCCTACTGAATTAATATTTTCCCAATAAAACTACCATAACTTGATGTTCTCACTAAACCAAGGTAGGGTTACCACTAAGTACATTGTACAAGTTAAGTCTACGTTTTTTCTTAAAACTATGAAAAGAGAAAAGATTGCCCTGTAGCATTATCGATTAATTTTTTTTTCCTATTATAATACAATAGTTTTTCGAATGAATATTTACTAGACAATTATTACCTTGCAGTGACTCAGTTTTGTAACAAATATTCTGTAAAAAAATCGATATTAGTATTTACAGTATCATACTCACTTTGATTATTTATTAAATAATCAATGCATTCTCATTAGATCGTATAATTTTGTTTGAAAATATAATATGTAACTTATTATCGCCTACAGATAGATTAATAGATTTGCCATTATATTTCAGCAACGAGACTTGAGACGCGACGTCTTCCTTTTCCTCCACTTCACATTGATCAATGTTTTCCTTAAATTCACATACATTTAAACACTCGGATCTTACATCACTTATTTTGTTTACTAGAATAATGCTATCACTTCTTGGCTCTATATCCTGGTCATATGAGACAACACTACGACATGAACTAGACTCACTTTTAGTTTGTTTTGCTTAATTGACTGGGTTATAATACTGTTCGGCTTTATGTCCAGCACCTGTACTCTATACAGTCATTTCTTGAACTTAGTTATAAGATTTTCTCCGAAACTCGTGTGTGAAAAAAAAACACTACCTCGCAACTCAAGTTTCCTAAGTGACGTAAAGTTGATAAAGTTGTAGTGCTGACTAGCGCAGAGACGCTGTGTTCTATTTATTAATTTTATTGTTTTGGTTGCATGTTGTGTGTAGGTAATACTATATTATCTATTGTGTGATTCTGTGGTATAGAGTGATGTATGTGTATAAAAGTTTTAAAGATAACCATAATAAGCCCTGTTCGGTAACGTAATGATAATGGAGATGCAGGGACGGTGGGCGCGCGTGCGTGGTGCGAGTGGTGCGTCACACACAGTTTAATTAATGAAGAGAAATTACTGATCGGGCCGCGTTCGCCGCGCGGAATGCTGCGCCCGCGACGCTCCGCCGACCGGCATTCTTCTGGGCTCGCTACTGTTGTCACTGAACACGAAATGAAGCTTACGAGTAGCTAACCGACATAAATTTTGCAAAAATGACAGTGCGTAGACAACTACTTCAAGCACCGAACAGCGAATTTTATCTGTGGTGTCAACATACTTTTCAAATTGGAACATAATACCACCACAGTGCGTCAGTTGCGGCGGGCGGAGGGTGGAGGGGTGCCGGGTGCCTCCATTGACGGGTGCAGCGGCCGCCGCGGGCTGCATCCGTAATGAATGACCCGCGCCGCGCGCCACCACGCACGCTGAGGCTGAGGCTCGCCGCCGGTCGCCGGTCGCCGGTCGCCCCCTGAGTAAAAATAGAGCTAAGCGTCATCACAGTTATGATGCGCTGTCACGTGTTTCCTGGTTAGCATTTATACTATAAATTCTTGTAAACTACCTAAGATATGCACCTTTGCAATTGCATATCTTCCGTTTAGGAAGTCGAAGGCAGAGGATAGGAGACTTCGACGAGATTCATTGTTTTGTTATTGCCTAATCGCGGTGGCAACGATTCTATTCATTAGGCCCGTTCTTCAAACCAAACATTCCGCTTGAAGCAAACCTGTCTTCAGTTATTTATCAGCGACTTAATCAAAACATTGGTGAAATAAAAAAAAAAACAAAAGGGCGGCAAAAAACATGATCGCCAAAAGATTTATTTTTTATTCTTTTATTGCATCAACATTTTTTTTCAAGGCCAGAGTGAATAGGCACCTTCTGGGGAAGCTTGCTCCATCGTAGACCCTGTCTTTGCTTTCTGGCTAGACTAGGGTCAAGAGACCCATTAACTATATTAAAAAACAAAACCCTTACTAATAAAGATTGTATAGCAGATGTATAGTTACACAATGGTTACTCTCTGTCAAACTATTTAAATTTGACATTAAAAAGAAGGACAAAACACTGTGTAACTTACGCTAATATGAATAACACGCGTATTCACAAACATTACTATGAGGTCTCACAATGCCCGCGGACACACAGCGTCCCCAACTACCAATCACACGTTATACGTAAAACAAACGAACCAATGACAGAGCTCTATTTCAACGCAGTGCATTCGCATAGGCAAGGGTCGTTTGAGTATTGTTCTTGAATACGGGTGTTAGTCTATTGTGTGTATGCATCTGCTATACAATCTTTATCAGTAAGGGGGTTACAATACATACATACAAGATAAGCGCGAAAAACATAAAAGACGATTGACTATATACGTGGGAAACGATCTTTCAGTACGATCTTTGTGATTCTGGCCTCAAAGAGGAAGTCACGGAACAAAAAACAAATCCAATTAGCGTTTCAGAGGCGAAGTCCTCGTCTTTGCTTTGACGACACCTCGATATTTCGCACGCCGAGGTGCAATCTGCACGTGAAAACTGGCCTTGACAGCGTCCAGGCGGGCGACAGCGCCGGCGCTTGCGCAACCGAAGAGCCTGCACGGCCGGCGATGGGTGAGAGTGAGACCTAGTGCCCCACACTCAGCCGACAATATTACATTACATCTCATGGTGCTATCAGTCAACTTAGATATATCGACTTTAATCATAAGGGCTGTTAGTAGAGAGTAGACGTACATTGCCTGATAAGTTTGACGTTCTTTTAAAATCAACGAACCTTTTCTCTCTACTAACAGCTAAGATAATATAAACCAGCCATAAAAATTTACTTATTTTTAGTAAAGCGAAATTAGGTGCAATTTTTGAAATCACCAACAGTTACAGTCAACTTCAAGTTCATTTAATTTTGTATGATGATCTGTTTTTCTATTACTTATCAATCTTGTTAGGTTGTTTTATCTGTGTTCTATAACTTTTAAAGCTGTTCAGATTACAGATAATATTTAATCTATCTGGGCGACCCACGGATTGGTCATAGCGACCTGTCGAAGGTCGGTCGTAAGTCATTATGCAAGATCAGGACAAAGACGCGTAAAATTTGCCCGACCGTAGCGTCGGGACGCGCCTGTTGCTATTTCATGCGTCCGCGCAGCCGCGCACTGTTCCAGTTTTCAGGAGCCTATTGCGAATACTACTAGTCTTTTTACAAACATTTAAAATTACACAAATACGTAAGAACTTTAAGAACTTTACGTTGTGTGTGAAATTAAAATTAGTGTGATAAGTGTCTCAAATTGTTACCTACTGATATGACATGATAACGTTGCTCAAGACATGGGAAGCATTTTTCCACCCGAAAGATGTGCTTGATGAATGTAAGATCAGCAGATATTTTAGAATACATGTTATGGGTTATTATTTTAGAATACATGTTATGGGTTATTCCCTGTTAGTTATAATATCCTCATATGACACGAGATTCAAGTGTGTAGGTAAAGATTTTTCTGTTTTGTTCTAGATGAGCGGGAGGACGTCCAGAAGAAAACTTTCGCCAAATGGATAAACTCGCAGCTCGTGAAGGTAAGTTCTGCTCTTAAATAGTTGTGAAGAAAGTGCCAACAAAAGTGTTGGGACTTCGGACCGTTGGGCCAACAGTTATGAGCAAATTAAGGGCAATGTCGCGCGCGCATGCTGCCGCACCAATATTAGATGTATGTATGTTAATTAGCTTTAACAGTTGTTTTCAATAAACCTTTAGACTCGCCGTTGCTCAGTAAACACGCTGCGGTTATATAACACTGCCCAATAGAAACTAATTTGTTCAACATGTTAAGATTTGATTCATAATAAAATAGATTGATAATAACATAGATTTAATATTTTTCGTTGAAAGTATGACAAACATAATATTCAGCATTTGTTTTACTATTTAATAAATCAATTGTTGACTTGGGGAGCAAAAGGGGTTAAAGTTTCCATTAAGCTCTAACATAGTTCGAGCCTTAATTTTTTTGGTCATCGATAAATATAGTCACAAAGACAAACCCGTCTCGAGTTGGTCATGCTATAGGGTTGGTGTCAGTTCCAGGTCGTAACAGAAGAAGTTCGATGGCGCAGTAGCTTAGCGCATTCGGCTTGTGATTGTGGCTGTTAAATCGCTTGGGTCGGTCATAGGATAGTGGCCAACAATGTATTATCTGATGTGTTCTGATCTGAAGCTCGCTCGTGCTTCGAAAAGGTACATTGACTTTTGGTTCCGGCTCTATTAGCAGTCGTTAACAATCATTAATCCCCTCCTTATATTATCCATCAATAAGTGAGTCCTGTGCCCCAGCAGTGGAGACATTAAAATGTCTGATGACGATAATACATGTTGTGTATGTGATGTGACACATGAGTTGTGTTTCAGAACGACAAGCCGCTGGTGGAGGACCTGGTGGCGGAGCTGCGCGACGGCGAGGTGCTGCTGTCGCTGCTCGAGATCCTCACCGCGCAGCAATACGTGAGCCCCCACACTACTCATACAGGACACTTCTCAAATAATCGCAATAAACGCACATCAGAACCACACTTTACCGACTTCTATTCTATCAAAAACATACACTGGCGATGGTTGTGGATATTAAACTTTATTATGCCATGTTGCGTATATCAGGCACAAAACAACCATGTCATATTAAAATATACGTAATTTTTGTGTAGCCTACTGTGGAATTTGTTTATGGTTCAAAAGTTCATAAATGAATGAGCCTCACGCGACTAGATATTGTCGACAGACCCGCATTGCCGCTTGTTTTAATATCAGTATGCGTGTGATCGATAACATCTTAAATTTACGACAGTGGATATTTATAGCTATGCTTGTTTTGGATTATCTTTACGGTATCAAATACATCGATGATTTTGCACTGGTTTTGTTTTGGAAAATTGGCGTGTCTATACCGAAGACGCTCGTTTGTCATATGCGGCTTACGCTGCTACTAAATGCCTATGTGGAAGCGCTCTTTGAGTAATCAGCATCATCGCCACCAAAGTACTTCACTAAGGTCCGTTACTGAAACTGCCGGTGTTTTGACAGAAACGCGAGCGCGGGCGCATGCGCGTGCACCAGATCAACAATGTGAACACCGCGCTGCAGGTGCTGGACGCCAACGGCGTGAAACTCGTCAACATCAGCAGCAACGACGTCGTCGACGGCAACCCTAAACTCATCCTAGGTCAGTACTGGTCTAACGAGTGTGCGGCAATCAGAGACAACAGCCATATAGACATCGCACAGGAGGACCTTGTTTCTTACAAATATATCATTCATGTTCATTCCAATATCAAGTTGTGGCCAATTATCTTCCGTAGGATATTTTTACCCACCTTTAATTAACGAAGTATGTACTGTTGGAATGCAGCGGATTTGCCCCCTTACGGTCGAAGTTCATCGGTTCTCTGGAGTGGACAGCCAACTCGGAAGTAATCCTCAATGTGAAAGCGCTTGTAGTGATTCAGGCAGAGCAGGGATGGATGGAGTAATCCAGCTCGCTTGCTAACACTCGCCGAACGCTAAATAGGCACAGTTGACGTTGAATGCCGGAAACTGTTCGTAATGTCAGAACCAGCAGAAGAGTAGAGCAAGTTTGGACAAAACTCCTAATGCGGAGTCTGCTTGTTTGTACTTTTGGTAGTAATGTTTTCATTTAGTTGGTTCGTCTGCAGGAATTTTGTGACGCTGGCTGTGTTGCAGGTCTGGTGTGGAGCATCATACTGCACTGGCAGGTGCACTACCACCTGAAGGAGCTAATGACCGAGACGCAGCAGACCAACCTCGAGAAAACGCTGCTCGCCTGGTGCCGCACGCACACTCAGGTCACTTAAATCGCATCGTAGCTTCTCAGTTTATAAAGGTTCCTCTAGACGTACTCGTTGGGCCTCGATTGTTGATATTATCCGTTTATTGATTTATAGCTATTCCTAATTGTCCATACTCAGTGAGATAGTTCTTATATTCAGTAACTAAAAAACTTTTGTTATTTCATTAAGCATGCTTGCCCAGGAAATGCCTATTCACTCTTGCCTTGAAGAGACCAGGGTTGTAACTATCGGGGAACACATGAGCAGCAGTTCGCATAAGGACTGTATTGGCAAAGCTCTTGGACGATGTTGAATATGAATATTTTTGTTGTCAAAAATGTAGACAAAGAGAGCTAAAGAAAACATCTGGAGTCACCTTGAAACTAGTTTGAGTTAACTCTCTTGTGATATGTGATATAGAACTACCCTGGCGTCAACGTGCGCAACTTCACGTCGTCGTGGAGCGACGGGCTGGCGCTGAACGCGCTGCTGCACCGCTGGCGGCCGCAGCTGTTCGAGTGGAGCTCCCTCGAGGAGATGCCGCCGTCTGCGCGCCTCGAGCACGCCTTCGGCCTGGCGCACCAGCACCTAGCCATCCCGCGCCTGCTCGACCCTGAGGGTGAGTATAATGCACCAGTTTTAGCTGGAGGTTGCAGCTGATAGCAGATTTATCGTTAAAAGTTAAGATTTATTGTAAATTGGTAGGCATATGACGATAGTTGTTGAAGATGTCGGCAAAAATTAAGTCGACACATAAACATTTTCTAATATTATTTATCTTGACATATATAGTCGAGTCGGCTGTAACAAAATAATGTATAATGGAATTGTTCCTCTTTTATAGATCTACAAAAAAGTCCGCGATATCCATTATATCTTCTAAAAAATTGGTCACGTACATTGTGGTAATTGAAAGCTATTTAGACGGATACAGTATTAATCCTTATCAACTTAAATACGTAAGTTACCTTAAGCATTTTATGCACATTATTATAATCTTTGATACCATATAATTATGAATATCTTAGAAGTAATCGCAAAAAATTATCGCGCGTGAAAAACAATTCAAGCGCGTTTCTTACACCGTCGACAGGACGAGACTCGAATTGGACGGAAACAGACTTTTAAAGCGAATGGCGGTGACGGTGACTACTGTACGGTAATAATTTTCTTTTTGGGTGTTGTTGGTCGTATTTGGCAATAAAAGGAAGGAACCGGTAGTATAGGAAGCGAAGCGAGGGCGGGTCGCTAGTACTGTTATGTAATGTGGGGTTACCGGCAGCGACGCGGGTTGTGGCTTACAAACTCGTTTTGTTTGCTCACTCGAAGTATGAGGCATGCACGTTGCGTGCTCCTGACCCCTCTTAATGCGTTCTTCGTCATTCATTATCCCTCCGTTTCTCTCTCTCTCTTCATCCATCATTCTCCTTTCGTTTCTCCGCGTAGATAACGATTGTCTTCAAACTTCTTCAGAGTCAACAAATCTTTACTCCTATTCGCTGCTCCTATGCCAGTACGTTTCGTTGCATTATTGTATGGATTGTTGTATTTTAATAAACTTTAAAACAATGTGTGGACAATATTTACCCTTTTCACTACGACTTTCTGTGTAAAAGTAACTGTGCGGCCTTTGAAGCAGTCTAAAGCTGTCCCGAAACTGAGAAATAAATCATTGATATGGTTTCCAGACGTGAACACCTCAACCCCCGACAAGAAGTCGATCATGATGTACCTGATGTGCGTGTTCCAATCGGTGGCGCGCGGGGGGGAGGGCTCGGGTGCGGGGGAGGCGGAGGCGGAGGCGGGCGAGGAGGGGGGGCGGCCGCTGTCCTCCGGGACGGCCGCCTCTGTGGAGTTGGGGGGGTACAGTGCCGCGTTGGAGGATGCGTTGGCTTGGTTGTTGGAGGCGGAGGAACGGCTGGCGGCTTGCCCGCCGCTGCCGGATGATTTGCCGCAGTTGAAGGAACATTTCCATCAACATGAGGTGGGTATTGGGTGTTAATTAAACACAAAGATTTAGCTTGTTATCGTTATTTAAACTTTTTTTAAATTTTGAAATAATTTGTTTTTTTGTTAGTATTTTAATTTTCTTTTACAAAATTATATTATCTTATGGTATAAAATCGGCTGTTATGATTAATATTTATATTTTAATGTTTAACATCTTATTATCACATTATAATTTATGTATAACTAAGCGATGTTCAAGTTTTTATTACATACTTACTGGAAAAGAAACTTCGAGAAATTGTAATTATAAAATAAATAATATTTGCATATTTATTGTTCGTACTTTATTTCTTTAATGTTAATATTACGGCTTGGCTACGTAACAGAGAGAGTGAAATATTAATACATGGCGTGCGATTCTAATAAAGCTCCTTGCGACTCTGTTTGTTCTGTTGCGTGGCCAAGTGGTGAAGAGTATAATATATGTGTGTTATAGCGTTTCCTCCTAGAGCTATCGGAGGCTCAGTCTCGCGTGGGCGGAGTGCTAGAAGCGGGCGGGCGGCTGGTGGCAGAAGGGGGGCTATCCCGCGACGAAGCTGCTGAAGTTAGGCTGCAGGCTCGCCTGCTGGCCCAGCGCTGGGACCGCCTGCGCCACGCCGCCATGGCGCGCCAGCACGCCGTGCACGCGCGCCTCATGCACCAGCAGCAGCGCCATCTGCAGGTACTGTAGTGAGGCTGCAGGCTCGCCTGCTGGCCCAGCGCCGGGACCGCCTGCGCCACGCCGCCATGGCGCGCCAGCACGCCGTGCACGCGCGCCTCATGCACCAGCAGCAGCGCCATCTGCAGGTACTGTAGTGAGGCTGCAGGCTCGCCTGCTGGCCCAGCGCCGGGACCGCCTGCGCCACGCCGCCATGGCGCGCCAGCACGCCGTGCACGCGCGCCTCATGCACCAGCAGCAGCGCCATCTGCAGGTACTGTAGTGAGGCTGCAGGCTCGCCTGCTGGCCCAGCGCCGGGACCGCCTGCGCCACGCCGCCATGGCGCGCCAGCACGCCGTGCACGCGCGCCTCATGCACCAGCAGCAGCGCCATCTGCAGGTACTGTAGTGAGGCTGCAGGCTCGCCTGCTGGCCCAGCGCTGGGACCGCCTGCGCCACGCCGCCATGGCGCGCCAGCACGCCGTGCACGTGCGCCTCATGCACCAGCAGCAGCGCCATCTGCAGGTACTGTAGTGAGGCTGCAGGCTCGCCTGCTGGCCCAGCGCCGGGACCGCCTGCGCCACGCCGCCATGGCGCGCCAGCACGCCGTGCACGCGCGCCTCATGCACCAGCAGCAGCGCCATCTGCAGGTACTGTAGTGAGGCTGCAGGCTCGCCTGCTGGCCCAGCGCTGGGACCGCCTGCGCCATGTTAGATTCCATTTACAAGCCTACGATCTCCAGAAAATAGGAATATTGTGAGTCTAAATTTATCCAAAGGATATGACTATTTATCTCGCATAGTTTAATACTAAATAATATACTAGAAAAAATAGGACTCGCACCAGATTATGTTCTCTCGCATAGTTTATTTATTTATTTAGTTTGACCATATTTTATCAAACCTAATGGGATAATTTTCGATTACTTAAGGTCGTTGTATCGGAACGGATTTCTTAACATCGTTGCATATAATATTGTTGTAAATCTTAAATCACGTCCGTGATCCGTAAAAGTGTAATAAGTATATAGTCGGTGTTTGTCAAAGATCACAATCACAATGTGTCGATCGGTCGTGGCAGGAGTTCCGGCGCTGGCTGACGTCGACCGAGGACCGCATGTCGCGCATGGGGCGGCTGTCGGGCGCGCCGCACGCCGTGCACGCGCAGCTGCACGCGCTGCACGCGCTGCACGCCGACCTGCGCGCGCACCAGCCGCTGGTCGACGCGCTGGCCGACTGCGTGGTCGTGGTGGACGAGAGCGCGCCGGTAGACAACGGTACCGACATTACATTCATTAATCTTAAACTGGTCGGCGTACGACCTCAAAATCAATGGAAACGACAAATCGATGTACAGGATCGCTCAAACAATTATTTTGAGCCACAGATCTCAAAAAAAAAATCCCTATGTTGTGGTGTCATCTTTTTTTTTGTTTTAGTAAAAAAAATTTTTTGTTCTAAAACCTGTCGAATGAAAAGGGCTTTCTAAACCGGTTCTCAAAATATATCACATCAGTACATTTCAGCCTCTTGTTTTAAATTTTCAAAACATACCATATTTGGGCACAGATTAGATAATAGTGGTTTGAGCTCCTCCAATACGATACGCTCTTCTATTGTCTTATTTCAAAATCTATCGCAATCGCTTTCAGGATGAAACACATTGATGCTTCTTTTTGGCACAAAATAAAACCTTACCAAAGAAATGCAGCAATGTGTCGGATCCAACTGTCAAATGAAAGCGATTGCGATAGATTTTTTAAATTATACAATTAGCCCCACGGTTGAATTATTATTCGTAAAATATATCTCAAATACAAGAAAACAATTTGAAAATATTGAAATTTAGTTTTGTTTTTAATTTTTCATTATTACAATGCTTTTACAAAATATATTATGTACGATAAAAACAAATGTTTGGTTTGCAACTTATCGTGTGTGATATCGAATGGAAGAGCTTTTTGAGCCGTTTCTAAAAAATATTTCACATAAACACATAGATAGGTTTTAAAACAAAAATATTTTTTTTACTAATACAAAAAATATGACACCATAACTCCTCTCCTAAGGGAATTTCTATTTGAGAGCTTCGGCTCAAAAATGTTGTTTTGACCTTAAGTATACGTGTGCCAAACCGATATCCTGTACATCGATTTGCGGTTTTTTTTGCGTATGACTATCACTATTATAGTATATTGTTATAACTACACGTATAACATTAAATGTTTTGAAATTCGTTATTATTAGAAAATGAATATATTTTTTTGCTTAATTTAAACACGTTTCAAATGCGATATAGTTTTGTTTTCGTTTGAGATTTTGCATTAATGTATTTCTAATTTTGTGATTTATTTTTTCAATTTATATGTTGTACAGTTTGATTTAAAACTTAGGTTCGTTTTGGTTACATAGTTTTTGTAGTATTAGCAATTGCAGCATTAAAGATGTTACTGTTTGAATTTTAAATGGTGTGAAGTCCATTCCACAAAACGAACTGCTAAAGAAAAATCGGGTCATCATCGGTTAATGCGCGTGACCCTCAATAGCTTAGCCTATAGCGTAGCTCTAGGTCTAGCCGCGCGCATCGACTTATAAGCTGCGAGTATTTTGTTCCCTAGGAGTTCGAATTGTGGAACAGAGTTTAGTTAAGAGCGTCGATTCGTCACGGCATTTCATACAAACTTAGTCCTTACTTTTCGAAATGAATGAGACGACTTTAATGAAACTTCATAGTTATAAGCAGGATACAAAGGGCTAAAAAGTTAGTTAGAAACATTTCTGAAATGTCTATTTTAAAAAAAATAATTGGAAATTTCTGTTTCTATGGAAAAAGCCAATGCCTGATTATGGCGCCTTTTTTCGCTGTTACATCAACCAATGCTTTTTATTTTAGTTTAGAATAATGTAACAAACAAAATTTAATAGAACAACTATACCTCTAAACACAGTCCAAGCGGAGATATAAATCTTAGAAAAAAACTGTTTCTTTCTGTATTTAAACTTGATTGAATTATTTGATGTATTATTTATTAGTCATACTAAAAGCCTGAAAATCATCATACTGTTATTTATTTATCTATTTGATTGGAAAACCAACAGTAAACAGAAAGCCAATTACAGCTTTTCACTTATAGCAATAGATTAATACATTAGGGATGTGAACGATAAGTATGTTGCAACGACATTATGAAGATGTTAACTCCATAAAGAATAAAACAAAAACTATTCGAAAAACTTACGAGTTAGACACTGCTTAGTCTTAGACACGCCATCGCCACTTGTAAATAGATCCAAGTTATGTTCCTTGCATGCCTTGTTCGCCGGTCCACTCGCTCGCAAAACGTACGTATTATGTCTATATTCGTTTGTCGATGCGGATGGAATAGATATTGGCGGATTAAACCTGAGAGACGCTGGTGGTATTCTAAGTGAGAATTTACATAGTAGATCAGGGCAGTGAAGTCTGTAGTATTTTCATAGTTTTAACCATGTTAAACTGTGCTCGTGATGCCTTTTTGACTACTTCATTGATATGAATGTCAAATAATAACTTGGAGTCATGGTAAACCCCCAGATCACGAATGGAATCTTTCCTCGAGATAACTTGGCCACCCAGTGTATAAAAAGTAGGGATAACATTATGTTTCCTAGTAAACGTAACTACTGCGCACTTAGAAGGGTTGAGATCGAGTTTATTGGTATAGATTACGTCAACTTGATTTCTATCGTCCATAGCTTTTGTTATATGGTCATTTATAAGTAGTTGCCTTTAAGAAAGCCGTGTTGAAATGGACTAAGGTTGTTGCTCAATGGCGGGTAAAGATGATCATATGATCCTTTCAAAAACTTTGGCTATTAAACATAATTTAGAGATTGGACGGTAGTTTATAATGTGTTCCTTGGGTCCTTTCTTATGCACTGGGGATATAAAAGCCGAAGAAATAAGTGAAAAATAACTCTTCTGTAAGTAGTAGTATATGATAGAAAGTAAGAGTGCCTATAGAGACAGTTAATATATATCAAACTTCTGGCACATATAACTTGGCTCGGATTTTAGAGGTATAGTTGTTAAAATAAAACTTGTTTATTACATTATTATGATCTTAAAGAAATGACGGTGTAACAACAAGAAATTAATTTCGAAAAATAAGGACTCGAAAGTTTGCATCGAACGGCGTGACGATCGAACGCTCGTACCATGTTCTCTCTCGGTGTCGTGGTAGCAGCGGTGACAGAGATCGAGGACGAGCTGTCGGCGCTGGGCGAGCGCTGGACGCACACGTGCCAGTGGACGCTAGCGCAGCTGCAACGACTGCAGGCGCTGCAGGCGCGCGCCACGTGTCTCGACCGCGCGCACGCCGCGCTACTGCAGCGCGCCGAGCAGCTCGAGGCCGAGCTCAAGCAGGTACTCGTGGGACCGCGCGCGCGCTGGACGCACACGTGCCAGTGGACGCTAGCGCAGCTGCAACGACTGCAGGCGCTGCAGGCGCGCGCCACGTGTCTCGACCGCGCGCACGCCGCGCTACTGCAGCGCGCCGAGCAGCTCGAGGCCGAGCTCAAGCAGGTACTCGTGGGACCGCGCGCGCGCTGGACGCACACGTGCCAGTGGACGCTAGCGCAGCTGCAACGACTGCAGGCGCTGCAGGCGCGCGTCACGTGTCTCGACCGCGCGCACGCCGCGCTACTGCAGCGCGCCGAGCAGCTCGAGGCCGAGCTCAAGCAGGTACTCGTGGGACCGCGCGCGCACCGACCAGCTCAAGGCCGAGCTCAAGCAGGTAATCGTGGGACCGCGCGCGCGCCGACCAGCTCGAGGCCGAGCTCAAGCAGGTACTCGTGGGACCGCGCGCGCGCTGGACGCACACGTGCCAGTGGACGCTAGCGCAGCTGCAACGACTGCAGGCGCTGCAGGCGCGCGCCACGTGTCTCGACCGCGCGCACGCCGCGCTACTGCAGCGCGCCGAGCAGCTCGAGGCCGAGCTCAAGCAGGTACTCGTGGGACCGCGCGCGCGCTGGACGCACACGTGCCAGTGGACGCTAGCGCAGCTGCAACGACTGCAGGCGCTGCAGGCGCGCGCCACGTGTCTCGACCGCGCGCACGCCGCGCTACTGCAGCGCGCCGAGCAGCTCGAGGCCGAGCTCAAGCAGGTACTCGTGGGACCGCGCGCGCGCTGGACGCACACGTGCCAGTGGACGCTAGCGCAGCTGCAACGACTGCAGGCGCTGCAGGCGCGCGTCACGTGTCTCGACCGCGCGCACGCCGCGCTACTGCAGCGCGCCGAGCAGCTCGAGGCCGAGCTCAAGCAGGTACTCGTGGGACCGCGCGCGCGCTGGACGCACACGTGCCAGTGGACGCTAGCGCAGCTGCAACGACTGCAGGCGCTGCAGGCGCGCGCCACGTGTCTCGACCGCGCGCACGCCGCGCTACTGCAGCGCGCCGAGCAGCTCGAGGCCGAGCTCAAGCAGGTACTCGTGGGACCGCGCGCGCGCTGGACGCACACGTGCCAGTGGACGCTAGCGCAGCTGCAACGACTGCAGGCGCTGCAGGCGCGCGCCACGTGTCTCGACCGCGCGCACGCCGCGCTACTGCAGCGCGCCGAGCAGCTCGAGGCCGAGCTCAAGCAGGTACTCGTGGGACCGCGCGCGCACCGACCAGCTCGAGGCCGAGCTCAAGCAGGTACTCGTAAGACCGCTCGCGCACCGACCAGCTCAAGCAGGTACTGTGGGTCATATTTATTGAAAAACAAAGATCCCTACGGACGGAGAACTTTTTTTAAGTCAATTATAAAATCCCCCAGATGGAAGCCAACCCTGTGAGCGAAGTGGGCTCGGTCCTAGAGCGCATCTCCGCGCTGCAGCGGCTCGCGTGCGCGCTGGCCGACCACCAGCGCCGCGTCGGCGCGCACGTGGACGATACCACCGCGCTGCTGGCCGACTGCAGCGACCGCAGCGAGGTCGCGGCGCCGGGGCACGAGGTCGCGGCGCCGGGCAACGAGGTCGCGGCGCCGGGCCACGACGACGTGCTGGTGGAGCGCGCCGAGGCGCTGCACGACAGGATAGACGCGCTGCATCTTATACTCGAAGTGCAGGCGCAGAGGGTGACTATAATCTTTGTTACATTACACTATTTGCATTTGACTGTAGCGACGTTAATAAGATGCTGTGCTGTTACCCCTCGTTTTCACCAAGGTATAATACAAGTATAATACAAGTATTATGCAATTGTTTTGATTTTTGTTCTCATTCATAAACATGTATCAAACATGTTGTATACAAAACTTGTATGAAACTTGTTGGTTGAGGTGAATAAGTTTCGGACAGGTTTTGCTTCTAGTTGTCTACATGTACATCTCATGTTTTATACATGTTGTAGTGAATACTTGTAGAATACGACCTCCTCCTTTTTTGAAGTCGGTTAAAAAGCGATTTTTTGTTGTATTGTATATTGTATACAAAGTGATAATAATAAATGTTTGTTTGACTTAATTAAGGACGTACACATTTATTTATTCCAAAAATGTATATGGATTTTCAGCGGCTTAAAACCTCTCGGTTAAATTGAGAATGTTCTGTTTTCTCGCATATAACTTGCAGTAATTTAACTTTGTAGGGATATTTCTACGCACTAGTGCATAATATATTACGCACGTGTGTTATTATAGCTCGGTTTATGGCCTTAGGCGATGTTAAGGCTAATTTTATGAGCAAGTGTGTTGAAAAAGTTTAAAACTTGTTTGTAATTAGTATTCTACAGAAATTTCAATAAAATAATCAATACTTGTCTTAAACACTAGTTAACACGACTGTGTTTTGTAGGTGAGAACGCTGTCAGTGTATTAGACAAGTTTAAACACGTCACAGACATAAGTGTAAACACCAATGCGTTGTAAACTTGTATAAATACTTGTTGGCGACACAGTGTGAACGAAACAATGTTTCAGACAGTTGCAATACATGTATAAAACAAATAATTCTACATGTTTGGTTTTAGACAAGTATCCTACATGTTTTGTTTACTACTAGTATTTTACTTGTTTCTTGGTGAAAACGAGGGGTTAGAGAGAGCTAAAGCGATGTATGTCAGGATAGACACGTTGAGGTGCGTACGGATTAGAGGCAGCTCGCGGTCGCGCAGCCGCACCACGCGCGGCTCGACCGCGACGCAACACGATCGCTCGCGGGCGATTTTTCTTTTGCAGTCATTCATTATTTAATCAAAAAGAAGAAAAATAATATCCTCGTTATTGGACTCCTTTTCCTAATTTTGCATTACACCTAATCATTTTCTCATTTGTAATAAACGACGGTACAATTTTAGAACTCAAATAAAACAAATTCACATTTTCTGGCTCGACACTGAGGCAAACGACGCGCTCGGTTCACGTCCAAACTGTGCGAGCCGCGCACGTCGAGGCGCCTTTGAGCACAGTCAAAAAACCGACAACCGATGGCTCGTGCCGCGGCAGCCTCGAGCTGAGGCACGGCTCGGGCTGAGGCATGTACGCATTTGCGAGCATACGCGAGCAGTGCGTGCCTCGACCGCGATCTGCCCCTACGGGATACTAATATTTCTAGACTCAATTCTGAACGGGGACGGGGACAGGAACGCCTTCTACCAGGGTCAAAAGTCAAAAGAGTCACTTTATTCAAATAAACTTTATAATTAAGCACTTTTGAATCGTCTATATATTTTATGTTCCAAACTTTTTTAACTGACAAGAAGAACGGGCGCAATAAACTTACTTACTATTACATAACAAGGTAGAAGGCCTTCCTGTCCCCGTCCCGGATTTTGGATTCTAAGGATGTTCTAAAATGTCCACGCGAACGAAGTCTCACTTAATTTTTTATCACTTATGGCAATCATTTGGAATACTCAAACGTCACTCAACTTTGAGAGGCTCGCAAACATCGTCCTGTTGCATTCAATGTCAAAGATACGCCAAAGACAGCATGATGTTTGAGCGCCCCTCAAAGTTGAGTATCGTTTGAGTATTCGGCCATTATTCTCTGAAATGTTATCATTCCATTTGAGAAAATAATACGGGGCGTTCCACATATCCGTGGTGGTTGGCGCATCACGTTCTAAATTTGAAATTCAGTTTGGGGAATGAATTTCAATACTTAGTACCCTATTCCAAATGCAAAACAGTAGAACTTATCAGCTAGCGTTATTTTTACGAAACTTTATGGCAGCATGACTGGTCACACGAACCAATTTAAAAATACAGATTAGTTTACACGAAAGCGTTTTTGAAGTGCGGCGCTTTTTTATCGAGCACTGTCCTATTTTCGACGTTATCCAATTGAGCATACGAAACTCCGTGTTTCTGTTCTGACGGGCGTTAAAAAAGCGCCGCAGCGCCCCGCACGCGAATACTATTCGCCTGAATTTTAAGCGTTCATATGAACACAACTATTGGGAACAGTAAAAAAGCGCCAACGTCTGGTTTTAACGCAATGCTTTTTAAACTGTCGTGCGAACCGGGGCTTCGAAAATTTTATTTCCTCGCATTTCTTGAGAAAAGCACTATACAAGCCTTGTACTGGAAGCTATTTACATTGCCTCGAATAATTAAAGCCCTCGCCTACAGCTCGGGTTTCAAACCATTCTCGACAATGTCAATTCTAACTTACCGTTCTCGGCAGAAATGTACAATTTTTTCGAAATTTCCAGATCAAAGAGTTGGGCTTCGAGTTCGAAATCAAAGTAGAACAACAAACATCAGAGCCGGAATCTAGCGCCTCGTCTAAGAAACCGCGACTGTCCTCGACCACGACCACCACGACCACGGTAGTGACGACCACAGTAAACAACGCCGCCGTTGAAGCCGCGGCAGAGTTGGACAAGTTCAAGACCTGGGCTGAACTAGCCGTGAAAGAAGTTAACGAGGTAAGTTGACATGTTATTGCTTATTTCAGAAAACATGGTCCAAGTAACTTTTTTTTCATAATTCGATATAAGCACGGTATAGATATCTACCAGTATTCTAACTTAGTACACACGACAGCACGTCAGGTTATACAGCTAAACTGCGAAAACAACTTTTATTACGTAGGGCATAAAGGTGGTCTCAAGTTCAACATGTATAGTCTGAGGTGCCGTCGTGTGTACAAATGGTCGAAATGCGAGCCAAACCCACGCGCTTCGAGTTCGGTCTGCACTCGGTACACAACAGTCGCGAATGCGCCGCAGTGACGAACGAACGCTGGTTTTGTATTTGTGATCTGTGAGCGTGATAGTTGTGAATTAGTAAGATTGATTGCGCTGGCTTGCAGCGACAAAGTAAAAAGTACTAGAAGATTTCGCCGCTCCCACTAGCGACTCGGTAGCATAATTGGTCAGTGCATTGGGCCGGAATCGCAAGGGTGCGGTTTCGAGTCCCGTCTGAGGTGCTACGGGTGAGTCGATTTTTTCTAGTATTTTTCTAATATCATTAATATAAAAATAGCATTGTGAATGCGAAAAATCTAAATTTAATAAGATTGATTGAAATAAAAATAGGTAATTACAATGGCAAATTCCAACTATAGACTATATTGTGCTGTTTATGGTTGCCTTAATTCATCAATAACGCACGCTTTCGTTAGACAAACTATTTCGTATGTTTTATTCAAATAGATTAACACGGCATGCTTAATTTAAATTCACCCTCTGTAGTAGCCTGGTGGAACGGGATAAGTAAAAGAGATGGAATAAAATGATGATTTATTGCTAAATTAGGTAAAGACAAACGAATGGTTGGTCAGGGTTTAATACTTATTTAAGTAGCTCAAACCTATTAACAGTTTTACATGACATGACATGAATCGATTGTCGACCGATTTCAATAATACTTCAGTAAGAGAAACTTTGTTAGTATTGTGATGGAAAATGACATAAAATTAAATGCTGAGGTCGTTACGGGGGAAAAAAGCAGCCCTTGACGAGTTTCTTGCCGGTTCTTCTCGTTACAAGGTCTCCCGCTGAGGGTTTGCGAACCGATGACTGAATAAATGATTTTTGTTTTTTTTTAATTAAAATTATTTTGATAATTATTTCTAGTGCAAGCAAGAATTAGAAAAGTCAGAAGGAGCCCGAACGAAACTAACGACGGCCCTCGACCGCCTCGCCGCGGAGCTCGAGGCGCGCCGACTCACTGTATACGGTTCGTATTCGATTCCATATTCCTTCGTTCATAACTAAATTAAATCGATGTTGAAAATAAACCACCAACCCCCTTATTAATAAACGAAGAGTTTACACTTAGCTTAACCAAAAAGTTTGCTTAGTAATATGAGGCTTTGAGACATCCCACGTAAGGAGTAATATTGCTAAGCAATATTTTTAGTTAAACCGGTTGTAAACTTAATGTCGACGGCACGCTAAGCTAGAATTATTTATTTGCAGCAAATAGGGTGCAAATTGATTGATTACCATAAAGCAATTAATTTTAAACTTAAATGTGAAGAAATTAAGATTCAGTATTCTTTAGATTTTTTTTACAGTTTTGTATAATTTGACTGCTGCTGTGATGACTTTTCCCCCTCAAAATTTTATTATAAAAATTAAGCTCGTGTTTGTGAATCCACAGAATCGACCGAAGAATTTCGAAACGTAGACCGAAGTATAAAAGAAGCGCAAAGCATATCGAGCGCGTTAAACGACAAAGACGAACTTATAGAAGCGGGCAGATCGCTACAACAACAGTTATTCGAAGTAGAGAAATGGTGGCAACAACGGGGGAACGCCCCTCCCTCACAAAACGCTCTCATACATTTACGCAACAAACTACGAGCTTTAAGACAACTACGATCGACTCTAGACGACTTAACAGCCCGCGCGATTGTCCTCTTAACGAAACCTCTACCTCAATCACACCGCAATGTAATAGAAACTGACGGCAACGCCCTCAAAACGAAATACGAAGAACTATTATCTAATTTAAGTGCGAGGGAGACAGAAATCAAGTTGTCCCTCGCTCGCGCTACCGACGATCCTCGGGCCAAATTCGACGCGTTACGGAATAGAGTGGCTGCATTAGAGACGCAAATACTCGCTGAACATGCTCTCTTGACGGGAAAACCTGATACTGAAGAAGAATTAGAGAGATTAAGAAAGCTCCGTAAAGAGTTTGATGACTTACGAGCAACCTACGACAGTGTAGTGGACGAAAAGCGAGGCGACCATAAAGGGAGTTTAGACCAACTAGACCTGAGAAGTAGTTTGGAAAACTTGGTCACCAAGTTCGGAGACTCGCGCGCCATATTGGACCAGAAGATTTCCAAACTGGAAACGGGTACGTATGTCAATAAACAACTCATTTCGTATAAAAATTTGTTTGTTTCTGGCTCAATTTACACCGTGGTGGAATGGAAGTGAATTTTATGGTACGTCACTCCTACCTTTACCTTTTTGTCCGTGGGGGCACTATGGCTACTCCGGGGGTGCAAAGCCCTCCCGGGCTAGTACCTGAAAGAAACACTGACGTCTTTCTGACTCTGACTGACTCTACTACTCTCGCGAGCAAAAATAAGTAGTCACAGGCCTATTTTGGTACAAACGAGGTAACTTTGAAGCATTAGTTCTCCGTCCAGGATTAAACGGAGTGTGATCTGATGATGGCAATTTAAAGAATGAATGGCGGAGGCCCATCGTGCTATAGTAACTAACCCTAAAAGTCCGTACGGTCTCTAGTGTAAACGACACTTCTAATTCATTGGGATACTTTAGCGATCAGGGGCACTACCGGCTAACTTTTCGAACTTCGGCGGGTCTGCCGAGCTTCAACTTAAAACAGATAAATCGAAGTAAGGAGTTTCGTTTTGAACTATTTGCCGAAGTTATTTAGAAGATATCGATGTTCGTGTGACATCATGAACTGGGGTTCGCCATTTAGGTCCGATTGGGGCTCGATTAATCTGTTTTAATTTGAAGCCCGGCAGACTTTCCGAAGTTCGATGCGTTAGCCGGTACAGCCCCTGGTCTAGGCCTCCTCCGTTTACTCTTTGCATTTCCATCATCAGATCGCACCCCGTTTAATACTGGACGGAGAACCAAAGCTTCAAAGTCACCTCGTTTGTATGAAAATAGGCCTGTGACTACTTATTTCTGATCGCGAGTGTATTA
The DNA here is from genome assembly GCA_963556745.1 of Catoptria pinella. NCBI lineage: Eukaryota > Metazoa > Arthropoda > Insecta > Lepidoptera > Crambidae > Catoptria > Catoptria pinella. The sequence goes on along the minus strand of OY750778.1, from coordinate 11,535,787 downwards.
TATATTCTGTGCTAATGCGTAATGTTTCCTGTAGGTATAAGTCTCCTGAAGCAGCTGGAAGAAGACTCGTGCAGCGTGAAGACATGGCTGGATGCCGTGGAGGCGTTCCTGAAGGACAACAGCTGCGTCCCGCTGGGGGATGTGGAACTACTCGATCAGCTCCTCGACACCAGTAATGTAAGATGTTGATTACTATGAAGCTCATCTCACGCTGTATTCATAATAGTTATCTATAACAAACCATTTGCTTTAAATGTTATTATTGTATAACGAGTGATTAGTTACAGTGTTTTGTGGCAATTTAATAATTTTGCATTGGCAGGGAGGGGAGAGGGGGAATTTGGGCGGTTGCACTCGTACTGATCGGACGTTTGAGATGTCATAATGAGATAAAATGATCACGGAAGACAGAAATTTTACAACATTTGTAACTTTCATAAGTCATTAGTGTCCAAGTCCAAAATCATCCGTTATACAACCATTACTGGTTAGATAGAATGTTAGTATAGGAACTCTCAGAAACATAGTGTGTTAGTTTTATTTACTCAAATATACATATTTCTGTATTCAGAAATACGACGAAGAGAAAAAGCAGTACGCTGACAAACTGGAAGCGATCAACGAAGCCAAAGAGACGATCCTCGAAGACTGCGAAGACTCCCTCTCTAAGAGCATACTAACAGAAACTAAAGATTTGAAGAAACGATACGACGAAGTGACGGATAAAAGTTTCAAATTAAACGAGGGGTTGAGACGAGCGTTGGAGAGGAGTGAAGAGTTGTTCAGACGCATGGATGACCTAGAGGGGTGGCTGGGGGAGGTGGAAGGGCAGATCCCGGGGGAAGAGGAGTGTGGGATCAGGGATGCGGGCGACTTGTACAGAATGAAGGCGCGATTTCAGGCCATGAAGGACAGTTGCGATACGAAAACTACAGATTTTAGAGACATTAATGAAACTGGTGAGATCACACACTTTTGCATTAATTTTTTTTAAATATGTTCTAAAATGTTCTGTAGTTAAAAGCTAGTAATTTGCTAAAAGTGATAGCATCAGAAAGGTTTCCACAAGTTGTTATTTTGCTTTAACTTGTAGAGTTCGATCAAGAATACGCTAGATGTCCGGTCAGAGTCTCAAAAACGGCACCTCAAAATAACGCAGCACTTTCAAACTGAGCGTATTCTCTTCTTTGTTTCTTAATATTTAATGTTGAATTTGGAAAGAATAGTTATTTGTACCCTGATAAAAATATTCATGTGGGGATTGAAATTACAAAATTACGAATAGCTTTTGTTTTGTCAGTCGGTGCCACATTTGCATGCTGTTTTTCACTCGTATTCAAGTGTTACAAAAATACGAGTTATGAATGTGGCATGTTACTTCAGCATTACTCGTATTTTTATAACACGTCGTATAACTAGTAATTTGAGCATAAAGCGCAAACGACGCGCGTCGCGGCGAGTTTAATAATGAACACAGTGTTGTCGGTTTAACCACACTGTATTTTTTATAAACTTCCGTCCGCGACTTCGTCCGTGTTCACATTCGGTAAACTCTAGGGAACCTTCGACCGAAATAAAGGGTATCCTACGTTTTAATCCGAGCCATAAACTATACGTGTGTCAAATTTCATCCGAACGCGTTCCGCCGTTTCTGCGTGGTCGAGTGACAAACTTCCAACCTAGCACACGTATAATACGAGTGGAACGCGAAAGATCGTGCGTGTTCGCTATCTCTTCACGACTGAACGGTTCGGCATATTTGGATGAAATTTGAACCGAAAGAGTTAGTAGCCTGGATTAAAACACAGGTCAGTTTTAGAGTGTGTAGTGTATAACGTGTGTGGTCGTGGTGGTGGTGTGTCGCAGGGCACTCGGCGCTGGTGCTGGCGTCGCGGCGGCGGCGGCCCGCGGCCCTCGCGCGCCGCCTCACGCACCTCAACGCGCGCTGGACGCACGTCACGCACGGCGTCTACGAGAGATACAAGTCAGTGCACTACACTTTGTTCACGTACACTTACCACTCGACTCCATTCGACTAAACGGCACACTGAAACACATTGTATATCAGCGATGAAAAGTACCGCAAAGCTTCCACGAACTACACTACAGAGAAATATTTCACGATTTCGTCTCTATTTAAGCACTATGTTTTTTTCCAATAGCGGCGCTAGTGTGCAGTCTATGCGCTTTTAACGACATGAAGTAAAATATGCATGTCGCGTGATGCCACGCCGCGCCGCCACAGAATATAATAAATAGTACTACACTTACAACCGCGCGAGTACAATAAAATAATAAACTGATCTCACCGAACAGCAAAAAAGAATATGCTGCGTGCCTATTATTGTATGCACTTTCTCTTTCTGTCGCTTTAGTCGCGTATTTCTGTCTCTTTAAGCGCGGAGTGAGACCCCCCTGACTAAGTTCGACTTCTGTCCTCTGTTTATTTTGTAATATGATGAATCATCGTGGTGGTCGATCGCAGAGTGCTAGCGGAGGCGTGGCACGAGACTAGCGAGCTGCGCGCGTGGGTCGCGCAGGAGCAGGCGTGGCTGGACGGACTAGCGAGGAAGCTGCGGCCCTCCGCCTGCAGTGCGGCCGACGCCGAGGAGATGAGCGACGAACTATCTGTACGTACACGAGACTAGCGAGCTGCGCGCGTGGGTCGCGCAGGAGCAGGCGTGGCTGGACGGACTAGCGAGGAGGCTGCGGCCCTCCGCCTGCAGTGCGGCCGACGCCGAGGAGATGAGCGACGAACTATCTGTACGTACACGAGACTAGCGAGCTGCGCGCGTGGGTCGCGCAGGAGCAGGCGTGGCTGGACGGACTAGCGAGGAGGCTGCGGCCCTCCGCCTGCAGTGCGGCCGACGCCGAGGAGATGAGCGACGAACTATCTGTACGTACACGAGACTAGCGAGCTGCGCGCGTGGGTCGCGCAGGAGCAGGCGTGGCTGGACGGACTAGCGAGGAGGCTGCGGCCCTCCGCCTGCAGTGCGGCCGACGCCGAGGAGATGAGCGACGAACTATCTGTACGTACACGAGACTAGCGAGCTGCGCGCGTGGGTCGCGCAGGAGCAGGCGTGGCTGGACGGACTAGCGAGGAGGCTGCGGCCCTCCGCCTGCAGTGCGGCCGACGCCGAGGAGATGAGCGACGAACTATCTGTACGTACACGAGACTAGCGAGCTGCGCGCGTGGGTCGCGCAGGAGCAGGCGTGGCTGGACGGACTAGCGAGGAGGCTGCGGCCCTCCGCCTGCAGTGCGGCCGACGCCGAGGAGATGAGCGACGAACTATCTGTACGTACTGTGTCTGATGCTTTACCCTCTGTTGAAACACACTATTTTGGTGTACGACGTCTAGAAAGTACCTATTGTCGTTTAGTATTCGAAGTCTGCCAGTTTTGCTCCTATTACACTACGGTGAGTGAGACTATCTGAATATTGTGTGGTCTAAAAAAGACAGGTATGTGATATTTCATTTAGGAGATCGCTGCGCGTACCCCTGGGGGTACGCATACCACTAATTGGGAAACACTGTATATAGATTTAACGACTCGTCCTTCCACGTGTAGGGGTGAATATACCTCATGGCGCAGCTGTTGCTGCCGTTCTGTCACGTTTCCCGACGTCTTCCTCGTCACCTCCCCGAGCGCATGTCGCCAGTTTGTAATTCAGATCCAACTGATCAAAAACGAACGAATGTGTTGCAAATTATGAAAACAAACTTCGAAAACGGTATTTAATGTAATGATTTTTCCCACGTACCGTACGTAATACGTAGTACCCACATCTTCATTAACCTTCGATCAAGTATATCCTAGATAATGCTTCACGAACTAAAACGGTACTATTATTTCCAAATTAAATTTCTTTAAATTGTAAGAAACAAAGAATATAATACTTTGTACAAAATAAGCGCCCAGTTTGAAAGTGGGGCGTTATTTTGAGGTGCTGCTTTTGAGACGAGCGGACGTCTAGAGTATTCTTGATCGAAGTAAATATCACAGGACCTGGAAAGCTACCTGCAGAACCACAGCTCGGAGCGCATGTCCCGCATCCAGGACATCGGGCGGCAGCTCATTGACGCGCACATCATGCCCGCCTGGATCGCCTCCGAGCTGGACAGCCTCGCCCAGCGCTGGGAACAGCTGCAGCACCAGGTACTAACATGTCAGATCTCGATCACATATCCCTCACTTTCACTTGTATGCAGATTGTTAATGAATAAACCAAAAATGGAAAAATCGTATCTCTACACCATCGAACAACTTTTACTATGGTACCAACTCTGAAATCGCGAAAAAATAATTAGCTGTCTCATACATTTTCATATTTTCGTTATTAATTTTTGTATGAAACAGCCGATATATTTTTACATTATTCATTAATTAACACGTTGTATATCTTTACCTAGATATTGTACTCAAACATTTACAAAACTGCTGTTGAATATTAATTTATAAGATACTGTACGCTTCGCAATCGCTGTGTCTTCTAACCAGCAAGTCGGTCACATTGGGAGCTAAACAACGTTTGTTTCCCTCCGCTCATGTCGTTATTGAGTCTTCATAGTTAGGTTCACACCGTGAACTACTTCGCGTCTGTTCCCCTAGCTAGACTGTCATATTTACAAATATTCATTATTTGAAGTTTAAAAAAAGAGATAGAAAAGAGATCCCATATATCTTCCATTCGCAAATGTGACATTTTCTCTCTGCATTGATACCGATGGAATTTTGATTCGGAATTCCGGAACGGAATCATACTGAACGCAGCAAATGCAAACATATGGACCTATGGTTTGTTTATCCTGACTTGTCCTATTTGGTAAACAATCTTTAACTAACTCTTTATTGAAAAAAAAAATCCTTTATAAAATACAACAAATGGTTTCCCACCCATTACAAAAGATATTGTTAAATATTATTGACAATTTGATATAATACAACAACATATTTTTAAATAGCGATCTAAGTTTAAAAGACGTATGACAACTGTCAAAAACTGTTTACTAAATAGGACATGTAAGGATAACCGGAGTAAACCACATACATGCGGAAATATTCCGTTCGAAATCATCATACTTTATCGATATTCCGTTTCGGAATTCCGAAACAGATTCCGTCTGTATATGGCGGGCCTAAGTGTGTATAAACTGTGGTTGTTTGTATGTAGGCGGAGTCCCGTCGCCTAGTACTCGAACAGTGCGCCCGCGAGGCAGCTCAGTGGGAGGTAGTGGTTGAAGGCCTCGTCGCCTGGGTACGAGCGGCGCTCGAATCAAGCCCTTCGGACGCGGCCGACGTGCGCGAAGGAATCGACGCTAGGAAGGAACAGATGAAGGCGTTGAGGAAGCAAGCTGAGGCGTATGATAAGGCGGGACATAGGGAAGCTGCTGCGAGGCTACACGACCAACTGAAGCTGCTCGATGTAAGTGTTATGACGTAATGTCTATAAAGAAACTTCAGTAACAACGGTGACTAACTTTATTTTCTTTATATAAGTCACAATAATTATTCTTAGTTAGGTTATAGCAACAATAGATATCAGTTTTTCTCAACTACTTCTCTTCTTGACGGTTGGACAGTGACTGAGCCCGCAACTGACTTTCGCCGTTCATCCCCACCACTTACCTCCCTATAAAACATAAAAAAATTAAACGCTTAATAAACCTATTCTAGTTAAAAATGTGTTTGTGTCTTCTCTTCGTTCAAACTCAATCCATAATACGAAAGAAAAAGACGAAACACTATTTAAAATTGGTTTTAAGCGTTTGGTTTTTTATGAATAACACGGTAAAGGTACAACACGTAAAAGCAGCCACGTCAGACGTTCGCGACGGTATAGAAGTGCTAAAGGAACAGATACCGGCGTTAAGAAAGTAAGCTAATTCGTAATGCGTACATGCAAATGCCATACCGGGGTATTGCAGAGCAGCTGCGAGCGTGCACGGCCCTGAGGCCGCGCCGCGCGCCGGGGGCACTCCTCCGCCGCGGAACATCACCAGCGTAACCGCAGTAGTTCCGCCATGGCTTGTGCGGCAAGCGACACCAGGCCCCTTTCATTCCATGTACTTGCGCGCGTTAATTACCTACCGTCCGCCGGCCCGCTAGCAGACCATTTCTCGGTTGGTTGCCAACAGCCGCCTGGAGCGTTTGTGCGTATATATTTCGGTCGAACTGTTGTTGTTGTAAAAGTTGTATCGTATTTTAATACGAGCTAGCTTTAGCTAGTCTAAACCTAGCTTAAAGCGAGGTTTAGTCTACCAAGATCTTCCTGCAATTTATTGAGAGAGCAAATTCTGCAAGCTGCAACACTTTGATAATTTAATTTAGCTTGCCACACCTGTTTAGACAGTGGTAACAGCTTGCGGAAGTCAACTCCTGCAAAATTTATTGCTAGTCTAAACCCTGCCTAAGCGTATTTATTGAACCTTTTTGTTTGATTCCGAATATTCTCCATAATAAAGTTCAACAGTCGTGAATTTTTTTTTTATTTCATAAAGTGTACTGTAAATACTTGCTGACATCTTTATCGCAAGAGGCGGCCTGGCAATTCACACTAACCGACTAACCGTGACCGCACGTAGCTACAACGCTAAAATCACTTTATGCTTGTAAACTTGTAAAATGCACCTAGCATTACGTTTGCACTGACTGGCGACTCAAAAGAGTAGGCTATTATAGCAGTAAGTATTGACAATTTTCAATGGAGAGATTTATCTGTTACGTAACTATTTAGTAATCTGCGGCGAATCAGCCTGTTCTAACGCATAGATTTAATCATGATGCTGTTTCTTTCACACGCTATTTCGCCGATCGGCTCGGACTCCCGATTACATTATTACGTTGCGGTTTCGCGTCATTATTTTCGCGGCAAATCTATACGTTAGGACAGGATGTTTCGCTTGTCGTACAAGTCTTGGCGGAACCACTGCGGTTTCGCTGGTATTATTTCGCGGTGGGGGTGAGCTACCGGCCTGAGACTGTTCCACTATACTACTACTTTTAATTCGAGTCACTAAAGTGACATAAGCAGTATTCCCAGTTTTTTGTCGTCTATTAATATTGATGCTGTAGGATCGCTAACTCTGCATATGATGTTATAAGGATGTTCCGGAGATGTTCTACGATGACGTAAACTAATGTTCGTGAGGATGTAAGGAGAAATGTATAACACGTGTGTCACCGATAATTGCTTTATTGCCACTGTTTTATAAATGCGTTCATTTACGTATTTGCAACGTTAGCGTAAAAATAATATAATTGTGTAATTGATACATATTGTAGGAGCTCGCTCATACAGATGCTGACTTAGTGAAATCGACTTTACCATAGACTGAGATTTGGGTTGGAGCCTTAGAAGAGTTTGATTTGATAACATTTCTAAACTGGGTTCTAATATGGGTTTCTCAGTTAATTAATAAAATATTTCGATTTTATTATATAATAATAAATGTATGTTATGATGACTCAATAAGCACGAAAGTTCCACACACGAAAGCTACTAACATTATTTTAAAATAATTTATGTATATGTATAATTATTTACATAATTTTACTTTCCCACGCAAGCTGCCCGAGGCGTGCGTTCCCCGAGCTGGACCCCAAACCAAGTAACGTTATGTGAACTCCGTGTGTGCTTTGATAATCGCGTTCGCGTAATTTATAACTTGGTTGCTGCTTTAAACTGAAATATAACCTGTTTTTTTATTTTAACACGTTTTTCGTATAAAATAATATTTACTATGTAGTTTTATGAAATGTTCGTTTTTTCATAATAAGGATAAGACAGACTAAAAATTTACCTATTTTGAAACTGTTTGATTATCAGTGTTGTTAAATAATATCGCTTTACTTTTTTTTATTTCACGCACATTTATCAAAAACCCCCTCCAACACTTTCATAAATATCCAATAGAATAAGTTTACATCTACGATAGTTGTACCAAAAATATTGCTTAGCAAAATTACTTCTTACGTATGACGTCTCAAAGAGTCATATTCCTAAACAAACTTTTTAAAAACTACTCAAACTAGATGTAAACTTACTCTTCGTTTATTAATAAAGCAATAAAACAATTTGTCTGTGCAGGAACAATTCGCATTACTGGAGGAGAAACTGGCATCGTCGGCGGAGTCCCTGGCAGGAGAAGACGAGGCGATGGAGGAGTGCGCGAGTGAGAGAGACGAGCTGACCGTGCGGCTGTCCCGCTCTATGGCTGCTCTACGCGACGTACAACGCGCGTGCGCCACGGCCCTCCCCTCCCCCGCCGCCACGCCGGACTGCGTGCGCGGACAACTACGCCAGTGTCTGGTGAGTTGACTTATTAAAACTTAAGCGGACACTACACTAGACCGACGTGGGCCACGTACGCTATTCTGGGCACGTCCAATAATGTACTCTATGTGCGCGTCATAAGACACACAGTACACGTGGATGTAGTTGTAGCCTTTAGGTAAAATGTATGGGGACCGACGAGCCCAGATCGGTGTAATAATGTATTTCCCGCTTTATTCTTCCTTCATACGTGTTGTACCGTTTATTCGTACATTGATATACTTGTGTTTACATATTTTATTGAGGTCAATGAATCATGCATATTTACTAAAATATTTTATTTATAAAATAACTTTATTGAGTCCAAACTTAGCAACCGTAAATGACTAACGTCGCGTGAGAATCACTTTACCGATCTTAAACTGTGTACGGAAATAAATAGTGAATATTTACAGTGACTTTCATTTTTCGGCACGCTTTGTTTACAGAAAATACAATGGTTGAACTTTGATTTCCTAATCACAGATATTATGGCTTGTTATAAAAATAATTATATAAGATAACATACCACATTAGAGATTTGACGTTTCTGAAATGCCCAAAATAGTTTAAACGGTCGCCCTACAGGTAGGTTGACAGTGATTGGTGTGAGACCAGTATCGACCGCGATATGGTTGGCCATTAGCAAGGTCGCACGTTGGTCGCGGGTCTGGTTAGCAGGGACCATGTAGTCCAAGCTTATTCAATGTAGGCTAGTAAAACCACTTTTGAATATCAAAGAAGCTACGAAACCGGTTCCAAAAAGCAGAAGACTTTGTAACGAGAAAAACCGACAAGAAACTCATCAAAACCTTTTTTTCTCTCTGTCTTTTTTCGTACAGAATTGACAAATTTACTTGAGGGTTGTTACAGAATATCTTAACTTCATTTGAGATGCACTTACCGCTCCAAATAATAAAATTGGAAATATGAAAATAGACCACCAGCAAATCTGAGTATCAATGAAGTGACGCGTTTAGTAGAGGCTGTATTATCCGTCACCTCAGATTGTCCCATCGTGTGCCGCTTCCGACCGCGGAACCAACGCATAATGCGCTTCCGGACCATTGTGGTCACTTCATTCTATGGTGTCACATTCATTCAGACACGGCCTACATTACGTCACTGATAACTTTGTATGATACAATTATTTTATTATTCGAACTCACAGCCTAATTACGTACTATATTAGTTTTGTAGACATTTTAGTTTTTTATTACAACTAATTTAAATTAAAGTTAAAAGTAGTAAACATTAAATAGGTATGTTTTGAGTTCTAATTAATGTTTCATTAATTTCCGTTAGAACCAAACTAAATAAATGTATAGAAACACGATCAGAATAGTGAACCGTCCCGTAGGAATTATCAGCTAAGCCGTGTGTAATCACATTGGCTTCTGCCGGCGGTCCTGCGCCGCGCGCTGCGGGCTGCGTGCCGCGGGCTCGCGTGCTATGGGCGCAGTCTGCTCTTGTAGAACAGAGATTATGCTGAATGATGGAAGCAATATCGAACTTTGCAAAAGAGATTTATGGATTTGATATTTAAAAACCCGTATTATTAGCGGAAATATATGTCAATACTATACATGTTCCTTTTGAGAAGTTTTTTATCACTTCTACAAATGTGGCGTCGCCTCTGTTCTACGGTTGAGCGTAGCGCTGGCCTCGCGTGCTTCCGCCGCGTTGAAAGGATTCTGTGCTGAATCGGTGGCTCTGCGGAATGTCACTCATTCACGTGACGCGCCTGCCGCATTCACATTATACAGATACTGATTAGTGACTATCGCCTGTTCATAATGAAGTTACTTATACATTTAACGTCGCTTCAATGTAACTTGATTACTTGTTGAGTAATGATGCCCGCGGGCTGTGTTTTGGCAGTAACAAAACATTGTGAAGTGTTGACAAACAATGCGCGCGTAAACAGCGGCGGCCGGATCATACGCGTTGCGTTTTTTAAGTCATCATTTTCTGAAGTTGCGTCGACAAATTAATTTAATATTAATAAAGTCATGAATTGGGATTTGATATACTTGTTGCTGGCCTTAACGATGGCTGCGTACAAGTGGCTTGTGAGTTTCTGCTACTTATTATTCGTGTGTGTAATGTTTAACGTGTTTTCGAAGTTTTATTTTTACACTCAATAAATTATTGCTAGACAAATTCGGTATTTTACATTTATTTATTTATTTAAGGTACTCCAACAAATATTGGCACTTATAGTTATCTTCCTAATTAAATAAGATGGCTTGACGTCGAGTTTACTTGTTTTGCCGTTTTTTATGTTAGGATCATGTACAACGTTTTTGATGATTTTGCGCGCGACGTCGTTTGCGTAGACATTTTGAAAATCTTTAGTATACTTAAAATGCTGGTAGAAAGCGTTCCCGTCCTCGTTCCCGTTCAGAATCGAGTCCAGAGATATTAGTTTCCCTTTCTCTTTCCTCTTCCAAAACCCTTTCTTAGTGCTCACCTACACTATGAAAGGTAACTATATCTACCCTCCAAAAATGGTGTTTCTACCTTGAGCCGGTAACAATTTCAATTTTCCTATACAAATTCTCATACAAGCTTTCATCCGCTATTTCATCCCTATAGGGGATGAATTTTTAAAAATCATTTCTTAGTGCTCACCTACACCATTAAAGGTGTCTACCCTCTAAAAATGGTATCTCTACCTTCAGCCGTTATGGCTCTACGTACAACAGTCAGTCAATCAGTGAATCAAATTAGAGTTTTATATGTGTAGATAGATCATCATAATGTTTTTTTGTCTTCTGTTATGTGATATCTAACTTTGAATGGGTCAGAATCTTCAGAAAATTTTCAGTTTCCGGATAAATGAAAATTAAATGTAGGAAACCACAAAATAATGTTAAATTCTTTTGGTATTAAACACTATACTACAGACTATTAGTCTGAGGCGACGTGTATATTTGGTATTGCAGAAATTCTACCGCACGCTGAGCGAGATGAAGGCGGAGGTGGAGAGCGTGATCAAGGCGGGGCGGCGCGCGGCCGAGGGACAGGCGGGGGGAGAACTGTCCAGGAGGGTGGACGCCCTGAAGGAGCTGTACAATACTGTGGGGGCACATGTGACTGCTGCCAAGGCCCGGCTAGAAGTACGCACACACACATATACATGCTACTACACACACATTTCTGTAATTCGAATGCTTTCAAATATATTTCAATTCATTAAACCAGCGCCATCAAAAATTCTACCTGACAAGAAGTAGCCAATTAAAATGCGTTTTCTGCATCCATTCTCGTGCACTTAACTTATATTTCTATGTCCCAACTTTTGTAGATGCTACTTCAAACAACTTTTCGGTTACACAGTATAAATTATTGACAATTACAGCATCAAACGGGAAGAATTTAGTTCGATTTTCAGGAAAGTTTAGTTACATCAAAAGCTGTAAACGTTTGCCTGAAACTGTGCGTAATGTCCAGGGCGCATTAGTGGCAGCCCGCGAGCTGCAATCCGACCTGTCCTCGCTCAGCACGTGGCTGGAGGCGCGCGCGTCCCGCGGCACGGCGCGCGGGGCGCTACAGCTGGAGATGTCGCGCGTGGGGGCCGCCAGAGCGCGCATGCGAGACAGCTACGCGCGACTGGCCGCCGCCTGCGACCCGGCCTCGCTGCAGCACTTGAAGCTGCAGATTGACCAGCTGGATGACAGGTAAGAACACAGCTACAAAGTCACCTCGTTTGTATGAAAATCGACCGTCGTCCTAAATTATGTGGCCACTACTATACATCTTAATTTGATGTCAGGTGGAATGATGTGCGCGCGGAACTCGCGGCAGGCGACGAAGACAAGCCGGCTGCGGAAGAACCCAGCAATGAGGTGAGCGCTTATTGTTAATTGCAAAGGGGTCGGTTTTGTACCACTCGTTTAAACAAAAGACTGAAATGTTACATAGTAAGTAATCATTTCAAAGATTGTCTCGTTCTATACCTACGTTGAAATAGTAAACTTTTTGCGGAAACGTCGAAAAGGACATACCTGTATAAACTAAATAAAAATCCAAAATAAAATTATCTTAAACGTTTAAACCCCGTAAGTATTCGCAATAGTGTTTTATTTGAATGACATAAAGCTTGATCAGTCAATAAAAACTTGCTGTGCAGGCGCCACATTAGCTTTTTAGTTGTTTGTAATGTCAGAAATACGTAAGTTTGGCTATAATAATAAATTATATATCTGATGAATACGTAAACTTGAATAGAAACTGCAAAACCGACTCCGATATTTATCATGTGCTATAAATATTGTTTCACATCCATTTTTCACGGGATTTCCCCATTTCGTCATCAACGCTTCGTCCCTTTGTTTATACATCCCTTGCACGTAGTGTAGTCGCTTCGGTGGACGTCGTCCGGTTTACGACCGGCTGTGTGTGAACTTAACCCAAGTGTGAATTAATGATTAACTGACTAAATTCAGAAGAAATGGAAAAATCATCTTATAAAAACAAAATAACTACGAAGACATCGTTCATCGTCCTGTACATATCATCGAAATCATCGCTAATCATGTAAATATGTTGTGGTGTCGGTGTGCATTCGTGTGTGGACAGCTTAATTCACGACGACCATCGACGCACAGCTTCCGGGAGTCACGACTACGCTTACATCGACCTCTCATGGGACTACATAACGGTTTGAACTAACACTGTAAATAACCACAAAGCTTAGTAATCATACAGCGGGTACAGCGACGCTTGTGGTTGCAGGACAAGGACGGAGAATACGAGAAGGTGACGGACACCATCAAGCGGCGGCTCGAGAGCCCCCTCAACTCGCCCGACACCGATCGACCCGAGCTAAAAAAGTCTAAAATACCACTAGCTTTACACAGCCCCGCGCCTATACGCCGGGAGATCAAAGAGGGGGGTGCTAGGAGTAGAGGTTCTTCACTGGAACGAGTCATTCGCCCCCCTACCAGCCCCGTCACCCCCACCACCCCCACGGGCCCCGCCCCCGCCATCAGCGACGCTTCCTTAGACTCTGAGCCTCCAAAACCCAAGGACAGTAGTACCTTCAACCTGCTCCAAGACAGCGATCTCTTCACGAAAATCTCTGAGGACAAGATCGAACCGAGTCAACCTCCGATAGAAGATAAAAGAACTAGCGACCCTTGTCAAATGGTCGCCGTTAGGGAGGTAGAGATAGTTAGAGGCACGGTCAGTCCGGTCAACCCGGAGGAGTTCCCGTCAGGTACCGTGCGAGCCTCATCAGGTCCGGTGGCGCAAAGCGTAGAGACTGTTGAATTACCAGACGACAGCGAAGACGAACATGCAGTGACTACATTCGTGGTTGAAGTGCGGGAGGTGGAGCGCTTAATGAAGCCTACGAGAGGGGTGTTGGCTAAGCGGGAAGAAATAGCGATTCCCGATCTTATTCCGGGGCATGAGCGCGACTTTTCGAGTGGCACGCCTCCGCCTACGCCTATGGACGAGCACGCTGAGTGCCCGCCGCTGACTGTAGAGTCGGCGCCGGCGGGTGACGTCACGCCGAACGGATCCGATGAAGCCATTTACTCGGAGGTCGAAGATAGTCAGGTAAACAGGCGAATTATTTCAAACGATAATAACCTTGGAATTGACCGAAATTTAGTAAATTATTTAATAAAGGGAAATAAGCTCAACAACCACCCATTTCAACCACAGTCAACAGACACATTAACCACCTTCATTCAAAACGTGGTGTGATTTCTCACCTTTGTTTGCCTTACAGAAGTAGAATCCCGAGTTTATGAAGTTCTTGTATAATCCAGTAAAAAATATTAAGGGTTTTTTCTATCGGCCAGCCACGTGAAGGGGCGACCACTGCCGAGGCAAGTGAATTCTTATTACATAGAGTGTGGGGCCGATTAACCGTTTATTTTGAGAAGTCAAAGTCAAAGCTAGAATATATTTCTTAAACTCAATATACTTAGCACTTTTGAATCGTCTATATTTTCCTAATACCCGTTCCAGATTTTTTTGACTGACAAGAAGAACGGGCGCAAGAAACTTATCAGCTTTATTACAAATAAGTAACTATATAAATTTATAAACTTAGGCCGACCTAACTTAGACTTGCACTATATGTTAAATATTGATGAAGTACCACTTAACCACAATTTCGTATATACATACATACAAAAATAAGAACTTCAAAGTTTGTATGAAATGCCGTTTGCCGTTAACGCTCTTAAATATGTCGTTACCAAATACAGTAGATCAATCACTTGTCGTGGAACTTTATTACTTAAGGCTATCCCTTTCCCCGTTAATGAACCTATAGTTGTTGCAAGCCTAAATCTTGGAACGGCAAGTTTATCTTTATTTCTTGTATTAAACTGGTGAATATCGCTGTTTTTAGCAAATGAATCATAGTATTTCCTTACACGATCAAAATTTTCATAAATGTATTGGCCTGCCAATATTTCTTTAAACAATTCTCTCAAGGAATCTGTCTATTAACAAAATATTTTCAATACGAAAGTCAAGCTGAGTCCCACAATCGCAATTCATAAGACATTACACTATAAAAATAACTAAAATATGCTAACCTTTCCGTTTCAATATCATTTAAAAGAATAAGAAGAGTAAATTCTCGCAACGCGCTGCTGGTATCTTCTTCCCGTGGCCAGGCCGCCAGGGAGCGCAAAAATGTCACACGGAATTTGTTAACTATACTACGTATATAGTTTTGACTGGCTACATCGGACATAGATGGCAACTTGGCTGAATGACTCGATCTCAATAATTTTGTTTTTATTTTGGTAGTTTCAGGTCTCACCTAATCTATTCTTCGTACACTTTGGTTGTCAGTATTTAAAACAAAAATGTAACTAGGAAAATGAAGTTAAAATAGTCGTAGAGTTTTAATGAACTTAGTTTTTTTACTGTATTAGTTTTGACTGGCTACTTTTGACGTTACGTCAGATGTGATACGTTAAAGTATTCAAACTAGTGGCTCCTTGAGCTGTAGACCTCGCGTTTCTGTTATATTTGAACATTTATCGGCTGAAATATGAATGTTCCCCATATCTCCATCGTTTAAAAAAAAACTGAATTGACAGAAAAAAATCCATATAAACATCGAACCTGCTCGCAAAATTTCACGAGAATCGGTTGAGAAATGCGACCTGTAGAGGAGAATAGCCGGACAGCAGGACAGCTGGACATACGAAAGCTAGTCCAAGCTGAAATGGAGACGCTTCGCTCGCGCTTCGCGGTCTCTCGGTCAATTAGTATCGGCAAGGTTGGTCTAGTATGCGGTGTCTATAGCTATGTTGTTTGGCGTGATCTAATAAATCTTGTCCATGTGTACGCGCGAATGAAACGTGTTTCGTTATAGATTGTACGTTTAGGTTGAGCTGTGTCAGTAATGTGTGTAATATTACCAGCAGTGTAGCAAAAATCGCGTGCTAACTCGCGCGTTAATCGCGTCATCTGGACAAGCTCATAGTGTTTCTCCCTCTCAGGCGAGTCCGCTGGGTGCGCCCATTGGTGCGTCGACGCCTGCACGCGGCGCGCACGTGGTGGGGATGGCGCGCAAGAATGCCCCCTCTCCCGTGCCCTCCGAGAAATACCAGCGCACTGACGACTACGACATTGTAAGTATATGCTGTGTACGATTGATTTCGGAATTCCTTTGTACTTATTTTAGTTGGCCGAAATAGTTTCGCCCCTTTTTGTTTTCCGTAATTTTTATTTAACAGAAATAACAATTGACAAAATCGAATTTTGATACCGGGCGTCAGATGACACAGTTTTTTTATGATATGAGAATTAGTCAAGTTAATATACTAGTGGCTCTGTGAGCTGTAGACTTCGCTTTAACATATCAGCGCCATTTAGAAAAATTTAAACATCTTTTCGATTCCGTACAAATTGTGTGTAATTGTAGAAACCAGCAGAAGAGCGCACGGAGCGGTCGAGCGAGAGCGACGAGGAGGAGGCGGTGTGTGCCCTCCGCGCAGCGTTCGGCGACGACTGCGACGACGAGGTGGCCGCGTGGGTGTCCCGCGCCAGCAGCACCGCGCGGCGCATGGACGTGATGCTGCTGACACTGGCCGCCGCCGGCGCCGAGCGCGACCCCGCCAAGCGACTCGAGGTAACTATAGTGAGGTGGCCGCGTGGGTGTCCCGCGCCAGCAGCACCGCGCGGCGCATGGACGTGATGCTGCTGACACTGGCCGCCGCCGGCGCCGAGCGCGACCCCGCCAAGCGACTCGAGGTAACTATAGTGAGGTGGCCGCGTGGGTGTCCCGCGCCAGCAGCACCGCGCGGCGCATGGACGTGATGCTGCTGACGCTGGCCGCCGCCGGCGCCGAGCGCGACCCCGCCAAGCGGCTCGAGGTAACTATAGTGAGGTGGCCGCGTGGGTGTCCCGCGCCAGCAGCACCGCGCGGCGCATGGACGTGATGCTGCTGACGCTGGCCGCCGAGCGCGACCCCGCCAAGCGGCTCGAGGTAACTATAGTGAGGTGGCCGCGTGGGTGTCCCGCGCCAGCAGCACCGCGCGGCGCATGGACGTGATGCTGCTGACGCTGGCCGCCGCCGGCGCCGAGCGCGACCCCGCCAAGCGGCTGGAGGTAACTATAGTGAGGTGGCCGCGTGGGTGTCCCGCGCCAGCAGCACCGCGCGGCGCATGGACGTGATGCTGCTGACGCTGGCCGCCGAGCGCGACCCCGCCAAGCGGCTCGAGGTAACTATAGTGAGGTGGCCGCGTGGGTGACCCGCGCCAGCAGCACCGCGCGGCGCATGGACGTGATGCTGCTGACGCTGGCCGCCGCCGGCGCCGAGCGCGACCCCGCCAAGCGGCTGGAGGTAACTATAGTGAGGTGGCCGCGTGGGTGTCCCGCGCCAGCAGCACCGCGCGGCGCATGGACGTGATGCTGCTGACGCTGGCCGCCGCCGGCGCCGAGCGCGACCCCGCCAAGCGGCTCGAGGTAACTATAGTGAGGTGGCCGCGTGGGTGTCCCGCGCCAGCAGCACCGCGCGGCGCATGGACGTGATGCTGCTGACGCTGGCCGCCGCCGGCGCCGAGCGTGACCCCGCCAAGCGGCTCGAGGTAACTATAGTGAGGTGGCCGCGTGGGTGTCCCGCGCCAGCAGCACCGCGCGGCGCATGGACGTGATGCTGCTGACGCTGGCCGCCGCCGGCGCCGAGCGCGACCCCGCCAAGCGGCTGGAGGTAACTATAGTGAGGTGGCCGCGTGGGTGTCCCGCGCCAGCAGCACCGCGCGGCGCATGGACGTGATGCTGCTGACACTGGCCGCCGCCGGCGCCGAGCGCGACCCCGCCAAGCGACTCGAGGTAACTATAGTGAGGTGGCCGCGTGGGTGTCCCGCGCCAGCAGCACCGCGCGGCGCATGGACGTGATGCTGCTGACGCTGGCCGCCGCCGGCGCCGAGCGCGACCCCGCCAAGCGACTCGAGGTAACTATAGTGAGGTGGCCGCGTGGGTGTCCCGCGCCAGCAGCACCGCGCGGCGCATGGACGTGATGCTGCTGACGCTGGCCGCCGCCGGCGCCGAGCGCGACCCCGCCAAGCGGCTCGAGGTAACTATAGTGAGGTGGCCGCGTGGGTGTCCCGCGCCAGCAGCACCGCGCGGCGCATGGACGTGATGCTGCTGACGCTGGCCGCCGAGCGCGACCCCGCCAAGCGGCTCGAGGTAACTATAGTGAGGTGGCCGCGTGGGTGTCCCGCGCCAGCAGCACCGCGCGGCGCATGGACGTGATGCTGCTGACGCTGGCCGCCGCCGGCGCCGAGCGCGACCCCGCCAAGCGGCTCGAGGTAACTATAGTGAGGTGGCCGCGTGGGTGTCCCGCGCCAGCAGCACCGCGCGGCGCATGGACGTGATGCTGCTGACGCTGGCCGCCGAGCGCGACCCCGCCAAGCGGCTCGAGGTAACTATAGTGAGGTGGCCGCGTGGGTGTCCCGCGCCAGCAGCACCGCGCGGCGCATGGACGTGATGCTGCTGACGCTGGCCGCCGCCGGCGCCGAGCGCGACCCCGCCAAGCGGCTCGAGGTAACTATAGTGAGGTGGCCGCGTGGGTGTCCCGCGCCAGCAGCACCGCGCGGCGCATGGACGTGATGCTGCTGACGCTGGCCGCCGCCGGCGCCGAGCGCGACCCCGCCAAGCGGCTGGAGGTAACTATAGTGAGGTGGCCGCGTGGGTGTCCCGCGCCAGCAGCACCGCGCGGCGCATGGACGTGATGCTGCTGACACTGGCCGCCGCCGGCGCCGAGCGCGACCCCGCCAAGCGACTCGAGGTAACTATAGTGAGGTGGCCGCGTGGGTGTCCCGCGCCAGCAGCACCGCGCGGCGCATGGACGTGATGCTGCTGACGCTGGCCGCCGCCGGCGCCGAGCGCGACCCCGCCAAGCGACTCGAGGTAACTATAGTGAGGTGGCCGCGTGGGTGTCCCGCGCCAGCAGCACCGCGCGGCGCATGGACGTGATGCTGCTGACGCTGGCCGCCGAGCGCGACCCCGCCAAGCGGCTCGAGGTAACTATAGTGAGGTGGCCGCGTGGGTGTCCCGCGCCAGCAGCACCGCGCGGCGCATGGACGTGATGCTGCTGACGCTGGCCGCCGCCGGCGCCGAGCGCGACCCCGCCAAGCGGCTCGAGGTAACTATAGTGAGGTGGCCGCGTGGGTGTCCCGCGCCAGCAGCACCGCGCGGCGCATGGACGTGATGCTGCTGACGCTGGCCGCCGAGCGCGACCCCGCCAAGCGGCTCGAGGTAACTATAGTGAGGTGGCCGCGTGGGTGTCCCGCGCCAGCAGCACCGCGCGGCGCATGGACGTGATGCTGCTGACGCTGGCCGCCGCCGGCGCCGAGCGCGACCCCGCCAAGCGGCTGGAGGTAACTATAGTGAGGTGGCCGCGTGGGTGTCCCGCGCCAGCAGCACCGCGCGGCGCATGGACGTGATGCTGCTGACGCTGGCCGCCGAGCGCGACCCCGCCAAGCGGCTCGAGGTAACTATAGTGAGGTGGCCGCGTGGGTGTCCCGCGCCAGCAGCACCGCGCGGCGCATGGACGTGATGCTGCTGACGCTGGCCGCCGCCGGCGCCGAGCGCGACCCCGCCAAGCGGCTGGAGGTAACTATAGTGAGGTGGCCGCGTGGGTGTCCCGCGCCAGCAGCACCGCGCGGCGCATGGACGTGATGCTGCTGACGCTGGCCGCCGCCGGCGCCGAGCGCGACCCCGCCAAGCGGCTCGAGGTAACTATAGTGAGGTGGCCGCGTGGGTGTCCCGCGCCAGCAGCACCGCGCGGCGCATGGACGTGATGCTGCTGACGCTGGCCGCCGCCGGCGCCGAGCGCGACCCCGCCAAGCGGCTGGAGGTAACTATAGTGAGGTGGCCGCGTGGGTGTCCCGCGCCAGCAGCACCGCGCGGCGCATGGACGTGATGCTGCTGACACTGGCCGCCGCCGGCGCCGAGCGCGACCCCGCCAAGCGACTCGAGGTAACTATAGTGAGGTGGCCGCGTGGGTGTCCCGCGCCAGCAGCACCGCGCGGCGCATGGACGTGATGCTGCTGACGCTGGCCGCCGCCGGCGCCGAGCGCGACCCCGCCAAGCGGCTCGAGGTAACTATAGTGAGGTGGCCGCGTGGGTGTCCCGCGCCAGCAGCACCGCGCGGCGCATGGACGTGATGCTGCTGACGCTGGCCGCCGCCGGCGCCGAGCGCGACCCCGCCAAGCGACTCGAGGTAACTATAGTGAGGTGGCCGCGTGGGTGTCCCGCGCCAGCAGCACCGCGCGGCGCATGGACGTGATGCTGCTGACGCTGGCCGCCGCCGGCGCCGAGCGCGACCCCGCCAAGCGGCTGGAGGTAACTATAGTGAGGTGGCCGCGTGGGTGTCCCGCGCCAGCAGCACCGCGCGGCGCATGGACGTGATGCTGCTGACACTGGCCGCCGCCGGCGCCGAGCGCGACCCCGCCAAGCGACTCGAGGTAACTATAGTGAGGTGGCCGCGTGGGTGTCCCGCGCCAGCAGCACCGCGCGGCGCATGGACGTGATGCTGCTGACGCTGGCCGCCGCCGGCGCCGAGCGCGACCCCGCCAAGCGGCTCGAGGTAACTATAGTGAGGTGGCCGCGTGGGTGTCCCGCGCCAGCAGCACCGCGCGGCGCATGGACGTGATGCTGCTGACGCTGGCCGCCGCCGGCGCCGAGCGCGACCCCGCCAAGCGGCTGGAGGTAACTATAGTGAGGTGGCCGCGTGGGTGTCCCGCGCCAGCAGCACCGCGCGGCGCATGGACGTGATGCTGCTGACACTGGCCGCCGCCGGCGCCGAGCGCGACCCCGCCAAGCGACTCGAGGTAACTATAGTGAGGTGGCCGCGTGGGTGTCCCGCGCCAGCAGCACCGCGCGGCGCATGGACGTGATGCTGCTGACGCTGGCCGCCGCCGGCGCCGAGCGCGACCCCGCCAAGCGGCTCGAGGTAACTATAGTGAGGTGGCCGCGTGGGTGTCCCGCGCCAGCAGCACCGCGCGGCGCATGGACGTGATGCTGCTGACGCTGGCCGCCGAGCGCGACCCCGCCAAGCGGCTCGAGGTAACTATAGTGAGGTGGCCGCGTGGGTGTCCCGCGCCAGCAGCACCGCGCGGCGCATGGACGTGATGCTGCTGACGCTGGCCGCCGAGCGCGACCCCGCCAAGCGGCTCGAGGTAACTATAGTGAGGTGGCCGCGTGGGTGTCCCGCGCCAGCAGCACCGCGCGGCGCATGGACGTGATGCTGCTGACGCTGGCCGCCGAGCGCGACCCCGCCAAGCGGCTCGAGGTAACTATAGTGAGGTGGCCGCGTGGGTGTCCCGCGCCAGCAGCACCGCGCGGCGCATGGACGTGATGCTGCTGACGCTGGCCGCCGAGCGCGACCCCGCCAAGCGGCTCGAGGTAACTATAGTGAGGTGGCCGCGTGGGTGTCCCGCGCCAGCAGCACCGCGCGGCGCATGGACGTGATGCTGCTGACGCTGGCCGCCGCCGGCGCCGAGCGCGACCCCGCCAAGCGGCTCGAGGTAACTATAGTGAGGTGGCCGCGTGGGTGTCCCGCGCCAGCAGCACCGCGCGGCGCATGGACGTGATGCTGCTGACGCTGGCCGCCGCCGGCGCCGAGCGCGACCCCGCCAAGCGGCTCGAGGTAACTATAGTGAGGTGGCCGCGTGGGTGTCCCGCGCCAGCAGCACCGTAACTATAGTTAAGGCATTTGTACATGATGCTGCTCACATCACGCAAACTTTATTTTAATAATCGTCCTGCACGAGTGTAACGTAACATTCAAATTCAAACAATGTATACCCTGTTGTCAGATCCTGAAACGCCAACAAGGCCTAGTGGCCGAAGCAGCGGCGGCACTGATCGCGCGCGGGGACTCGCTCGTGTACGACAAGCACCGCCATCACCCGTTGCTGGCCGACCGCGTGCGGGCCGACTACCTGGTATGGCATACTCATCTACACATTCAAAATGTTGTCGACTTTTATATAAACTAAAACCACTAATTGTAAAATAGAAAATTGATTCAAAATATCTGCACCTCTTTACACTTAATAAGTATGCACCTAATTATTGAGGTTAGCTTCTACCATTGTGCACAAATGTATTTCATTTGCCATTTTTCTTTTCAGGCATTATAGTAGTCTAGTCATTTGGATTTCAAGCATTTTGGTATTAGGTGTTTCGGAGAATTTGTCATTCTTGTGTTTTGGTATTAAGATCCCATGGTCTGGAGTGGCGCAATAATGAATGCGTTGTACTGACAGGACAAGTTGCGCTGCAAATGGTCCGCAGTAATGTCCGAGATCGACAGCAAGCGCGCGGCCGCACTGCAGGCGGAGGACGACGCGAGGGAACTCGCTGCGCTCGTGCAACGTCTCAACAACAACGGTGCGTATACACACACCAACACTAGTGGTCTGTCAACGTCAGAGGTTGACAGCAAGCTGCAGGCGGAGGACGACGCGAGGGAACTCGCTGCGCTCGCGCAACGAATCGACAACAACGGTATTATGTCACTCATTCATTTTTATACAAAGTTGATGTTTATAAAGTTTTTAGTATTTGAAGTGTTTTATCCATAACAGCTGAACAACTTTTTCCAAGAAAATTTGTTATTTGATATTTTACAAATATCTTCGACTCTTCATACAAATCAAATTATGGGAAATCCAAATGTTATGAAACTAACACAAAGTCTCGTCTGCTGTATTTTTATATACCGTGGGAACAACACTTTTTCTGAATGAAAAGTACCCTACGTCCCTCTTTGTACCCCTGACAACGTGTGTATGCAAAATTTCATGATAATCGGTTGAGTAGTTAGACGTGAAAGCGAACAAATAAACACCTTATCAACCCATAAGGAAGGAAGGCTTGTCCTTCAAAGGTGACCGTTTCGTGCAGATGTACCTGAAGGCGACCTAGAAGACGTGGCGGAGCGCGTGCAGGCGCTGTCCCGCGAGCTGCGCGCGCAGCGCGTGGCCGTGGACGAGCGCCGCGTGGCCGCCGCGCTGGCAGACGCCGCCGCCAGACAGGCACTAGCGGTTACATACATATTTAATTATTTACTAGCTTATTTATTTATTAGTTATGTTGCGATTAAAAAAAGAAACAATATTTTTTTACGTCTTTCCTTAATTTTTTTTGAGAATAATATCTTTTTACTAAAACATACAAACGTTGTCCTGATAATGACAAACACTACAAAAAAAGAATTATCTAATTTGTTGCTGTCGTTCTAAAGTTATGCGCTTACATACATTTCGGAGATTCGTTTTAATTTATATAGATTGAATAGACACAAAAAGGCGTACAAATAATTTGACATAAATAAAATGTTCAGTAAAGACCTATAGTTTCCTGAAGGAGATCCGGCCTTTTATGCTAAATATAGTTTTTTGATCTGTGATTCATAATCTGTTGTACTTTTTCACTTATTAGTCTGTGGTATCTGTCACCAAATGACAGGTCGATGCCAAATCAGAAGTCATATTGACATTTCGTTTTCTTAATTTCGAAAAATGGAAACGAATCACGGTTTATGCAGCCACGCTTTTACATTTCATAGTAACTTTTCTGCCCTTTGAAAATTCAATGTGGTTAACGGAACTTTTTTCATAGACTTATTGTTTCTGTAGTGTTTCCATATCAAAAAATATTCATAATTAAATAACTTTTTTTTTATTACATAAACGTTTACATCTACGATATAATGCGTTTCATTCTTATTGGGACGGCTGTGAAATTAACCACTATGCGCGTGCACTTACATCGAAATTGTGTTCTGCGCATCGTCTCGCGCGATATTCCGAGCCGTCAATAAGCTTGAAACGTATTGTACAGCTTTCCATTTCCTAGCGCCATTTCCCAGGCGTGGCTTCTTTTTCTACTCCCGTATTTCGTCATTCAAGTCTTAGTCGCATCTTTTTTTATCACGTCTCACATATATTTTACAATAAAATATTTTTGTACAGGAAAAATCTGAAAACCCGGATCACATAGCGTTGGTGGCGAGAATAAACGCGGCGCGGTCCGTAGCAGCGAGCGCCCGCGCCGCGCTACGGTGGAACGCGCCGCTCGCTACGAGGGACTACGACGACTTCCCCCTGCAGGAGGACGCACTAGAGGTACGCCCGCACCCCGACTCGTCGGTCGTAGCGGGTGGAGCCAACTAAAACGAAACCTACGTATCGTTACGTGGTTGTCCGATAGTCGGCCTGTCAGTTAAGACCCTTTTTCTCGAATGCGTGGAGTAGCGAGTTTTATTTTCTTGCTTGTTCCGTGTAGTTATAAAAACATCAAGCTTTTAAAACAACTGAAACACAAGAAATTGCCGTTTTTGTCGCATATTTAAAACACAACAAACCTAAGCTTATAGGATATTCCTGTTGATCTAGATCGTAAAAAATAAAATCCCACTGCTTAGATTCTTCTCTTAGTTTTTTTTATGATATATCTTCAAAAACGCTATTTCTTAAAGCAAAAAAAGCGCGAATCGAATTGCCGACACTGCCACGCGCAACAGCACTAAAGTGTTAGTTCTGTTACGTAGCGCGTGAAGGCGTCGCTGGACGAGGCCACGGTCTCAGCAGACTCGCTGGAGCCCGACGCTGTCGCCGCCGGGGGCCGGCCGCAGCGCGCGCAAGTACGGCTGAGGGAGGAACTCAAACAGCTACGTGAAGCTTACCAGCAGCGATACGACAAGTGAGCGCTACACGACACGACACCAGAGTGCGAATTCATGTATCTCTGGCTGGTAGGGCTGTTACGAAAATAACCGTGAATATGATAATATTTTGTCATTGAACGCGAACTACTGATATATTTTTCACTATTTGATCTATTTTATTTGACTATTATTCACTGGAAAATTGGAATGGTGACAAGTAATGTCAATTTTACTTTATGATACGAAGTTCGTTATCATTTATACAAATGTAATTTGTCTTTACTTTGTATACTTTGACTGAGATAAGTTTATAGGACTGTTTGTATTTAACTTTGTTTACAACTTCCGTATACTTTGGCTCAGATACCTAAGGAACTGACTGTAATCTGTATACTCTGTGATACGAAGTTGTAATAGTTGATGTTTGACAATGTTGTCGATTCGGTTGGCAACGACTTAACTAAATTAATAGGACTAAAGTAAATTTAGATTTCCATCCTTTTTTTCTTTTTCTTTTTATCGAAAAAACAAGAACAGAATAGCTAAAATTAAGTTCATTTATAATCGACACCAATGTTGTGGATATGAGTAACGGGTATTTTTTTGCGGCTAGATGGGTGTCGTGTAGCGAGCAATGGCGGCGCCTGTACGCCGCGCTGGACGAGGGCGGCGCCGCATTGGACCGCGCTATCCACGCCCTCACCCATCAACACCCAGACGCATCTGAACAGGTATAAAGTTATAGCTCTATTGCTCTGCTTTTCTAGGACATCGGAGCCGTCATGTAGCGAGAGCAATTTTTCGAACGCAAAAAGACTTGATGATATGTGAAAACTGCCATTAGCGTTACATTCATGTTTATTTTTAAAGAACGCCATTAAATAGTCTGAATGAATAAAATTTAAAATTTATTTGAAGGAAGAGCAATTTAAAAAAATCGCTGTATTACGGCCGTTAAGTGACACCACAGAAATCAAAACCAAAGCTTACACGAAACTTGATCACTAACATCACAAGCTACGTTTGTGACCGTGACGAAATGTTAATTACAGTTTCTCGTCTACTCGCGAGGACAGCGAGTTTACTGCTAAAGTCCGATTGCGAAGCAGAAAGAATTTTGTACTATGACATGTCTATGCTTATCTCTGTCACTCGCGCGCTAATATTGCCGTTGCGCTCGCACAGACCGAGGTCATAGCATCTGTTTGAATGCGACAATACTTTAGCGAGGTGCAAGCGAGACATGTATTGCCGGGTCATTGTACGAAATTCTTTCTTCTTCGCGACCAGAACTCAGCCACAAGCGTAGTCTCGTACTCGGTAAGTGCGATTCGCGGGTGCAATGTGCTATGGAAGGCCGCAGGCGGCCTTGTAACCGACGGCCAACGTTTTAGCTCAGTGGTCACTCACCGTGCCTCGTCCTGTAGGTGATGTCCCTCCAACCGGTAGTAGAGGAGGCGCGGTCGAGCGGGCGCAGCGTGCTCGCCGCGTGCGGCGCGCCGCTCAGCCGCCGCGTGCAGGAACAACTCGACAACCTCAACCAGCGCTGGCACGAGGCTCGGGTGCTGCTGCAGAGGTACCACACACTGCTATACACTACACACTAGTATACACTACACACTAGTATACACTACACCCTAGTATACACTACACACTAGTATACACTACACACTAGTATACACTACCCACTAGTATACACTACACACTAGTATACACTACATACTAGTATACACTACACACTAGTAGACACTACACACTAGTAGACACTACACACTAGTAGACACTTCACACTTATATAGTTGCAGAGTTATTATAAAAGATGAAAGAACAACGCCTAAAAGAGACTTGGGTTATTTGACATTAACAACAGTTTTATGGCAAATTTGTATCTAGGGCGAAAGCGACATCGGATTCCTCTGAGTCGAGCTGGATCGCAACGGCCACGACGCAGCTGCAGCACGCGCGCGCGCTGCTCGCCACTAGCGCCAACCCCTCCGAGAGGACCAGCCTCGCCATCAGACTCAGCCTTGTCAAGGTACGTGCATGACATAATATCCTTATAAGCTTGTAAATTATTTTTTTATGAACTGTCATTCGAAAGTCCAAGTTTAAGTCAAAATATCTTTATTCAAATAAACTTTATATAAGCACTTTTAAATCGTCTATCCGTTTCAAAGTTTTTTAAAAGATAAGAAGAACGGGCGCAAGAAGTTTATTAGCTTTATCAGAAATAAGTAACGATATTAACAGCTATAATTTCTTTCGCGGTTTCAGAGTTGTTTCCACATAAAAAGTTATTCATAATAATAAACTTTACAAATGGTTTTCAGGTTTTATATTAACTAAAAATTTACGTTAAGAAACGGCCTAGCCAGTACACATGTTCGCACAGCTTCGGTCGACACACCTTATCTGCTAAGCTTATGGAGCTCCGACCTAATGTAGCAGCAGCGGTCGCTTTGACCATCGTAGACATTTGACGCCATGAAATTTCCAATATCTAAATTGATAATTCCAAACAACTTACGCTAGGTTAATATAGATAATATAGATCCATACTAAACAAAACTCACATTTGAGTTTTATTTGTTTGTTTGTTTATTTGTTTATTTGTTTTTATAAAAAATTTAAACTCGACATAAATAAAACACAGGATCGCTACCATTGCACCAAGTGGCCTTATAAAAATATGACCAAATGTAGTTTTTAGGGTTCCGTACCTCAAAAGGAAAAAACGGAACCCTTATAGAATCACTTTGTTGTCCGTCTGTCCGTCTGTCAAGACCCTTTATCTCGGGAACGCGTGGAGGTATCGAGTTGAAATTAAAACCATATACTCAAGTCTACGGTCTCTTGCAGCTGTAAAAAAAAATATTTATTTACTAACCCCCTTACTAATAAAGATTGTATAGCAGATGTATAAGTTACACAGTGGTGACTCTCTGTCAAACTATTTAAGTTTGACATTAAAGAGAAAGGGACAAAACACTGTGTAACTTATACATCTGCTATACAATCTTTATTAGTAAGGGGGTAAGTATCAACCAATCCAATAGAGATGATGGTTGGAGAGTACCACCAGCTAGGGATCCCATAACTCATCAACTAAAATCCCATCCCAAATCACACACTGCAGGATCTAAAGATATAGTTAGTTCGTTTTGTAGATAGGGATCAAAAGGGAGGTCGACACAACCTCTCTGAGTTTTCTTCCGCCAGTTCTTTCTCTCAGAGGCCTCCCAATTTGTGAACTGGTAGTAGATTCAGTAGCTAGATCTTGTTTTCTAATTAATTTTATTCAATTTAACTCAGTAATAATGATTAAAATCAGAACGCAGCTATAAAATAATTTGATAAACTTGAATACATTTTTATAAAATTTTCGAGCGGGTAATTTCATAAAAATATGAGCAGCCTTTTTGCTTTAGTCCTCCCGTGACCACGGCCCCTGGAAAGGTGTCGAAACGTCGGGAATTCTAAAAAACCAATAAATACAAACTAAATAATTCTAAAACAACACCTGAATTAATAATATACGCGCTGTAATCCGTAAAAAGTGTTTTATTTCTATTAAAGTGGAGTAAAAAAAACTCAAATACTTTTCCGAGGCTGCTTTCAAAAAGTAATTTGGTTTAAATGCGAACACTGTGAAGAAAAAAAACGACAGTGCAAGCGAACGGCGTAATAGAAAACAAAACAGTACGTGCGGTGTCACTCGCGAGCTGTTGGCAGCTGGCCAGCGATGCACTCCACCAAATATCACCGATAAAATTCGACTGTAATATCTTAAAAATACGGACGCATTTCCCTCATAATGTAGCCAAAACACCCTTCACATAAATCTTGTGAGCGCATGCTTCCAAATTTGCGTTTTAATGGTATAAAAAGAAGGTTTAGTATCGCGTGCCGTTTCATTGCCGTGTGGCGTTTCCTGGTTTGTGAGGTGTCTCGTTTCGTTCCTTACGGCTCCTGCAGCGGGGCTAGAGTGGACGTGTCTTGCAGCAATAAAGCACAGAGTTATGACGGCTTCTGAGCTAATAAAACTTGTTGTTCGAGTAAACATATGCAGTGTGTGTGACACGACGACACTATATTGCTTGACAGTACAATGTATCGTACTTTTCTAGCTTTTCCCTGTTTTTTATTTACGTTAAAACGTAAAAAAAAGTATTGCAGTTGTTATTACTCGGCACTAATTGAGAATCTATTGAGATACATAAGATACGATTATGATAATATTCGGGCACCTATATCGTTGCCTGCTCCCCTCGGGGCGCTGTACGTATTAATTATAAATTTTAGGCACACGGGAATGCGGCGGCAATTAACGCCGGACGCCGGATAAGTATTACGCTGACGGTGAAGCGACGTTGTTATATTTGATTATGAGTATCTGTCTCCCAGCGGGATGTCTCTTTGAACATTAGCGAAATGCTGTAGTTTAGGGGGTTTAATCACGATGGAATCTGGCAAGCAGAATACTAACGAGTAGATAAACAGACTGTGTGTTGCAAATGTAGCAATAAAATTATACGTATGGTATGTGAGTAGTTAGTACTCACGTTTGTTATAAGTATCAAACTTAGCAGACATGATGAATAAGTAGACTGTATTCGTTGAAAAGAATCAAACAATTTTCTCTCGCGGGCACGAACTCGCAACCGTAGTACCGTAAGTTTCGCGTGAAAGGACACTAGACACAGACGGTCGTGTTGTGTATAACAATGGCGGAACTTGGGACTCTCCGGTGGAGTGGTGCGTTTCGTAATTGCACGGCGCTGTTGGCGCGTGATCGAGGGCGTGCGACGTGTGTGCTGTAAGTTTTGTATACACTTGTATGTGAATAGATTTTCTATCATGGAAATATAGAAATTGAATCTTCATTCTAGACAATAAAATATGTAATTTAACATAATGTGTGACAAACCCACGAGATCGTGACTAATCTGAGCAGTTTCAAAAGTATCCGTTTGGGCAGCGCCACTGTGTCTGTCAAGGCCTGTCAAGATTTGGTCTCATTGGACGACCACTACTTTTCCGGCTAATCCACAGGATCATTGACAGAACTGAAGCACAAACGGACTTCAAACGAACCATGATGTGTTTGACGACCTCCGTGGTCGAGTGGCTTTGTAAGCCGGTTTTCAAGGTGTCGCCATCTCTGTCGGTCCTGGGTTCGTCCCCGGTTGGGTCAATTTAGAAAAAACTAACTTTTCTATATTGGTCTGGGTGTTTGTGATGATGTGTTATGGAAATCAGAGACAACGGTCTCTGATTTCCATAACACAAGTGCTTTAGCTACTTACTTTGGAATCGGAGCAATGTATGTGATGTTGTTAAAAAATATATATTAGCGCGATTAAGTGGGTCTGAATGTACAAGTATGATAATAATAACAGTAGTAATTTTATAGTTAACGTATAAAAGATGGCACTCGGTACACTGTGCCAGGTCCGTGCCGCGTCTCGGCCGCAGCACGATCCCATACATATTTTGTCCGCTGCTCGTTGCCGGTCGGTGTGGTATAGCGGCTGGATTTTACGGATCTAGCTCCAGCGTGTAGAAAACACATGAAACATACCTGAATTCAAATATTTTTTTGCTTAAAATTGTTTTTGTATTGTAGATTAAGATTCTTACAAATATAAGCATTTTTAAGAAAAAATATTTGAACTCAAGTATGTTCCATGTTTGCCTTATCACTAAATAACCAGTGCTTACGATGGTGTATAACTTTCCAGTATCAAATTAGTGAGTACAGACAGTGGCGTGCCTAGGGTCTGAGATCAGGGCAAGCCCGAAGACAAAAACTAAAAAAAAAATCTAGGCCCGGTTTGCCGCTTTGTTGTTGTCGCAAATGTTTTTCTAAGAGAAGAACGTATTTTGATAGCAAAGATACGAGTTCTAAAAAATTGCCTCTATTTAAAGAACTATTTGATTCATCATGACCTCTAAAAGATAATTCTTGTTGTGCTAAATGACAAATAATATTGACTAATGAGTACACACTGAGTACAGAGTATCTAATAATGTTTGGCATGCCCATCGTCATACGACCGTCGGCGTCGTTCCCGTAGGCCCGGTGATTTCGCCGGATCTGAACCCGGCTCCGTGCACAAGATCCCTAGCGGTGCTCAACTTGTAACCTCGTAATGAGTGTCGCACAAGGTCGGGGGTCGCGTGACGGATGCGCGCGCTCCGCAGATCATTTCTCTGGTTGTCGCCAACTTTCGCTCAACTCTACTAATTGATCGAGGACGCGATCGCCGAAGTTAAGGGTTTCCTAATTACTTACTTTTTAATTCTGTTTAACTGTATCATGACAGTGAATAATGGCTACGTTGAGCGTATTTAACTGTAATTCTTACCTTTATTAATGAGATAAATTGTCACAAGGATAATCAGTTCGAAATTATACAGGGTTATTTTGTAAAACACTAACAACCTTATAGGAGTGGATTACACACATCATAAACAACAAGGTGTGTACCACGACTTTCCGAAAAACACAAAAAACTACTTTCCATCAAACATCCGAATTATTAGCTGTAATCGAGTTTTGTATGAAAAGTCGTTTTTTATGATGTTTGTAATATAATCTTGATATGCGAGGTTGTTGGTGTTTTACAAATAACCCTGTGTACATATATCTAAAGACTCATTGTATACTTTTTGATTTAGAATCAGTAAAGCTATTATGTGTATTGAGTATTGCTTAGTGTGCCTAACAATAGAACGTCAAAGTTTCAATACAAGTATGTGCATTACTATTCAAAGTGTCGTTGTAATTTTTGCCGCGAACATGTAGTTGTTTGTCGGCGCTCAATCACAAGTGCAGATGAGCGCAGTGAGTGATCGCCGTTGATTGCGCTGTCGTCGCGCCCGTTATCCGTCGAAAGCCGCCGTCAGAAACACTTCGAGTCGTTACCGTTCACCAGTTATCACATTGCGAGTGCGTAGACAAATGAGCAATTAGCCCCTTTGGCGCTAACGTTGCTGTTGCCAAATTTATTTCCATTAGGAATTTATAAAAAACTATAATTATTATAATAATAATAATATTAGATGTGTCTAGGATAATAATATGTGTTATTTCAAATTCTAATTCCAAAATTTTAAAAAATTAACAATTTCAAGAACATCTGCTATGTTTTAAATGTAGTAATAATTAAAGTTCTATTTTGGCAGCGTCTTATGCCGTATAAGGCAAGAGAAAGCCCTCGCACGCGCAATGTCTATCGCGCGGGAACCGGCATCTATTTCTGAATCTATGAAAATACTCCTGTCCCATCAGTTGTTTGCGCTCGGGACGCGAAAGAGCAAATACGACGACACTAGCATGATCTATTACAAACTGTGAGAGTGTGGAAATAGAGTTGAAAATGATTTGATGTAATGTTTGTTCTTCTGAAGTCAAGGAGTAGGAATGAAATATTGTTGGTAGGTGAATAGTGTGCGTTAGTTTCCCGGCTGGCATTTCCGTGAGTGTTTGGTGGAGTGTCGCCGTGGTCCCGGTCCCGGGTCCCAACGCCTCGGTGGTCCTGAGTGGTCCTGCGAGAGTGGTCCCGCCCAAAATCGCGCATCACTCGTTGCCGCCGAATATTTATAGTGTTTACTCGCGGTTCCCTAAATAAAATTTCGGCGTCACTCGGGCCACTGATCTTGTGAGTGTAAATTTCTATTGTCATATCATATCATAATATTGTCATTCAGTTTTTGTCGATGCGGTTTGTGAAAGTGATCTAGTGACATTGTTCATTCCTGTAAGTTGAAATACAAGGTGATTCAATACGAGGTGGTCTTCGGCCGGTGATACAGACTTGTTACCGAGTTTCATCGTTCAATTATTGCAGGTCATGGCTTACAGTGTTACGAAAGTATGCAATTATATACAAATATTAAAGTTAAGGCCTAATACTGAAAACATATTTAGTTTCTTGTTATTTATTAAACGCAAATTCTTTTTCATAATAGGAATATTTAAGTTAAAAAGTAATAATGTGATACAAGCATTTTGTTTCTTGTTATTTATTAAAAGTAAATCCTTTTTCATAATAATCATAATCATCATAATCATAATAATTTATTGTGAAACATAGGTACATACAGACGTCATAATACAATATTGTTCAGCTATGTATATCATTATAGGAATATTTAAGTTAAAAAGTAATAATATGATACAAGTATATTTACTCTGTAAACTCGTTAAATTTATACGATCATCTGTTTACGGTTTAACCCCGTTTTAGCAGATTATGATCCCTTTTAAATGCAATACAAAATATTTACTAAAGATTGGCCACGGTGGGCTCGCTGTTTAGACGGGTGTCGGTTTGTAACAGGAGTTTTTGAATCTTCCTTCCTTGAGTGAACTACAAGATGAGCCCGCCTTTAAAGCTGAATAGTGTGCGTCACCATTTAAAGCTAGTAGGTCTTTAGATGTGTATTCATTTGCTGCGATCGGAATCCCAAATCGATGTTCCGATTCGGAATTCCGTCTATATGTGGCCAGCCTAAAGCATTAACAAACGTATCGAAAAATGCATGGTAATGACATAACTTTTCTGTAATTTTTTAAATCACGGATTCATACAACTTTTTAAAGAGAAGTTGGTAATCGTAAGATAGATGCACCGAATTCCGCTGACTCTCGTAACATCCGCTCTCATGAGCGGATGTTACGAGAGTCAGCGGAATTTCCCCCGTTTGGGCCCCGCTGATAACACTCTTATTGCAACTTTAAGTACTTTAAGTTTGTTTTATGAGTCCCATTGCTGAATAAGTAATTTGTTTTTGGAGCCTTCCCCATGCAGACGCATTCGTAATTTAGTGACGTCGGTAATATTATCGCAGCGATGCATTATTTTTGACAGTATCTAGGTAATTTATGTATAGTTTACTGTCGAAGCTTGGAACCAGTAGTCGAGTGTAGTATAATTCAATAATTCTCGAGGAAGATTAATAGAGATGAGATGATTCCTTATATTTTTTTGGTCTATACATTTAATTGATTTCCTTTAAGTGCTTTAGCTACTTACTTTGGAATCATAGCAATACATATAATGTGATGGTGTCAAATATTTTTATATATTTTATTGTTATTCATACATCTTTTGACATCTAAGTCCATTATCGTTTTTACAAAATGTGGCTTTGGCTAGGGGGAGAGTAGGTAATTAAAATCCAAGTGATAAAAAAATGTAGTATGTTGTTTTGTCACCAGGCGCGCGAGGAGGAGGTGGGCCGGCTGGTGGAGTCAGCGCCCGCGCAACAAGACCGCCTGCTGCGACAACTCAAGGAGGTAACTAGCGCTAAACACTACCTACTTTATGTAAAATGATTCACCACCACAGATATCGACTGCTATGCTACACAAACATACGTAGAGTTCTGGAATAATACTCAAGTAGTTTTTGATCATTAATCATCATTTGTCCATATTTTTATGCAACATGCGCAATAATAATAATTGGTTACACATTTTCCTCAGTTTTGATAATATTTATGTGATAGCACTTTTAATACACTACTACGGAGACATCCAAATATTTTATGCAACTGACTATTTGAAACTGATTTGTACGTACTAATATGGATCAGTAAATGCAAAAAGTAGATAGGTACTCTAGCAATTTTAATACTTAATAAAATACGTGTTTTTCCGTATTTCAATAAATAACGCAAAAGTATATCAACGAAAACCAGCTTTATTAATTTATGACGTCTCTTTGAGAACTAAATTTGAAACGTGCGTTCTGAGTTGGGGAACACCTACCGGCGCGGCGCGGCGGCGGGAACAAAGGCGAGTGAAGAGTCGTCTGAAAAGTTCCGCCGTCCTTACGCGCCGGACGCCGACACTA
This sequence comes from Catoptria pinella, assembly GCA_963556745.1. NCBI lineage: Eukaryota > Metazoa > Arthropoda > Insecta > Lepidoptera > Crambidae > Catoptria > Catoptria pinella. The sequence goes on along the minus strand of OY750778.1, from coordinate 11,501,445 downwards.
CCTACTCCTTGTGATGTCGCGACTCATACACACACGTCATACAGCTAATAGTGCTTATGGGCTTATGTAGCATTTTCATTTAGAATTAGAAAATGAAAAAAAAAGTTAATAATTATAAAGTTAATAGAAAAGTTAATAGATGTAGACAAATAGAAATAGTGAGATTTGTTAAATCGTAAATTAAACTACATCAAACCTTTGTTCATATTTCGGAATCTCGGAAGTTTCTCAACAGTCATCTGTTTTATATTTCATAAAAGTTATACCTCAAAATAATCAACTCTAGGGTTGACTATTAAACAATTGAGTGCCAAATACTTGTACTTGTTTAGCGACGAGACAGTTCCTAAGCCAGGCTAGGCTATTAACAACAATAGTTTGCCAGTTGAATCGCGGCCGATCGGCGACTGGCGACTGTTGACCGGTCGCGAACTTTGCTGAGAGCGGGCGACTTGCTTGTTGAACTTTTAACTTTATCGAGTCGCTTGAGACTAGTTTGATGGGGTTATTGTGTCTCTTCACACCGTACATAATTATAGTTTATTGGTTCCATTTTGCAACGCTTATCACGTACCTCTTTATAATTTTAAATGCTGACGTATATTGCTCTGTTTTTTTAAATTTTGTGTATTGCTACGGAAATTATTAATGTCCTTTTTGGATCGATTGTATTAGAATTTTACTAGATAACGTCTGATTATGTGAAATAGTACATGTTAGTGTTTGTGGTAGGTGCAATCAGAGTTGAAGTCGCACTTGGGCGTGGTGGGCGGCAAGGCGAGCGCGTTGCACAAGTACTGCGCGCGCCTGCTCGCCGCGTGCGATTGGGCCGCCGCCGCGCGCGCGCGCATGCAGCGGGAACCGACGCCGAGCGAAGCACGCGCGCTCGCTGTGAGTATACTTCTTAGTATAATTCGCGCGTGATGAGAATGGGATGGAATCTTGTCTGGCTAAAAGGCGCAGGGTACGCCGGCCAGCCACAAGGATATCCAAAAACACAGTGTCACGCATCCGAGGTGAGGGAACTTTTGCTGCAGCAACATCAAATAAGATACCAAGTAAACAATTAGTTGATTAATTAAATTATAGTTAACTAATTTTTATTTACTTTGACAAGGTTCCAACTCATTCTCATCGCTCGTGAATTATATCCAAGTTTAGAGCGATTAGAGCCTCCATCCGTAATCGCTACTTTCGAACTGAGTTGTCAAATAAGTTGACTAAACTTGCAGAAAGCTTTTAAAGGTGTGGATATGTGGCTGGCTGGGTCATTTAGAAAACGAACTTCTCTCAACGATATTGTCTCAGGTCTGGGTCTCTGATTTCCTAAATACAAGTGCTATTTATTATTTATTATAATTTCCCACACACAGAACGAGATATCGGAGTGGTCGGCGGAGGTGCACGAAGTCCTAGAGAACTACAACAACATGGAGCGTGAGTGCGCCGGCGCGCGACTTTCTGTCGCGCCAGAGTTGCGCGACGACGTGTTGCGGTTGCGCGCCGACTGGCCGCTGCTCAAACACTTCGGCACGAGGAACTCGCTCGAGAGGACGCGGAACTCCGTCGAGAGAGCGCGGGATTCGGTCGAAAGGACCCGGAACTCGGTCGAGAGAACGCGGGAATCGGTCGAGAAAACGCGAAACTCGGTCGAGAGAGCGCGGGACTCGGTTGAGAAAACACGTAACTCAATCGAACGGGTTCTAGACTCGGAGCAGAGAAAAGATTCGCTAGAGAAGACGCGGAACTCGGTGGAGAGGATCCAGACCTCGGTGGAGCGGTCGCCGGAGGAAGAGTTGCAGCGGCGAGGGTCAGCGGACTCGACCCCCAGCGGTGAGTGCCAGCGAACGCTTACCTGTGCCAGCGATCGGGACTTACTCATGGCATCACTTATTAGCTGTAGTTGTCTCTATTTATGGGTTGAAAGTATAACCACATTATATACAGTAGTACTAAACATACAGAAGCTAATCCGCGCGAGAACAATCAAATAATATGCTACTCTCACTGCACGGCAATAAAGTACAATTCCAAATTGCACAGTTTATTTCAAATTAAAGTTTAAGCGCGGAGTGAGACCCCCCGGATATAACTCCATTCAAATGTGCACCTTAATTCCTCTATTAATATTATAGGCGAGTTTAAAGAAACCTATTTTATAGAAAAAGGAACTTTTAAATAGTCTGTGAGTCCCGGTTGCAGCTACGAAGGTGGTGGATGTAAAGCGGTGGTGGGGTGGCTTGGGTCTGCAGCTGCTTGTAACCTAACATCACGGACTTTTTCGAATTCAATACAAAGAGAATTCACATTGCGTAAAAATTATTTCATTTTCATCAAATTTTTAAAGCCCTTCTTTACATAGACAATGGTTGAATTTCTTGTACTATATAGTTGGATGTGTGAATTTGAAGTTCCTTTACTAATAAGCACGTGGTTTGAGGTATGGTATGTCTGTGGTTTTAAAGCTAACATTGTTATGTGTGTCCGATTTACTAAGGTTTTGTTACTTCTAACAACATTGTATGTGTAGCGCTAATCATGTAGTTTTAACACTAAAACTTATTGTACATAGTCTAATATGATTTAAAAAATAAAGCAATCGGTTAGTATTCCTGTGTTGTAATTTAATTGACCGAGCGAGCGCGAAGCGTCTGATTCAGTTTGGGCAAACAAACTTTCGTATGTCCGTCTGTTCTCCTCTACAGGTCGCATTTCTCAACCGATTCTCTTGAAATTTTGTGAGCAGGTTCGATAATTATATAGATTTATTTTGTAGAGCCAGTTTTTCGAAATAAAAATAAACATTTAAAAAATGATCAAAATTAGAAGCGCCATCTAGCTTAGAATAGAAATAGTAAAAGAATACCTAACCTACCAAACAGCACATAATACTACTTTTCAAAATCAGTGTCAACCTCGTGGCGACGTCTATTAGATTAATTTTTAAACAACAAACAATTTGAGCGAGGTCTGCAGCTCACTGAGCCACTAGTTTAATAAGAGCGACCTCTAAAAGCAGTGAAACGGAGTAGGGTCGAATACTGCGATAACGACGGGTAATTAAGCAAACTTTTTGCTTCCATCAAGCTGAAACATTATAAAATGACCGGCATCCAAATTGAGAAGTCGGAAAGCACACAAGCGGCATATCCGCCGACGAATTTGGATGGTGGAGGGGAAGAGGGGATGTCTGCTAATCGCCACAAATCGCCCGCCTTCGCGTGACAAGTTTTTTCATTAACACACTGCCTGACGTAAGCCCACTTAGCAACTTTTTATTTGAAAAATTTCGACATATTTGGAAAGTTTTTAAAAAGCTCCCATTTAGATTTTAGACTGGAAGATCGTGTTCAACGTTTTTCTGCATGAGTGTCGAAATGTAATTCAAACTTATAAGAACATTTTTATTTTGTGTAGAGAATGAAATTCAATATAGCTTAAAGCTTACCTCAATAGAGGCTCGCTAGTGAGGAACCGAAAGATACTTCTTACTTAATTTAAGTCTTGCCTGCAAAAGAGCATAATAATGTTGACATTGTTTACAATATACCAATATTGCACAACAAAATAAGCTGAAATTATTGTTACTTAAAGATTGATGCAGTGTTGCCACCGATATAATTCAAATTGTCTTATCTACAAAAAATGTTAATAAAAGCCTATATTAATCTAAAGTCATATTTTTTATAAACTAAATCCATAACATTCATTTCAACTGCATGCTACCGATGCAGCGGCCATCAACTGCACTCGGTCTCCGGCGGCCGTATATTGAAATCGGTCGACGACACAAATCACTGGCCGCGTTTTGTTTAATATCCTGCGCCAAAACTGGGAACGATACGTGACATATTTATTTGAAATGCCTAAAGCTTAGATTAAACATAAGTTTCGGCATTGTTGGTAGATCAAACCACAGTATAGATATTACTTTTTCAAAATATATACTGTGATCAACGCATATAAGTTGCACTTGCTAGTTAAGAACTATAACATTATAGCTAATTTTAATTGATTTTGAAATCACTCAGTAACGATCTAGAATTTTCTATCGTTGTGCCTGTCATTCGCAGGCAGTTTTTTTCAGGATTGTCATAAACATTTCATTAACAGTCATTGTAATTAATATGAAATTGCGAAATAGTAGTCCAACTTTTTTATTTAAAATTCGTCAAATCCCACCTGGGTTATATGGTACTAAAATGTGTGTACTGTGCTGTGACGTGATAATATTTGCTAATAGCACTACAAATATTTCTGCTCACTTATCTTTCCGTTTGTCGTCGGGTGCGCTCGGCGCGTGCCGACTCGTCTGCGGTGCATACTGCAGCGTCGCGACCGACGTCCGTAATGTGCACTCCTAACGTGCTCACTACCTTCTCATGGCGATGACGACTGCATTTTGAGCTTTGGGCCTTAATTTGTATCAATTTTGTATTAACAGAAAGGATGGGCCATTAACCTAACACGTGAGCCCATTGCAGATTATCGACTGCAACTGCAGCCGCGATCCATAGCTTAACTCAATGAGATAATAAATTAAACATTCTTCCCAACATTAATGGCTGAATTAAATATTGATCTTAAGCTATGAAACATTTTTTTGCAACTGCTCCCTAGACATAAGTCCAGGCCTTTATTTTTCTATGAAACGTTATGTATGTGCTCCTTCGATGAGGCTTATATTAAAGACAACAACAACATTGCAACAACGGCACTCGCGCGTCGCGCGTCGCGTCGCTGCACCCGGCGGCAAGTGCTGGAGCCATTTGCTGCAACATACTCCCATACATTTAAGAACCTCGATGGCGCAGTGGTTAAGCGCCTAGCTCGACGATTGCGGAGGCTAAGCAACTTTCGCTAGGGTCGGTCATGGGATGGGTGACCAATTTTTTTTTAACTCGAGCTCCTCCGTGCTTCGGAAGGCACGTTAAGCCGTTGGTCCCGCGTGTTGAGTTATGGCCCGTCCTCCTCCTTATCATCCCATAAGGAAGGCTTGTGCCTAAGTGGGGACATTGAAATGGATGATGGTCAATATTACTTTATGTTGACTGCGACTGCCTCATATTAATTCATTACTTAAAATAAAAAAAGCGAACATTTCGATAAAACTGCCATGCAAACTTCTAATTGCTTAAATAAAAATAGGGATTATGTTTTGTGTAATCGGTTGAGTTATAAGCGTTGTGTTTCATTTTCTTTTGTGAGAAGAGAGGACTATATAACCAAATGAAATCTCCAAATGAGCTGCGAACTTAATCGTATTAGCACGTTATACGAATACCAAGAAGTTAATTATCATTTAAGCGACGCGTCGTCTCGCGTCGTTCCAACGGCTCGTTCTAACGCGACGCGAATACTGCGCTCCAAAAATCTTCGTCGTTGCCAAAGCCTTTGTTACTTCAAAGTTACTGTTGTGCAAAAACTGAAATCTTTCCGAACATTCTCATTCATCTCCGGTGGGAGCGTGAAAATGAAAGGAGGGCTGAAAGAGACGCGGCCTACTTGCAGCGGAGCCGGGACAACTAACAATACGCATTGTGCCCGTGACGTCACACAGTTTCTGGGCCGAGTGGTGATTACTGCCCCGCCCGCCGCCGCCTCGCTGTCGCCTCGCCACCGCCACGCCGCGATCACGCAGCGCTTCTAGTAATTTGCATATCGTTGCAACTGGTATAGAGCTTTTGTACAAAGTCATCAGAAGTATGATTGCTTACTTTTGTACTTAATCAACGGCTTATTTGTAAACATAAAGGTGATCCACCAACAGAAAGTGATGGTTAGTACCTCTAAGGTTAGTAGGTACATGTAACTATTGAGAAAGTAGTTTTTTTGTACTGGTGATTTTTCTTGCGTTTGTATGTGTGTAACTACCCATTTTTAGGGTTCCGTAGTCAACAAGGAACCCTTAAAGTTTCGCCATGTCTGTCTGTCCGTCCCTAGTCTAGCTCTATTCTCTATAAGAGTCTATACTCTTAATACTAGAAAGCTGTAATTTGGCAAGGATATACATATTAATCACTCAAAGTGGTGAAGTAAAATTTTGAAAAATATTTTTTTAGGTTACCTCCCCTACACGTGAAGTGGAGATGTAATTTCTTTCAATTTTAAAAATATTACGGGTTTGTGGAAACCGTTTTTTGATTAAAGCCCCCTCCTGCCAGCCAAATGGTTGTTTTGGGATACGTGAACAAATTCACGGTAGTTGTACATATGACGAAGTTAAAAGGAAAACTATCACATCGAAGTAGGCTTTACAAGTTTTTTACACATTGTCTTGTTTATACATTTGTATGTTCGCGTATCGCGTGCCGTTCGGAAAGTATTCTCGAAAGAATAATATTTTAGTATGTACTTGATCCAAGGAATGGCGGTAGTTGTAAAATTGTACGAGCGGGGGCAATCGGAATATTACGGCCGTCCCGCCCCCTAGCGGAGGATCCCCGAAATAGTCGCGTGTTTTGTTGCAATCGCTCCAGAAATAACTGAAACGTTATTTGAGGCGAGTACACTAAACTAGCTTTAGTCTTGATTAGTCACAAATTGTACTATTTCGATTTTTGTGGGTTTGCTCTTGATCCCTATCTAGAGCCCGAGAACCAAGATGGTATTTTCAGCAATAATGAGTCCTCGTTTTACTTTTCTCGTTTCTCATTAATATTGACCAATAATTTAATTTTAATGACTTAGCATTTCAATATATGTAGTTAAATTAACAACTTTTCGATAAGATTCTCCTTAGAGCACAAGGAGCACACATAGAACTCTCGACAATTACTATGCCCATTAACTTTAAATAATCAAGATTATATTTAGTATGAAAAGTAAGTAGATATCCACCACTCTGAAATATACCTTTTTTACAGAGTCAGTGCTATTTGAGAAAATGTATTTTTCGCTGGATCTCTGCAATTTCCATCTCGTGTCACAGTTTTTTTGTTCACATTTTAAAACAAAGGATGGTGAACAACAACCGTTAGTGTTGGCGAAGTCATACATAGCTAAGGGGAAAAAATACGCACACCTCTGTGAGGTTTCCTTGATTTTCCGCTTTTCAAATAAGGTTTATTCCGGATATCTAACCTTTCCCGCACTTTCATACATTTTCACTCCAAAAATACTGTTGACCTTTTCCCATATTTTTTTTCTTTCTGGTTCGCATAGATACTCGAATCTTTGTATAATAAAAAATACTGTCTGGACTGACTGACACTGAACTCTTATCCAAATACATCAGTGCTGTTGAGCAAACATAATTGTTGTAAGGGACTTACGTGTTTGTGTCGGTGTTGCCACAGTAAACAAAAATAATGTCAACATTAATTTGAGTGTCTGCGGTCTTTCCTTCAACGGGAATATATTTTTTTAGGTTCCTCGTAAAAATACAAAAAGTTTAATGACATGCAAATGTTTGTATGTACAGTTATTTATCTTTCTACGGTTGCTACGTCGTAGCATCGTAGTTGGTTGTATTGCTACGGAGGCCGTAACGCAGGCAGGGCTTAAATATTTGCGCTTCAACCGAGCGTTGATTATGAAGATATTCCAATGTTTAAAAAGCGCCGAAAAGTCAAATATTGGATATAATTTCAATTCAACTCGTTACGAATACGTCGCTACTTCCGCTGCCTGTGAATTCTACAACATTGTATACGCACGGCGCAGTGGATACCTACAGTGTTTAACTTTTTGTGTTTAAATTTCATACCCGCCCGCCCTTCACTAATCCCATTGGGAAGGGTTTATGTCAGTTTGACGTTAATACGCGTTTTGGAATAAAGGGAAAAGTCTGCAGGAACAACACTTTGTTGTGAGGATTTGAAGACCGTTGTTCGACGCTCCGCTGCATGTCGATAGTTGGCCGAGCGAGAGATGCGGCCAAGCATTCATACGCTTCTGTTCTCATTTTGTACAGTTGAAATCTATTTGACGATCTCTGGGAAATCAGGATCACGGTTAGATTTCCGGTTAAATCGAGATAAATAACTAGAAAATATCGTTTCCATAACACATGTGTATTTTTTCGGATTAAGCTGACCTTTAGCTCTATAGGTACCTTATATCCGCTCCAGGGAAATTTCTAGCTTATGGTTTTCACGTTGATGTAGGTAGGGCATACTTTGGGCCGTTAATTTAAAGGAGTGATAATTTTGTTGCTGGTAGTTCTCTCAATTTACAATGAGAAGCCGAAAGTTTTTTAAGTAATGAAAGGAGCTTATAGTATTAAACTGTGCTTATACTCCAGAAGTACTCCTCAGCTAACAATCGCGCACGCCAGGGCGCATATCACATCACATGTCATGTCATCGTGAGTAATTTGTCGCGCGCCCGATTCATGACAAAGCTTCGAAAAACTGACACTCATGCAGGGCGGAATTCTGACCTATTTACTGTGACTGAAGTTAAATCCCATGTAACTTATATCACAAAATGCTAACAGACTGACTAGTTTTTCAAGTACTGCAGACATTAACGATCACTACTATATAAGTGTTAAAAATATGTAGTTGCAAATAAAAAAAAATCTCCAAATGTTTTGTGCGTACGTAATTATTCTGATTCTTATACCTGGAAAAGATAGAAGAATTTGAATACCATAGGGCCCTATTTTATAAAATAAATAAAATTTTTCAATTGTCATTACAATTTGGTTTACATTGCGGTGTAGCTATGAGTAGTTTGTTCTATTTTCTAATTGGTTTACGCAATGGATATGAAATTGTCATGACAGATGACAAATTGTCACGTTTATAATACAGGACCATGTATTAAATAACGAATTATTTTGGTTCGGAGAATCGTCGTATGCCTTTTGTTATCATGTTTTTAAGATCAAAACTCAAAGTTATTGCACGAGTGCTACACTAGTTGGACAAAGGTAGCTTTAGTAGATGATGGCGGATGGATTATGCAGTTTGATGTGTCCGCACCGCAATAACAGAATTCGAATTGTATTCAATTGGTAACACGAGTATCGCGGTGGCGACAACAGAGCGGCGCGGCGCGGCGGCGGCCGGCGGCCGGCGGTCGTCGGTCAATGCATTTAAATCGGTTATCGGCATGTTGGCGGGCGGTCGCGGCCGCGCGGTTAAGGGTCGGCTCAGACAGGGCAGCAAAACGCTATAGCTCTTTTGAATTGATATTTTACTATTAAATCTTATTTTGATAATATTTAATACGAATACGCTACTGCTCGCAGAAGTTAGATTATACTCTAGCATTTTAATTTCAGCTCAAATAATCTAACTGAATTAAGACTGTCAGTTATATAAATATCTTTTAAAAAGAGTTCAAGTATTTATATGCTCTGTCTGATAGGGTTGCCATATTTTTTTCAGACAAATAAAGTACTTTTTCATTTAGGTAGAACAAAAATAGAGTACATATTTATTTTATACTTATTTATCCTTAATAACCAGTTTATTTAGTCGCATAAGTACTCACAACCAGAAACAATCCAATAACAGTCAAGAGTTTCGTAAATAGAGTATTTGAGCGTACTCTATTGCTGTCGTAGATTATAGAGTACACCTACGCGAAAGAGAGGACAATAATACTCTATTTTAGAGTACGGGTGGCAAGGCAACCTGTCTGAGCTGACCCTTACATGTGGCCCGCTGGTTAACGCGCGGTATGTTGCGGCTGCGTAGCATGTAGCAATTGCAAATAAACTAACAGCACACTGCACTGGTGGGCTTTTTGGGCGTGGGCTCATGCTGAATAGTTGGTTGCAGATATTTTGTTTATTTTATTTTTCTTTTGTTTGATTTTGTTTTTTTGTTTTGTTTTCAGGTATGTAGTACCTACAATTTTTTTCTTCAACCAAGTCTGGTAAGGTCGACTGAATTGTTTATATCTAATCTAGTGAATGATGTGCCTTTTAAAACTGCATTTCGGTGAAAGTGTTATTGTACATTCATGTGACAAAGCAATGTACAATATTTTAGACTGATAGCTAATTTGATTCAGTCAACGATTTTTGATATTGTGTATTGTGATTTTCCGTCACTTGGACCACATCTCCGTACTTCTATGCTACACCGCTTTTAACAACAAGTACCTAGGTATATTTTTTTGTAATACCAAAACTATTCGCCTTTGTGTAACTTCTGGGTTCACTATAGCTAAAGAGTACCGTCGTCGCACCGATTACCAACAATTCCAACTCACGGTTAGTCTCACCCAAATTAACCTTATTTCCATTCTATACTTTGGCATGAAGAAATAAAGCTCAAATTACCATGACCAGGGTCCCGGTACCTGCGTGATGTATTGTGTTCAGTTAGTATCCTTATCCGACGTTTATTTGAGACTGCACTGCTATCGTTAGGCAGCGGTTTTGGTTTAACGACTTTAAGCTCTATGAAATAAGGTTGAAAATTAATTAAGGTTGATAACAATTTATTGTTTCAATTTTTAGGTTTTTGAGCAATACCTTCACTAAAAAGTTGTTTCAGCCATGCGGAATCTGTATTAATTTAAGCTCATGGGACATGGCTTCCAGTCTGATCATTCAGATGATCTCGTTTGATTGTGAAAAAGCGATGAATTAATATAGGTATCCAGGTACAGTTATTGAATTAAGTTAGCTTTGTGCACCTGCTCTTTAGGCGATTTTAAACAATAATAGTTCTAGATTTCGAAAACACATTTCATTTTACCACTAAAAAACAGAATACATAATAGTTATTGTTACTAACACTATCCCCCTTATTAATAAACGAAGAGTAAGTTTACACCTAGTTTAACCAAAAAGTTTGCTTAGGAATATAATGCTTTGAGACGTCATACGTAAAGACTAATATTGCTCAACAATATTTTCTGTTAAACCTGGTGTAAACTTACTATTCGTTTATTAATAAGGCCGTATGGGCTCTGCCTGAAATAAAGAATTTAATAATTTATTGTAATAATAATAGTAACTTAGGTAAGTGCAACCTGGCAACATTCAATTCCGTGTTTCACCTACACAGTCAAAAGGAGCATTTTGAAACCTCATATTATCTAGTTACTCTGCGAATATTGCTCGGCTCAGTATGATCGATCTCTCAATCCTTCTTCTGTAATAATAGATGGCTTTAGTAATAAAATTTAAGTTCCCCCTGGGAGGACAATATGCCAGATTGTACACGCACCGTACGAAGGTCCGCGGTACGGACGATTTCTACTACTGATAAGTTTGTTTGTTACGAATGAAAGCTTACATTATAGCTACGGGCTTAATACGATAGATACGTTCATCGATAATAATCTTTTGAAGTCTAATACTAACGATATACGGTTCGTACCAGATCGTATTCTTGGACGGGAATCGAACCCGTGACCTTTGGAGTCTTTCAAATGAAATATTGTGTTGGGTTTTTTACTAAACACTTCTTCTGATAATGAATTGTACTAATGTATTAGATGTTGTGTGATTTCGTTATTAATATACAAGGTGTTACAAAAATACCCCTAATGCCGAATATGGTATATAGAAACCATCAAACTGAATAACTTTTACTATGGGACCAACTCTGAAATCACGAAAAAAAATCAGCTGTTTCATACATTTTGATATTTTCGTAATTAATTTTTGTACATTTACATTTTGATATTTTCGTAATTAATTTTTGTACGATTTTTTTTTCGCGATTTCAGAGTTGGTCCCATAGTGAAAGTTATTCAGTTTGATGGTCCCTATCTACCATATTCGGCATTAGGGGTATTTTTGTAACACCTTGTATAACCGAATAGATACCGCGTATTTGCAATCGGCGGCAGAAATCAGACATATTATTTTTGATCAGCGAAACGAGGTGTCATTAGCTCCCTACTTCAAATCACTGTGTATGTATCAATGTGATAATATGTAAAAGCATTCAAATAGGTGTTTACTAAAGAATTTTAGCATTTTTGTAAAGTGTACCAGGTAATCCTCCTACGCAGTGTCTTAGAGGGCTTTGTTGTCTGTGTTCCCTGAATAATATTTTATAAATGCTCACATTATAACGTTAACCAAGTATTATCATCACCGATGCTATGCTGCTATATCAAGTGTGACAAGTCCACAAGTCAGCAGCGCCATCTTCGTCGGTAGTAAATTGTGACATACGCGGTTATTACCTCCTCGCACGGCTCCACGCCCGGCGCAGGCGGCTCCGACCGCGCGCTCTAAATCTTGCTCTTTAATCGGGACTTCCTACCGGGAACAAGCCAGGCAAGAGAGAGCCAACACTCTATCATAACAACAAGTGTTGTTAACAGGTAGAAAAAAGGTGTAGTTTTTTAATTTGAATGAATGAATACAATGGAAATTTGGTTTACTATACATGACCATTAAACAGTTAAAAAAAGTGAAGTACCGACGTGGTAGTACCAAGGCCTCGTGTGTTGTTTGTTGGGTTTGTTAGCATGTAAACTGTGCCCTTTACACCAGATCATTTCCAACATTCCGTAGGCTTCGTTATCTTGAAAAACTATATGTACTTTATGGTATGTTTATTATTCCAAATGTTCAAAACAATTTGTTTTTAATATGACTTTGAATCCTACCGTCGGTGTCGTCAGTTGAATCGATAATCAACTAAAAAATATAATTTTATTTGCGTTTTTTTACCGTAAACCGGTTCAACTTTACCAGCTTTAAATTTATTTATTATCGTCTAGGATAAGTGTTATTTTCTTCTTATTTGATCTAAAGCTGAATAGATAACTTGGCCGAGCTAAGGCAAATGTTGGCCAACTTCGGACGAGTAGGTGGGTACAGGGAGGTTTACGAGTGGCGAACCATCCACCGCAGTTACAGGAATAACGACCCGCTCTAAGTTGCTGGACCACTAATTTTTACAGCTCTTAGGAATATGGATGTTTTATTACTAATGAAAGCTGTTTTTACGACCTGGTCTTTGGATGTAGTTTGCTACTGTGAACCATAACATAAGCTAACTTAGATCGTAAACCTGTGGATATTGCATACTCGTTTAAGGTTATTTTGTAGAAATAATTAAAACCTGTGACGAAATTTCATACAGGCACAATAATAAAAAAACATGCGCCTGTACACTGCAAGTTTAGTTGTGAACCCGCAAGTTGTCACTGGTCGTGTGTCTATAATTTTCTAGATTTTATTTATATGTAAGTATAATGAAATAGTAAATCGATACGTATTTGCCTTAAAGTATAACCTTTTCATGTTTGCTATTTCAAATAAGTCTAAACCAAAAATCTTAGGGCTTGAATGAGGTATAATATTATATTTGCAATTCAAAAAAATATTTTGTTACCTCTTGAGTGTTTTGTTTAGATAAAACATTTGCCATATTGTATTTCAATTAGTAAAGTTGTTTAGCAGATTCCCGCCCACATGAGCTACGATGAATAAAAAGGTGAAGGCAATTTATGACGTTTGGTAATTTGTTGATAAAATTAGAATTTAATACAATGCTGTTGTTACTCGAAACTTTATACTTACCTATTGTTTTTAAAACAAAAGAGTATTAATATATCATAATTGCCCCACTCTTGCATAATGCGATCCGGGCGCGTTAACACGAATTTGAGGCGTTTAATTAAAGGTGAGGTTCGCGAGCGATTCCGCGGCGCAGGCATATATCACGGCGCAGGTGCCGCCACTGTGTACACGGCGCATTATTATCATCCCGCATCCGGGTTTAAAAGGGAACCAATGTTATTAAAGTCAGTTGAAGTTGTCGTCTATTTTCATAAATTTTCGTGTAATGCGACAACTCGGCGAACTGAAACTCTGATTACTACTTCCGTAGTTTTTCGTTCAGGTTCAGGAGCCCAATCGCAGATATACAATATCGTCTTGTCTGTGGGCGGTTGCTGATCTATTGTTGTTTTTCTTTTGCCTATAACATAAAGCTTTTTGAGTTGGGAGATCATTGTGAAGGATAATGTAAAGAAAAATTCTATAGTTATTTCTATTTTCAAACCACTCCAGTCCAAGATTCTTTGTTTTTTTCTAATACTTATTGTTTATTCTGTGCCCGGGTGCAGACGAAGATTTGCACTACTTAGTTTGTCTAAAAATAGTTTATTATTATCGCAGGATTTAATGAATATCGTTCTTAAATAGATACTCTTATTCGATTGGAGGACCTTTGACCTGTAAAAGGCTTTTAACGTAAGCTGCCCTACATCAAAGCTCCTTTCACGTCAGCGTGCGCATCGTCAAGCGATGGATCACAATATTTTGTTCGGCGACATATTACCGGATTCCTCGACGTATTGTCGTGTCCCTCGATCAAATGACGCGCGCGCTGACTCAGCAGAAATAGATTAATTTCCGGTCAATGATTTGTATGTGAATATTATGTCAAATTCTTATTTAGAGACCGGATGTTATTACATTATAAATGCGACGGTCGAGGTGTGCGTGACTTGCAATGAATCTTCTGACCTGATAGCGTATATAATGATAAGATAATAATTACGCACTACTAGCGTAATTATTTTCTTATCATTACGCTATGCTATGATTCTGGATATTATGATTTTATTAAATATTTTTTTAATGAGCTTGATGGCTGACATGTTCTAGTCAAAATATTGATGTCAGAGATTTTATCACAATTTATTTATTTCATCATAATTTACCGAATCGATGTTTTAGTTGTTCAACTCAATAGTCAGCTCATTGCCCAATTGTTAACTATTTACTGTAGTCTGTACTAGCTTTAGTACAAGCCAAATGCTTGCTTTTTCCAATACAAATGTTCCACATCTCAGATCAAAAAGACATTGTCGTATGTCTCAAATAAGTTTTTTTTTATGTTCATCTTGCGGTCGGAACCTTGAACTTGTGAGTGGGGCCCTCCGGTGTGTCGCGGGCACTCCTCCCCCTCCCCCACCCACCGTCTACGAGAGGGTTGACTTAATGGCGGTGGTACCTCCGTGTGGGACTCGGATGCATCCTGTGTGACCCTTGTTTTAAACGCTGTAGAAGTGATAATCAAGTGGCATGAAGTAAAGATTGAAGCTGATGTGTGTTTTTATTACCTTGTAGACTTAATAGACAGATAGATCATACTGTGCTGGTTGTCAGTTGAATGTCGATAAGTATACTGTACTATAGATAGCGTTACTATCATCAACGACATCATTCACAAGAAGACCGAAGTACCTATAGTATAAGTGAAGACCTTACATAAATCTACACAGTTAATAAAGTAATGATGAAATCAGGCTTGACTTTGCACACTAAACAAACAACGGTTCGGCTGGTTAAACAAATCTTTATCGTGGAGGGAGAAGGCGTTGGAGCGGCGAAGCCTTCAAGCACACAAATCCTCAGGATAAACATGCCTACGTGAGGGGAATTAGCGCTGCCGCTTATCCGGGGCCCAACGCAAGTGCCGCTGGATACAAATTTGAAGAAACAACATCAAGATTAAGATGGAAAGGACTTAAAAAAGACATTGTTTGAAATAGGCCATAACTTAACTTCAGAAAAGATTGCTTAATTGAGATAAGAAAACAAAGAAATTGCCTTATTGGACTAGCCTTTTCCAGTGCTAATTGTGTCTAGGTTTAAGGGTACATAAATGACTAATTTTCCATAGATGTCTTGAGCCTTACATTCGATATATATATAGACTTAATAATTCTGATAGTTTCTTTTGTTGGATAGATCGAGAACCGTTTATAACGGCCAGAAATGCGGGGGCGGGCCATGGGCCAGATTGATGGCAGGTGCCGAGCGGGAGTCGCCCGACAAATTAGGCCGATTCGGCCGATGCCAGCCGATAGTGAAGTATTTCTGTAATACAATGTTTAATGGCAGAAAGATCAGCAACGTTTGACTTGCTGCCAACCGACTATTTAACATGCCTAAGTTTTTGAAGCGTCTTTTTGTCACCGTCCAGATAACCTCGGCCTTTTAACCAATATTGTGAAAATTGCAGACAATGAAAAGGTGTGCAGCGTAAGTCGTTGGCTGATAAGACGTAGTATCAAAGAAAGTTTCTGTATCCAAATTCAAAAGAGACTTAGATTCAGATTCATTTATTCACACGGACACGGTACACAGATGTTAAAATAAAAATAAGAAGTCCAAACATGATTCACTGAAATTAGTATGCGAATATCAATTAACAGCTATTTATTAATATTGAATTACAAGTATAAAGATCGATCAAGTTAAAGTTCATACAAACTTTATCCCTTCCTTTGTACAGTAGTAACACAATTTCTCATCGCCCAGCGTCGATTAGGTTCAACAATAAAGAAAATCTGCCATTCGGGACCCTAAAAATGTGTTATGGCAGTGACACCAGTCGTAGATCACTCGCGAGAGGCACAATGAGCGTCTGTTGTGAATGGAGTCGTGGCTGCGCATAAATCAGCCGCTGCGACGCGACCGACGTCGCGCAACAACGGGCGACGACGGGCGACAAAGCACGCGCGTTTGAGCCCTTCGTAACGAAGCGATAATGATATTGCAGTTCACCCCCTCAGGCATTCAATGGCGTCACGGTAGTCATGAAAGCTTTACCACTTTCTCCAATGTTGGCTTCTGACGGAGTTATTGTCGTAGGTTTAATTGCGGGAGCCTATTGTTTCTGTCAACGTATATTTGGGAGTGAGACTTGATTATGTTTATGTTTAGTACTTTCCGAGTCTTTTTTGAGTAAATGCTAATTTACCTGATTATTAGTGTGAGTTTTCCGAAACAATATTTTTCTAGATTCTGCATTTCACATCTCGACGTTGACTCTCAAAAAAGGTGACTCTCGAGTCAAAATTATAAATTTATGGTATAGAAATAGTTGAAATAGATCCTAAAAATTTGGTAAAGGTAGGTAATCGTAAAAGCCTTCTACCCTTAAAATAATACCCTTCATATATCCACTCCAACTTGTCAAAGTTAAGACTCGTGGAGCACCATAAACTTTCTCATTTCCCATCTGGTACCGCGGCCCTCCGTCTCGTCCGCCCTTAACAAGAAAATCTAAAGCAACCGTGAAAAAAAACATCCGCTACCGTTATTAGAGGCGTCAATGAAACCGAGGGACATTGAAAACTGCGCCGGGAAAAGTCATGGTGAGAGGAAAATAGGGTTTTGTGTAAGTAGGAGGGAGATAGGAGATAGGGGATGATTTCGCTCTCGTTTGGGCGGGCGGCAGTGCAGTCAGGGCGGGCCGAGGGCGCGCGCGTTGCCTCGGCGTCGCGCTGTGTCGCGCGAAGTTCTGTGTTGTGTTGTGGTGTTCCAATAACTATGTTTGGTTATGTTACAAGCGGAATTTGCCCCGGCTGCTGAAACTTAAAGGTTAGAAACTAGTAAGTTAATGAAAGCTTAAGGACTTGTTGTTGGTGATAAATTTACCCTCCTTTTAAGTTATGACAAGGTTTGCCACGTGCTCAAGTTTTCAGACGTGACTGTGAAGTGAAAGTTTCGTTTTGTTTACAATCGTTTGCGTGTTTTGTTCAGTTAAATTGGGCCATTCAATGAAGTTTCTGCTGTTATGAATAGACAAAGGTACATGATTGTTCTTTCATTGAAATTTAAGTGGTTCGTTGATGAAAAGTTTACGACAAAATGTCGTGATGGAAAATATTACCATGAAAATATTAAATTATTATTGGGAGAAAAAAATTGTGTCGTGAATTATGTTTTGTTTAGAAAAAAAGAACATTAAGAATAAATATAAATATTAGACTACATCAAAAGCATTGCTCTGATTCCAAAGTAAGTAGCTAAAGCACTTGTGTAATCATAAATCAGAGACAACGGTGGAACTACAAACACCCAGACCTGAGCCAAAATAGAAAAGTTTGTTTTCTAAATTGATCCAGCTGGGGATCGAACCCGGGACCTTAGAGATGGTGTTAAAAACCGGTGCACAAACCACTCTACCACGGAGGTTGTTAAATATTACATTTATTTTTATATCAGCCGCATGATGCCCACTGCTGGGTTATAAGCAGTATGTTCTGAAACAAGATAACGTTGCAGATAGAAAATTGCAGAAAGTTTACATTAATATGAAATGATCGTCCGATCATATCCCCCTAAGATCATTCTTTTGGAGTAATATTTTTCTTACAAGTGACGGCAATTTAGATGTATGATATACGAAGTAGCGTATGAGAGGTTCTTCTCGAGTCGTATCACGTGGGTGCCATAAACCGTAGATGGCGCCACCGACGCGGAACACGGGGCCTCCGTGCTTGCTATAATTCAAGGACATTACCCTTGAAACGAGATAACATATAACTACGTACAATCGTATCTACGGTTCTAAATTCATGCAAGCTGGTGAATGGTCGTTATAAAAAAAATATTACTGTTACCTCAATCTTTAAAAAAAATATTTCTGTAATATTTTTTACAAAAAATTACGCCGTGACTTCCCAATAAGTAATCAAAGATACTTGTGTTGGGAATAACTCGCAACTTCCCAGTCAGATTACAACGATTTCATTTAAAAGGTTACAGCAAGCTTTAGCTTTAAAAACTATACTCTCTTTAATATCTCTTCAGGATTGGGAGCTGCGTGGTGTGTGCCTCTTTGGTGTCAGGAACGATGACTTCCTCCATATTAGAATAATTTCAATGCTTTCTTTTGTTTAATTGACTGGGAATTATAATTGACAAGCGAAATTAAAATTTCCGTTTGAGCATCGATTCCAGCAAAATAACAACATTTGTGTATATTTTACCTCTACATTTTTACAAAATTCCGTTCTGTTCATATGCCGCTATACTCTCGCAGGATACTCGCATCTTGAGGCAGTTATTTAGGCGGGCCCTCCCCGGAGTCCCGCGATGTCCTATTATCTTATTATTTATCGTCCGCCGCCCTCCCCTGTCTTCTTTAAATTCCTTCCGAATATGATCTCATCGGATTTGCTTGATGCGTTTCCCTCCCGTGCTTGAGATAGTTCGCATGACAAATGAATGCTAACATGGTCGGTTAAGAATAATAAAATAAAATAAAAAAATAAATAAATATTTGACAACATCACATACATTGCTCCGATTCCAAAGTAAGTAGCTAAAGCACTTGTGTTATGGAAATCGCAGACAACGGTGGTATCACAAACACCCAGACTTGAGCCAATATAGAAAAGTTCGTTTTTTAAATTGACCCAACCGGGGATCGAACCCGGGACCTTAGAGATGGCGACACCTTGAAAACCGGTGTACAAAGCCACTCGACCAAGGAGGTCGTCAAAATAATATCAATCGACACTCTATGGTTGGTTAGATTTCAAAGAACTGTATTTACTTCGTTCCTTTTATTCTTTTGGATAATTAAGGCTTTTTTACATATTTTTTTTCAATATAAGTATAAGGCTGAACGGTTTGAAAGTCTTATTTATACTGAAAACAAACTTTTTGCATGCGTACAATATAATGTTTTCTCGCAAATGTATTGAAAAACGTTGTATGGTACACGGTTGTTAAGGTTTTTATAAACTCGTGATGGTTATAAAACGTCAACTCGTTTTAAAAACCTATCATTCCATTGATTGGTTATCAAAAACAAAGTTAATATTAGTTGACAAGGCTATGAAATCGGCGTTTTGTATGAAGAATTTTAAAGATGTTGCATTTTCCATACTAACATTTTCGTAATTTATTTAACAACCATTAAATATGTTTAAACACTAAGACAACGTATGCCACTTAGGTTAAGCGAAAAAATAAGTTTTGGCTAAGTTAAAACAAATAAAGTGTTCATTTCTTTTTTTTAATAATAGATAGGCAAGCGCTTGCCGCTATCACGCCTGGTGGTAAGCGGTGATGCGATTTACGATGAAACGCGCTTGCCTAGAAGATACCTATTTACTCGCGACTTGAAGGCCCCCAGATTGTACCTATCGGGAAATAGACTCCAGCAATTCCACTGTGCGAGTCTTTGGAATATCCAACAAAAAATGGTAGCGCTGATTCGTACGTTTAGTTGTCCGATGGAAGAAGGGAGATGGCTGAATTAGGTTGAGCACAATTATATTATGATTGAGCAATTCTACTGCACACTCGCCGAAATGTATCCGATAAAAAACCGATAAGCTTGCAACCTTGCGTCTATGCTCGAGACTTTTGAGCTTATTACAGAAAAGATTATCGTTGCCGATGAGCTTCCTGGCCCTCCGCTCAATGGATTCAAGCGACTAGAGCTGGTATTTTGCGGAGCCATACCAAAGATTTATTAATAGGTCAACCAACAGATGAGAACAGTATTCCATACAAGATCAAACTTGTGCTTGGTATAGATTAAGCAGCTGTTCCGGCGTGAAGTACTGTCTCGTCAACGCCAATCGTGCTTTATTCTCAATAAAAGAGCCAAAATTGAGTGTTGGGGTCAATGTCATGCCGAAAAGCTCTAATTGTCCAGTAATCGGCACGCCCAGGAAAGTAGGAGTCAGGTCGAAATTCGGAGACTGCCTTCAGTGATAGGTTCATGCGTCTGACCGTCGCCTCCCTATTATTATTATTATTATTTGGTACGCCAGCGAAGCTGGACGGGAGGTCAGTCTCCCTAATCGGAACCATTTCACCCAGTTCCCCAAGTCCCCTGAAAGCTGGAAGCTGGGGGAGGCGGGTTATCGTTTACCCTACCGGCGTGTCGCCTCACTAAGACACTGGACTTGTTCTGGTTCGAGCATTAGATATGTAGCTCCCTACAACGGTGTAAGCCCGGCAGACTAACTGAAGTTCGATGCGTTAGCCGGTACGGCCCCTGGTCGGACAAGCAGCCATCAATGACAACTCGTATCGACCGATCCCTCAGGAAGTCCGATATTCAAACACAAAAACCGGTGGGAAGTCCGTATGATGAAAGCTTGCCAATAAGATTCAATAATACTCTGTTGACGAAAAGAGGACTCATTTTTAAGGATTTTTTTATGTTTACAAAACTTTAATAAGAATTTTTTTACTATTGATAGTTGTCTATGATGGTCATTATTCGATATAATATCAAGCAATTGAGGAATATTTTTAATCATCGAAGTAACGAATTTTTCCTAAGAAAAAAATACCTATTTCATATGTGGGGACCCAATATTAAATTTTATTTTGAATGTTTTCTGTTTGTAATCAGTTAAAAAACTTTACTGTTTGTAATAACTTGTGTCGATACGATATTAAACCGAAGACTTTATCATCTGATTAATGTCCCATAACTTGAAATATTAACTCTGTCAAAGGACATGAAAAGCCCATTAAATCTGATATTTTGTACTGAAATTGGTCGTTTTCGGCTTACCTGGCGGCCGGTGAAATGGGCTGTCGTATAATAAAAAGACATCAATGGTGATTACTAGGCACGATCGTGGCCCGATCGCTCACCGGAGATAACCGATCGCCGTGGGCGCCGCCCGGCTGCAGGCTGAGGTGCGCTCACGAGCGGAGTGGAGGGCGGGTTGGTTGTTACAATTGAGGTCTTTCTACAAAACTGTAGGTATATTTTTTGGTCTACAAACGTTACAGCGTCATTTTATAAGTTTAACTCGAGCTCGGACACTACTGTTTTTAGAGTTCCGTAGTGAAGTCAAGAAACCCTTATAAATTCGAATGTCCATCCATATATTTGTCTGTCCCTCCGCCGGTCCGTGGCTCAGCTCAGAGGCCTTAAGTATTAGAAAGCTGTAATTTAGCATAAATGTGTATGTAAATTATGCCGAAAAGTGGTAGAATAAAACCTTGAAAATTTTTTTTTGTGTACCTCCCCTACATGTAATGTGGGGACGAAATTTTTTTCTCGTCAATCTCATAGTGTAGTTCTACTATAAGATAGAAGTATTGCCACAGAACAAATAAATAATAGTACAAGTCGTACAACTGTTTATCTGTAGCAGTAGATACAGCCAGCAGTGTACCCCCTGCGCGGGCCGGCCGTCACTCGCGGTGTCTGTCTGTACATAAATTGTCGCGGGCGTCGCTTATTGGACACCGATCGTGCGGATCTGCACTGATTTGTTCTTGTGATATCTGCTGCATTGATGTGTCCAATCGATACGTTATCTTGGGAATCGAATAGGCTTATGGTTGCATGATAAAGTAATGAGCTTTTTATAATCCAATGAATATTATGATTTTGTTTCATTGATGTATTATTTTAACTCGAAATAACCAAACTGGTTGGGAATTTGAGAAACAATTTTCTTCTAATTGACGCATAGATGTTAATTAGCACCTTCGTTTAGTGTATCTAACTAGTACTTATGCATATAATATTAGATACGTATCTACAATATTAATTTAGTGATTGCAGTAAAACACTGAATCTAGGCGAGAACATTAAATCATAGTATACTTGTATGTTTATCTTTATGGTTAACGCCTTGTGAATCATATATTTTTTAAAATTCTTTATTTACATTATTGGAAAATCCATAATAGTTTGTATGTCCTGCTGAGTCCGTAAGTTGAATGCATATAACGCATGTCGTGGCAGCCTTTAGTTAAGACATCACTTAAGATTGTATCTCGTAGTTATAGAAATCTTGACTTGTATATGGTGAATGAAGTACTTATTGGTTATTAGATAAAATAAAGTGTTAATCAGAGAATCGAATGGGTGAGTATAAACACTCATTATTCATCAAAGAGATATAAATAATTCAATAAAAAGCCTCAAAACGCCTAAATAAAAAGCCTAAAAACGAAAAGAGCGCACTTAAACACTCTAAGTTTCAAACGATTCATTTGGTATTCTTCGCATTTATTCCGTTACACGTCTTCATCAAATTCTTTCCGGGAGCCCACGACCACGGGCGGTGACGAACCACCAGTGGGCTAATTCAATTACGCCGACATTGGCGCCCAACGTGGGGCCCTCCGATTAATAATTCATAAAATACCCACAAGACCGCCCCGAGTCAGTTTCCACTGAAAAATAAAATCAACCGTATTCTAATAGTCATACGGGTCATGAAATTATTGCTATACCTCTTAATTACGCTAAAGGATCCCCTTAAATGGATTCATAAAACTCGATCAAATTATATTTCGTGGGCGTAATTTGAAAATGTATAAACAGAACAAACGTTCAAGTGATCATAACGTGTTATTAACTGTTCGCCATTTAAACAGGGACCCGTGTTTATCTGATGAATATGGAGGCAATTAAGAGCCGGAGCACTTGGCGTTGTTTGCGCCACTATCAAGAGGTCCTTGTGTTTTAACTTGAACTTAATTAAAAACTTCCTTAAAGTTAGAAATGAAAAAATTAGCTTGCAGTCGTCTGGATAAAAAAATCAATAGATTACAAATAATTTAAAAGGTTAGAAAGATAGGAATACATTATTAAAAAGTCGTAAATTTATTTAATTATTAATTCTTTTCAATGTTAGCAGCAATTACAAATAATAACATAATAGAAAAAAGTTATCTTCGTATGCAACTAGCCTTAACATGTAGTTTTAAAACAGTTACGGATAACGTGGTTGTTTACAAAAATGATAAGCTCTTAACTCATTTTGTAAATGTTTGTAGTTTCAACTAAAACAATAAAAAAACAAAAAAAAATGCGTCTGACTGAGCTCGCAGTGCTGAAAAGTGCATTTTGTTTTCTACTATTAACAATGAACGTACTAAAAAAATCCATTCCGGCCATTAGCTGAAATCTCCCGCGGCACTACTGTCGACTTTTAAATAAAAAAACCGCCGTAATTGCCGCCGCCGTGTCGCGATTTAATTAATCGCGTCGGTGCCGGACAGCCGGACCGGCCGACCGGACGCCGGACAAAAGCTCCCAAACGCCGCAATGCAGTCGAATGTGTATAGAGTAGTGTTTATATGAGAAGATCTGAGACACGAATTTGATTGCTAACAACAGTATGTTTACTTGCTTTTATAATGAATCTATCTGTCCTGTTAAATATTGTTTTTAGGCTTACGGCTACGCATTCTCAAAGTTTTAGGTTCAAGAAAGCATGTAATTAAACTACAATCCATACAAATTAATCCAATAATTTAGAATTAGAGCTTGTACTGAGGTGCTTAAAACAATTTATTACTCGAGAAAAAATGATTTGTTCATTACAATACCATTCGCCTCCTACTGATATATTTAGTAGCAGGGTTCATGGTTCATCGCTAATTTTACGACAACATCGTCCGTCGTGATGTTGTCGTAAAATTAGTCAAAAGTTAAAGAAATTGTTTCACTCATTTTCGGATACCCGCAAACTCAATACCCATGTATTGTTTCTCGCACATTTGTCATAATATATCGACGTACGAGTGGCAGTATTTATCGAGTGTCAGTAGGCTGCATCGAAGATATATGGGGTCTAACGAGTACTGACGGGTTTGACCTTAAAAGGGCACGACCGCTCACAACATATTAAGTAAATTTACCGTGTGTGAATAAGTTGAGCACAGTTCGTATAATGACATCACACTTGTGTGATCACAGTTCGTATAGTGACATCACACTTGTCTGAGCGCAGTTCGTACAACAATTATATCCGAGATTGACTTTTTAAAAGAATTTCTAAATGTTGTACAGGTTAACTTTGTACTTAGCGAAGTTATGAAAAATTTGATAATTTATTGAGACCTAATTTTACTTATTTATTATTTTAAAATCGACATAGATTCCGACAGCATTTATGTGCAATGCACCGTTAACTACTTAATTAGTTGAATGCGCATTTATTTGTATCGCGACTGTCGCTACTTACCGATACTTACAATATTTTATTTAATAGAGATAAAGACCGTCCAACTGACTCTTGAGAACACTAAGTTATTTACAAATTATCCATGATTCTGTATGTAAATATTGTACAAAGTATGTGTTTATAAACGAGTCGGTAACTCGTTAAACTGCAATTATGGCGGTTATGGAAAGTTTATTGGAATAACTGCGTGTACAAAGTATAAGAAGCATGTCTAGGGGAATGTTTAATCTTGAACATTAAAATAATATGCCTTTTTTCGGTTATCGGTTCGGTATTTATCGGTTCTTTATTGATGAATATTTTTCTTTTTATACACATTTTTTATAGCAGAGCTTATTTCATCATCAACCACATGCCCTTATCCCAATTTGTTTGGGGTCATATACATATCTATTACTGGTCATCTCGGTATTAACATTGAAACAATGCCATCATAAATATAAATATTAAAGTATTTGACAACATCACATACATTGCTCCGATTCCAAAGTAAGTAGCTAAAGCACTTGTGTTATGGAAATCAGAGACAACGGTGGTATCACAAACACCCAGACCTGAGCCAATATAGATAAGTTCGTTTTCTAAATTGACCCAACCGGGGATCGAACCCGGGACCTCAGAGATGGCGACACCTTGAAAACCGGTGTACAAGGCCTCTCGACCACGGAGGTTGGCAAAATCATTGGCTTTAACTATTTATTAAATGTGCTTCTTGTGGGATTTGCATCCCAAATACTCTCGAAATAAAGAATCATATTTTTTTTTGAGTATATTTTAATGAAAAGTCTTCAGAAAAGCGATGATCAGTTTAATAATACCTGGGTAACCTGATTTTTCTGAAGAGATAGTTTAACAACCAGCCGTCTCACAATTTTAAGCTCAGTTTCCAGTTGTAACTTAGTCGAGAACAATGTATTGCGCCTGAGACTGAAACTATGTTGGGCGTTCAGAACACATGTTATTACCGAAATTCCTTGCGAATACAGCATGATTACACTGTATCTAGAGCTTCTTCTTAACCTGTTGTAGGTAAAACATACGAAAAGTGACTTATACAGATTATGTACTCTATTTAGTCTAGCTAGACGAGAGCATACCCGCAAATTTTATTAAAGATGTTTCATAAAAGAAGCCAATTCAAATATAATATTCATATTTATATTTTGACGTACAAAGCATGCAGTCTGACGATAACAGGTTATGTTTGTTCCTAGCGGCCTGCGTGCAAAAGCTCCAAGATAAGTAAGTATGCAAATGTTTTTCACCTATCAGTGCATAAGGGGAAGAAGTGTTGTCTCTTTCAATGAACCAAATTCGTGAGACAGTTTGTAGAAAACTCAGTCACAAAAATCTGCCACTAAAAAGGAATAGAAATAGACGAAGTTAATTAGTACTTGACCATACGAACCTAACGAACATACGAGTCTGACTAACACGACTCTACAACTTTTAAGTTTTTTTTAAAGGAAATATATAAATTTTATTATTCTCACTAAAACTAATCATACATATAAAGGGCACCCATCTATTTGAAGGTTATTAGAAAATCTGAAGGATAATAGAAAATTTGAAGGATATTAGAAATCGTTGCCTCGTGGCAGTATCGTCGTCGCGTCGTCGTCGTGTCGGGCTCGCTGCTGTTTGGATTACGCAAATTGATTCCGTCACAGGATTCCACAAATTGTTGTTTTTAACAGATTCCCGGGCCTTCGGCGCTTCGGACGAGTTTCGAGATCTCGCAACTTTGCTCGTGGCTTATTTATTATTGTTTTGTTTGTTTGTTCCGTAACGACGCGCGTTTATACAGATTCGTTTGAAGAGTTCTCGAATTTTAACTCTAAATCGATATTTCAAAGTTATGCAAAAGTATTCTTTGATTGAAATAATTTTTGATGATTTATGTAAGGTTTTCAGAAATACCCCAGGTTATTTTGTAGCCTGAGATGATATTTTTATATATATAAAAATCCGAGTCTCTTTTACATTTACAATCATTGAAGTCCCCGTCAAGTACTTAGTGTAAGGTTGGTAAAGAAATAGTATTAATTGCATACTATAGTCCCATGCTGCTTGGGTGGTAGTAACTGAGTTGTGTTACAAATTACTTAACATATCATCATATCAATAGAATAATACGTTTGCTTTAGTTCACCTCTTAAACTTACCAAACTTGCGGACGTCCCCCGTGCTGCCCCGTGCGGTAGCAATGACAACAGCCGCAAGGAGTTTAGTCTCGGATCCTTTGCTCCGGCGCATCACAACACTTTGCATCTGCGCCGTGCACTCCCGACGAGGGTCCTTGGGGGATCCGCCGTCAGAGTCGTAGGGTTGCTAATCCTCATCTTAGCCGAAGAAAATATGTTTCGTGTGTTTGTATTACCTACATATCTAGTTCATACTCACTCAAGTTAGACGTGTAACGACAAACATAGAAATTAACTATGTAGTTAATTTACTCGAACCATTATTAATTGTTAGTTAGTATTAAAATATCATTTAATCTTCGCCAACCCATACCGTCTGAAAAGTAAAAAAATACGAGTATATTATCTTTATCGAAGAAAACTTAAAAAATATGCGCTTTTGAATCGTCTATATTATCCTACCACCCGTTCCCAGGCTCAAAGGCAAATTAGAAAAAGTGCTCGGAATACAATTTTTGAAAAGGACTGTGTTTTGTTATGTCGTGTGTTGTTTGTTTCATGTATTAAGTTATGTAAAATGAAGCTAATAATAATAATAATAACTTCACTTTTTAAATTACATTACCAACCCTAGACTCACGCAGCACTTCCGTGCCCGCTTTCCCCTCGCCGAGCCACCGGCGTATCTTTTGTCGCAGGATGTAATTCAATGCAGTTTTTAAAGGACTTTCCTCTAACGCAACTTACTTAAACTTTCTAATGAACTGCCATTGTTGGCTTCCTAATTTAATTTAAATCTTTTAAGAATGAAGTCTGCTTTCTGTTATCTCATAACAAAACGGAGGAAAATTATTATTTGACGTAAAATTTTCACGGTTGCTTTTGGTGTCTGGAAAAGCGTGTTTAATTAAAGACGATATTTTAAAAGATATAATGATAGTAATTGTAACTTAGTGGACTTACTTTTATTAGAAATCTGCAATAGTTTATTCTAGAGTTGTCTTTGCTAACTCATCGTTTACACCTCCAGCAATACAACATTAATGAGAGCAAAAGATCCGTGTTGAGCGCTAAATTGAAAGTATGCCCTGGTTGCCGGACTCGATGCCCCTGATCAATGTTCGCGCGATCGCGTCTGATGCGATAGCCATTTATCTTAATACGGGGATAATCGGGAGTATTGACGCTCCTGAAGCTCCTGAAGCTCAGCAAAGAGGGGATTGGGACAATTAGCTTATTAAGGCTCATCGGCAACAAGTTTGGGAATCATTTATAAACATTTTGTAATTGAATTAGCAGAAGACTAGGCGCCCGAGCATTAATCTTGTATTTCTCGTTCTCGAAGGAGTTCCGGGAAATCATGATAACCGATGTTTAGAGGACTTTAGGATACTCTATATGTGTAACTTGGATGACCACACTGAATAACTTGTAAAAATAACTGCCTAATGAAAATGTTACGCTGATTAATGAGTCGCGAGTTGAATGTGGATTGAGTGAAAACAGTAAAAATGATGACTTTAAACAAATTGAATGTAGGTCGTTACGTAGACCGTACACGGTCCTTTGGACCACCAGCAGTTTACCTAAGTCTTTTACCTAAATTCAAACAAGCATTTGTAATGTAACTTATGTAACTATGCTTATTTGAGATTCATTTTGAGAGAATATATATTATAATACCCATACAAAGCTTTCATTTATGTTTGTTCTTATTGTTCGTCGATCATGCTTATACAAAAAGCTGTAGCTTCCTATTGTGTACCATTATTGGATAAACCTTCAGCTCGGGGACCCAATTGTTTTATGATTTCGCACAATATTCTCACGAAATTCAATAGCAGTCTTCACGGCACACACAAAAAATCTATTTCTCATTTCCCTTCGGCGCGGCATCCCCACCGTTCGATGGATATATTTTATGAATCATTCTCCATACACGGGTTCCATTCCGATTCGCGTGAGGCACTAAACCCTGCGATGAAACCCGAGGGTTCTCAGCTATCAGCAGAATTTTAATATCGGTGTTATTTGCAGATTACGGACCTGCGCCTGAGGCTGCTCCCGTCAAGGGAGGCTGTAATTTCGACGACTTAGTCCTAGCCTTAGCATATTAGCTATACTTGTACTTTTGTGGCCGAATGTTTTGATGTTAAATTAATCATTTCTGTATCCGAATGTTTTGCGTTCTTGATTATCTCCAGGTACTTCAACACTTCTAGTTATATTTGTAAGACCGATATCGTTACCGCCCAACGAAACTAAAATATCGTTATATTTTATTCATATTTTATTATCAGTTTCATTGTTATTTATTCATTACTCAAACTACATTCCAAAAGCTTTTTTATCTTTTTCTCCTTTATAAATTGGGTGACCATAGTAAAAATATTTCAATTTCATCAAATCAATCCCTCCTTTTCGTGGTTGGTCCAATTTAAAAGGGTGTGATAATGAAACCCCTATGTGTCGTGGTGTTCCCGCGGTTTCTGAGTTCGTATCTGGTTCGTGGCTGGTGTGGTTTCACTAACTAGGCCTTCGATTAAACTCGTGAAGCTGCGGTCGCGACCCTGAATAATTCAGTCGTTGACGCTAAAATTAATAGATACCAACATATTTTGAATCTTGGGAGCAGTTTATTAACAGTTTATTATTATTAATACAGACAATACTTTGATTCTGAAAATTAACCATACCCACGAAACTTTAGGAAATATAAACTTACAAATTTACTTACGTACCTAATTAAAAGTGTTTCATTTCAATACAACTAAAACAATTTTATACTCTTGCACTATTCTTGTGCTTACTATCTTTTTTTTTACAATATGGTTACTATTTGTAGATTGTATAATTTTAGTCCTACCTTGATCAAACGTCTTTTCCACAATGGAATTCTTATGTGGCTATTCGCACCGTCAAACCTAATATCCGCGTTGTCAGTGACGTCATGATTACTCCCAGGATCAGCAAATCCGTGACGTCATGTAATCCAACCTGTTTGCGGTGCTTGTTCTCGTGGCAGAGTATGGCTGTGTTGTGTAGCTGTAGGATTTACAAATGGATCATGTTATTCCTGTGTTGTATTGTGGTGATGTATTACATGATGATGTGATTATACTGAAAATTAAGTAAGAAAGAGCTGTTAGTAGAGTATGCATTATTGCGGCTTCGATTCCCGTCCGAGAATATGATTTGGTGCGGGTCGTATTTTTTAGTATAGCATTAAGCAGTTTAGTAAGATCATAAAGCGATTATATATCGTCACCGGAAATATGAATTGCTGTAAGGGACAAATTGACGAAAATGAGTTACAAATGCTGTTCGACTCAAAATTTTCCGCTCTATCGATTGGTATATTCAACTTTTTGATAACTCTAAAAATGATGCCCTTTACAGCATCAAAATTCTTCTAAAATTACGAAAATTTACAAAAAAAACTAACTTAAGTCCACCCGATAAGTATAAACACTAAATGGTTAATGTAAGTCCAGCATTCATTTAAGACTTTTGTAACGTAAAAGACATAGCAACACTTTTATGCCTTTAACTTTAATATATAATTTTAATATTTTACGCAATATGTCTGTTACGTTAAATATGAACAGTAAATTTCGAAGAAGTTGTTTTATACTATGTTATAAAAAGAAGCAGCATTGTTTCGATATGGTCTTTACGTAAAAATAATTTTCTTACTCTCCAGCAAAGGGTCAATTACATCAATTTTGTCATGGATGCAAAATTTCAAACAAGTTGTTTTTCACCATAAAATAGGCATTTGTATCCGAACTGTACAGCTTAATGGGTCAAAAGTTTGGAATCGTCATCTCAGTAAATCTTTTTGCATCAAACCATAAAAATGAAAAAAAGTTGGCCAATAAAGATTTAAAGCTTCAAAATTTAAGAGTCGTCACATTTAACAAGAATAATTTAAATATGATGCAAATTAAATACACCATAAAAGAAGATGGAAATCCTTACGAAATTCCTCTAGGTCTTGAATCTAGCACCGTGGCGCGAAAATAAAGTTTGCTTAAAAATAAAGGTAGAGGAAAAGGACAGTCAAATCAACCTATGAACATCATATCTTCTGATCTATTGCCAAAGCTGTATAGCTTTATATATACATAGAAATGTATACATAGAAACTTTTGATTTCCATAGCGAAATACCTCTGTATTGTATTTGAAGAAATTATGTGATGATGGTACAATTCCCAAAATATACCATCAAGATTATCTACAGCTTCCTCACGAATCAAATGTAATTGACACTGTAAGTAAATATGAAGACGAAACTGGTGAGCAAAATGATAATATGACGCAAAATTTCACTCAGAAGGATGGAGAAGGGGTAGCTATGGAAATGGAAGAAGAAAATTCTAATTAAAAAAAAATCAGAAAGTGCAGTAATGTATCGAAAAATATGACAGAAAACACAAAATGAAATATTAAAGAAAGTACCTAATATAAATCAACTAAAAAAAGGAAATAAAATTTAGTGTAAGGCGACAACAAGATTAACACTTGTTACTCTTCTTGTTAATTAATTAAGGTTGCGATAAACGCATTGGCATGTCTTTTTATTTTACTTTTTAGAAATTGATTTTTTCTCTTGTTTAAAATATTTCGTCGGCAACAAAAATTTAATTTGGTAAAGTACTTAGTAATCGGATAAAAAAAATCTTAGCTATGTAAACGAGAAGCTGAAATCACTGCATATTACATTATCTAATGAAAAGTTCTTTGTTTCTACCAGACGGAAATGACTGTACCACCTTAAGACTCCGGCGAACAGTGAGCTCCCCATACAAACGTAATACCAAAACGATTTGCAGTTTGAGCATAATTAACTCTTTTTGTGATGTTATCCAGATTTTTCTAGGTTTCTTATTAAATAAAAAAATCCGAAATACTAAACCAAATAAAAATTAATGCGATTCACAGTCTGGAAAAATGTAATTGGCATTTATTTTGAATTGGGTTAGTATTTTGGAATTTTTATTTAATAGAAACCAAGACAAATACTGTCCTAATCCAAATAACATCACAAGAGGAGTTAATTATGCTCAAATTGCAAACCATTTTGGTATTACGTTTGTATTGGAAACTCACTGTTCGTCGGACTCTTAAATGATAATTTTTAAACTTTGAGACTATTTATGTTATTTTTCCTAAACAATAAAAATATAAAAAGCCATTATACTTCTCATTAGTTAAAAAACCACGAATTACTATTAATATTACTTTTTTATTATTACTTAAAATTCCAATCCATATAGTTACTTACAATTTGCGTAAAATTCAGAATAAATAAATAATTATAGTACGAGAAGGCAATGATACCGAGAGCATCATCAGCAACTTGGCGTCAATCCCGGTGGTGCTCTTGCGCGATGGCCCGAGGTCCGTCTACTTCTCTTTCTCCATTTTGCTCGGTCTTCGGCATCCTTGGTGATTTTTGAAATGCCACACATCCGCCTCAGCATCTTCATTCATCATCTCTACTAGAGACCAAGTCCTGCTATAGAAGGGTCGTAGGTCGTAACCGAGAGTGATACATCAAAACAAAATCAACCTTATATCCAAGCAGTATGCATCAAATTTGCAATTAGTCATACTTAGTGTAACTCGCTAGCAAAAATAGATGTATGTGGAAAAGTATGTATACCCTAAGTTATTACATACATAGTTAGCCTTTACATCATATTATAACCTTGACAAAAACAATTTTCTAAAAAATATTACTGTAAGGGACATTTGTGCAAAAAAAATGTCCTTTACAGAAATGCTATCTCGGAAACTACGAGGGTTATCCAAATTTTGTTTTATTAGCATTAAAGAGCTTGAAATTTTATGTTATATTGCTTAACTAATATTACGATAACGGTTATTTTGACAGATATATAAAGCATTGTCCAAAAAGAAAATGGTTTTTTGCGTTTTCCCAAAACTTGCATTTTGTCCGTTACCGTAATTCATATTTCCGGTGACGATATATTAAAATGCTCGTGCAATAAGCAGTATTTTGTTCTAAAGTAAATAAAGTTAACACTATCCAATTATCTGGCACCAGTGACCTTTTTAACCGACTTCAAAAAAGGAGGAGGTTATTAAGCTTACGGTTTTTTTATATCTGGGTGCACGGCAGTGCACCTGCCAAGCCCGAGCACGAAGCAAATACTGCCGTACCATCCTTTGCCGGAACCATTTCAGCGTATTTTCGAGCTTCTACTTGTAGACCTTTGGATAGGTTTAGATAAGAACGCTGAAATTATCGTCATATACTATTTCATCATTTTTTATAGAGAAATAATCAGCTTCATTCTAGTTTTTTTACAGGATGTTTATGATGGGAGTATGTCTTACCATAACTTCACCAGTCGTTAACCGATTTAAATAATTCTTTGAAGCTGTTTTTGTTTTCAGGTTTTTTTAAAAAGCTTTTTGTTATAATTTATTTTGAAATTGCTATGGGTCGTAAGATTCTCATATTAGTAGGGTGCATATGCATAACTATAAAATAAACAATGATTATGGTTCTATTTGTGGGTTCACATTTTTCACTCATTACTGTCAAATAATAGGTACGTTTGAACTGAATGTATCTAAACGTATCTGACCTAATTCGATCCCCAAAGGTGGCATTAAAGTTTATGGCGTTGCTGCACCAATCACGGCCCAAATGCCCGCTTCGTGTCAACCAGCAATAATGCCGTGATCTACCGCCAGGAACTTTTACCAAGCGCCCCAAATAATAGTGAATTCAGGCAAGTAAACTTTGGCATTTAGAGGCAGACGCGACCTTTCTGGGCCGATATTGCAAAAGCGCCACGTGGCGAGGAATGGTGTTTTTGGTTGCTCCTTAGCCGGCCATGTTTAAAATTTTTAATCATGGAATTTCGGTAAAGTATTAAATCGTCCTAATTGCAATCGCTCGTACAATATCGATGCTAAGAGAAAGATTCTGTTAGCGGTTTTGCTGAAACTCGATACTCTAGTCGTAGTGTGGGTAGTTTGGTCGTAGACAAGCTTCAAAGAGCTTTTCTGAGAGCGCCTCATTTAATATTTTTCTTCTTATCTTCATACTACTGAACCCGCATGTGGCTGTTCAGACTAAGAGCTACCTTGACTTTACTTCAAGAAAGGTACTTAACATTAGAAAGGTATCGATATAATTGTGAGTAAGTAATAAATTCTGTAAGGCTGTTAGGTATATATATTATTTACTAGCTGCCCGCCCCGCCATCTATTAGTTATATTGCTATTTAAAATGGCGGGAAATATAAAAAAAAAATACGTTTTTCCGTATTTTATTTGATTTTTTTCTATTATACATACCTTGTCCTGATAATAACAAATACAACAAAAAAAGAATTATCTAATTTGGTGCAGTCGTTCTGAAGTTGTGCGCTTACATACATTTCGGAGATTTATTTTTGTTCATGTAGATATAGATTTTCCTATTTGGCCAATTACTGATATTTTACGCCAATTTTCGCGGAACAATGTGTCGTGCCGACGCCATGTTGTCCCGCGGGCGCCATTGCGTGACGTCGCCGAATGGCGGGAAAAGTTCACTGATTCACCCGTAATGTCGGAGGTGGGCAAGCTAATTTGTTTGGGGAGCTGTCGGTGATTTCTGTTGGCCGACTGGCAAATGGATTGAATTGCTCAAATGCGATACAAATCAGGTTTTATTAGTATTGTTTTGGGTACGTTTTTCAATGAAACTTAATCAGTTACAGTGGCGTTATGAGTGTAGACATTGGCATTGTTTGGGATGCGAGTTCTAATATTGAGATCATTATTAATTAGTTTATTGATTTTTTAATTTCATTGAAAGCAAAGCAGTGTATGGAAATGGGAACGGGTTATTAACGTTACCTATAACGATAAAAAATGAATATCTACAAAAACGAACAATGACAAAACGACATAACCAAAGTTTCATTTGTTCACGTGCATTAACACAAAAAGTTTGTTGCTTAAAAGCTTTTATCGTCAATAAGGGTCACGTCAGCAAAAAAGTCCAACAAAGGTTATCAAAAAACCTTTATAAACTCAACATTCGCAAAATTACTTTCTCAACACCCCATACCGACATTGTGCTAATGTTTGCCGCATCTCCTTCGGGTGTCGTCGCCTCTGTGTTTAGTGTAGTAAGGTTGTAAATATCTTGTCCGCATTAAAAGTAAATTTGTAATGATCACATTGGTCGCCATTAGGGTGTGACGTCATCGCAAATCACTTGATAATATATGGCAACAAAATGACGAATTTTATAGCTTTGGTGATTTTTTATACTAATTTCTAATCAATTATTTATTAGTACCTCTAGCAATTCTGGGCCTTTAGTTAAACCGGTCAAGAGCGAGTCGGACTAGCGCACCGAGTGTTCCGTACCATCATATATAAATAAATACACTGCGGTGTAGAATATTGCAGTTTGTTTTATAATATGAGTGATACTCAGATTCACCAATCTGAGACAGCTAAAGTTTTCAGTAGCGTACAATACTCCCTATACACGTTTGTCGACCAAGTAATTATAAAAAAAGTCCACCGAAGCGGTCCGAAACTTTGCGTGGGGACCTGACTTTGCGGGAAGGTGGCAACCTGAGAGGAGGTCGGGTCGGCAAAACATGCGGCGCTCATGGGCGGTAGTTGAGAGCCGTTGGCCTTACCACAGTATAGATAAGTAGGTACACCTACCAGTATTCTATCTTCATACAAACCATCCGAAAGCGTGCTGTAATGATAAAGCTCAATACCCTTAGTACGAACTACTGTCAAGAAAAAAAGCGCGTAAAAGTATTCGATAGAGTAATTATCTATGGAAAATTTCATTTTGGTTTTCGGCGGTAGATGGCGCTGTGCAAATTTCCCATACGAAATTACTCTATCGAATTTTTTTACGCGTTATTTTTTTCGATAGCTGTTCGTGCTAAGGGTACAGAAAACTCGGTATACTTCGGTACGGACAAAGAGAGCGTATGAGAAGACTAATTTATCTATGTAACTTAGTATTATGACACGAAATTATTTGCTGTATAGTATAGCTAGTACTACAGGAGATGAAAGTCTCGAAAAGCTGGTCGTGGTTGATGGAAAAGAAGGCAAGAGAGCCCGAGGTCGTTTGCCAACCAGATAGTCTGACCAAGTAAGAGTAGCAATCTCCTCAAGCAAATTCCATCAAGCAGTGAGAGCAACTATGGACCGAGACCGATGGAGGCAAATCGTGAAAGCAGACGGAGATCACGATCCTCAGTTATGAGGGAACATTTAAGAGAGAGAGAGATACTAGTACTATTATTTATTCTGTGGCTGAAAGCCGTTTTTCCCGCTCGCCCCTCCAGAGCTTTTTAGACGTATCTAATTTAGTGGCTCCTGGTTCGTTTAATTAGTTCGGGATTCTGATCACAATCCGCACTCGTTTTACAATTTGTAACGTAGAAGTTTTCTATTGTCACGGTAAAATTGGTTAAAATACGTGAGAGAAGTTATTTTTGTTAGTTAGAAATTGGTGTAAGCTTTTTGGTAGTAATAAGGAAAATCGTTAGATGATAGTTTTCTGTTTATATTAGGTAGATGTAGGAAAATATAGACGGTTAAAAGGTGCTTAATTATTAAGTTTATTTGAATAAAGAAATTGACTTATGACTATTTTGACTGTTTAACGTCAAGATATTGTAAATATATTTTAAGTATATGAATTTTGAACACATTTCACGTGTAATAACTTGCGGATACACATTTATTTGCATTTCAGTTGTTTATTTATGTTTTTCTTTTATCTGTGAATGCTGTCATGAGCATGAGTAATTTAATTGTCGAAGTATTATTTTCAAATGCAAGTTATTTCAATAGTCAAAATGAACGAGGTAGATAGTTAGTGACAGTTGGGCAATTATGTTAATCTGCCCGGTTGTTGGGCCAACCACTGAGCCACACTGAGCCCAGAGCTTAGTGCTGTCTGGGGTGGCCTTTATGTTTACGTGGTGTTATTAACCGTATTGATCTTATTGTTTATAATTAAATGACGGCAAAGCAAATAGCGTTCCTAAAATAAAAAATAGTTTTATTTTGTTAATTATAACACGAAGCAGTTGTAGTTAAGTCTTCAACTGACTCTCAATACACATACAATGAAAAAGAATTGTTTTTATTTCTTTAAAAAAAATTATTAAACAGATTAAACTAAACAATACAACATTATTAATAGTTACATCAATCAATAGGTACAATAATAAACATTTCTCTAAGATCTTGTACTGGAGGTTTGATCCATCTCATCTCCCACGCGAGCAGCAAATAAAAATCTTGTGTGCATTTCAGTAATTATTCATATTTCAGAGGATCACTATAATGCCCCATTATACTGCAGGACATGGGCATCTCTGGTGGGAGAATATTGCCGTTAACTCATCGCTCGGCCGGCGGATTGGAGCTAGCAGTGGGGTCCATTATTACAGGAATATACGCTTCTGCGCATTGTCTGGTCCACGGAGATGTTTTAGTCATTACTTGCTTTTTTATGACACTAACATATAACTATTTGATATCTTATAATATAAGAACGTCAATGTTGTATTAGCAATGACATGGTCAATTGGATTTGCTCCGGATTTGTCATGTCCCTGAACCGTCGTATTCCAGTTTCGCCGTATGCCATATTTGTCGTATTCCAAATTAGGTACAATCGACCACACTGGCGCTTTACTACTCCTAAGGTTAAAATTGCTTGAACGCCGCGAATGCGCTGTCACAATGTGTCAGAAATGGTCTTACAATAAAATAAAATAAACTACATAAATGGACAAAATAACAATGAAATAGTGAGATACCATTCATTAATAATATTTGAACTAAAATGTAATGTATATATGCTGTTTGTGTATCTTTTAATTAAATAAACAAATAAATACTTAAACACATATAAATAAAATGGCATCGAATCTGGAATACGGTAAATCTGGAATACGACGAGTCAGGATTATGATGAATCCGGAACAAATTGTCAATTATTGGTCAAGTACTAAGTTCAAAAGGGTAATTTAGATTTATTTTTCCGTAAAGATAATCATTAAGATTTAGATCAGAGCCATTAGGCATGTGGTGTTGTTTGTTTTGTCTTAATTACCCGCTATTAGCAAAGTCATTAACAAGTCGTGTTAAGTGCTTATTTCGCCTTTATTCTCATAGAGCTTTTAGTTTATCGAGGGTAGTCCCCGATATCCATTGTGGTGCCGCAGTGGGGGTCCATGCGTTCGGCGGGGGGCCATCGAGGACGGGGCCTGGTGCGAAGCAGTTTGTATAGGTTTGTTGGATGCAGTGTATTGCTTATGGCGTTTTAGTGTGACGGCGTGGATTTGAAATGATGCTGCCACTTTAAAAGGTATATTCGGTCTACCTACCTACGTAGGCAAGGACGTAACGAAACAAGTCTTTTGCAAATTCGACCACCATTATTTTATGAAATTATCAGTTTTTTTCTTGATTCTTTCTCTTTTTTTTCTATTGCAACACTTTTTGATAAGTTCTTCATACATTCGTATGAGTGGCCACGTGTCGCTAGCGAAGCGGCGACGTGACGGGGCGGCGCCGCGGCCGTGGCGGGGCGGCGACGTGACGGGGCGTCTAAACCGCGATTACTTCTCTTTTATCCCGCGGAAAATCCGTCGAGTGAGACTCGACATTGTAAGTTATGGGTCCCGTACGATATTTTAGATTACTCCACATAGCTCTGCAAGTTTGACATATTAGATTTAAAAGATTTTATCTATGTGTTTTATGCGTTGTGCTGTAAAAAACGATCGATTCGTAGATTCGCTTGCAATATGCAGTTATAAAGTTGTTAAATCATTCATAATATATAGTTTATTGTTTTTGTTAATGTAGAGTATGAATTAAAACACGTTCTGTACATAGACGGCGAAAACAAAATCAAACATTTTTTATACTGTACGTTGAGGAATCTAGAAGTATGCGTCACGGTATTTCGTGTCATATATTTCTTCAATAAATAATAAAGATTTTTGCGGATCCCTAAATCCATCCATCCCTCAGAAGATGATGACTCAGCCGCGGAATGCGACTGCTAAGATTTTTAAGTAGGTAACTTTGCTGAAATATTGAAAGCAGTTCCTTCCAGGGAAGTTGTCTGAAAGTATTCGTAATAACCTGAAGCTATGTTGCTTACGATATTTTGTTGCTGGCAATAACGTTGTCTGTTTGTTTAAGTAAGTTATTAAAAGAAATTCTTCATTTGTAACATTACTTATACAAGGTCAGCATAACTTGTTAAAAAAAAAGTAGTTTAAGTTACCTTAAAATACAACAATACGAAACAATAGAACGATAATTGTATGAACTTCAAAATTTTAAATTGTTAAATGTGCTAATTTCATTGAATACACGGAGTAAGTTGAAATAATAGGGGTTAAAGTATGAAATTGTCGTTTTTATCTCACATAAAGAGACTCTCATATCTTCTATGATGTTAAAAATGCTTCGGTTGTTATTATTTCTGATTTTCTTTCCTTAAGTTAAAAAAAGTACTTACCTACCTTATTATTGTAACTCTTTTTTTTTGTTAACAGAAATGACCTCTTATTTCGTTGGGTTTAGTCTAGGAATGGCTGATTCGCAGAATGACTACGTAGTCTATTATTGAGCG
Source organism: Catoptria pinella (assembly GCA_963556745.1). Classification (NCBI taxonomy): domain Eukaryota; kingdom Metazoa; phylum Arthropoda; class Insecta; order Lepidoptera; family Crambidae; genus Catoptria; species Catoptria pinella. The sequence goes on along the minus strand of OY750778.1, from coordinate 11,461,978 downwards.
ATTCGTGGAATGTACAATTCTATAAATGACTGATTCTAGTAATGACCGATTCTACAAATGACTGATTCTACAAAAGACCAATTCTACAATTGACTGATTCTACAAATGACTGATTTTGGAGTTTATGAACAATAAAGATTTGATAAGGAATTTGGTAAATAAAATGCAATGTAAGGAATAACGAATCATTTATTTCAAACATTTTTCACCATAATCAATGACGCTAACCTGCTAACAATTTTTATAAAGAAAAAATAGTTCTTGTATTACAATATCTCATACTACATTTTGTAGCGCAAAATCAAAGATGTATTCAGATTTGGTTAAAAAATAAATAAGCAAAAATATCACTTAGGAATACGTAGTTGAATATAGGTATTTTTTTTATAAAAGACTTACAGATATTTAACCGTTTTGAATTGCTCTTAATACTTTTTTGTATTTTTTGTCAAATACAATATCACGATTTCGGCGATTTTTTCGTGGAACTACGTATTCCTAAGTGATTTTTTTGTTTATTTATTTTTTGACCAAATCTGAATACATCTTTGATTTTGCGCTACAAAATGTAGTAAGAGATAAATTGTAATACAAGAACTATTTTTTCTTTATAAAAATTGTTAGCAGGTTAGCGTCATTGATTATGGTGAAAAATGTTTGAAATAAATGATTCGTTATACCTTACATTGCATTTTATTTACCAAATTCCTTATCAAATCTCTATTGTTCATAAACTCTAAAATCAGTCATTTGTAGAATCAGTCAATTGTAGAATCAGTCCTTTATAGAATTAGTCATTTGTAGAATCGGTCATTACTAGAATCAGTAATTATAGAATTGTACATTCCACGAATCGGTCAATAATAGACTACGTAGTCATTCTGCGAACCAGTCATTCCTAGAATAAACCTTTCGTTGGTTGTAACTTAGCCGAAACTTTTTTTTTCGCGTAAGTGGCATAAGTTATCTTAGTGTTTAAACATTAGTACATAAAAGTTTTAAAACGATAGCGTTCAGGATTGTTAAATAAAGAAAATGTTAGTATGGAAAATTCAAAGTTCCTTAAAATTCTCCATACAAAACGTTAAATTCATACTTAAACCCCTTATATTTTGATACCAGAATAAAACCCTATTTTTTATTATTTTTGTTATTTACTTTCATTCTAATTTGTGAAAATACTTGATTCTCTTTTTTCTAGCGAAATAACAAGTTTTCTAGTAACCGGTTACCGGCAATTTATTGCTGTTATCGAAAGAAATAAATTGTTAAAATCTTATTATTTACACCACAAAAACGAATACCCTCATTAGGAGGGAATCCTTCAAAGACGAGGCTATCTGCGTTCCGGTGCCGGACCGCTTTGTTGATTCGCCGGATCGCCGGACCAGGGAATGGACCCGGCCGCAACACGGTCACCGAACCAGTTAAGGCTGGCGCATACTATGCTGTCGCGTGTGTTTTGTGAAACATTTGTAAATTGAGGTTATCTAATGTCTTAAACAGCGAATGAGTTAAGGCAGGAAACGAAGCTTATTTAATTCGCCATCTCATTAAAGCGAAATAAAAAAGGACCTATGTTACGCTTTTCAGAAGAGCGTGCGTGAGCCATAATATCATAGTATTGTAGTTTCCTAATACAGAGTAAAGTTCAAGAGCTCCTCTAGTGGTATATGATATGATCAAGGTGAAACCTGAAAATACAGCTTTAATATTCCAATTCCAAACGCCACCAAAGCTTTGAAAACCCAAACCGAACGCCAGTTTGTCAAACCTTTTTTATTTATTACCGAATTTTGTTAATTACATCGCGACATCGTGTGCCGGCACCCTACCGCTGGCGGGGCGGTCCCCCGGCGCCGGCGCCGGCGCCGCCCGGTGGTTGTTATCCATCCGTCTTCGTTACGGCCGGCGCGCCACAACACTCAGCCTCGTTAGCTACGATTGTAACAACTCTGGTGAAACTCGTTACAGGGGCGTTTATCATTGACACTGTCATCATGTTCATGTCGTGTTACATTGTATTAGTGTTACAGATTAGCTGTGTTACACCACCCGGCTCCTCATTTATCCGTAGCTCTGTTCTATGCCTTAATTCTTATTCATTAGGCAGCGTAATAGGTAATATTGAGCGATGGTTAGCAAGTTTAACAAGAAGGCGTCGTTTTGCGAAGTCCCCAAGTAACGCTTACTCATATTTCTTATTATTAGATATTTATTATTTTCTTATCCTAATGCAAATAAATGAATTTCTGTTTATTCTATTTCTATTTAGAAATGGTAACGAAAGAGTTTTTAAAGGGTGGCTGGTAATTGGTTTCTATGCCTCTTTTTTGCACATTTTAGATAATGTTAACTTTTATTTTATTTTATTTTTATTTTATTTTATTTATTGAGAAAATCAACAGCGCTTTATAGACTATTACATATAAAGTATACTTATAATAACACGTAAGGCCAATAATAGATTTCCCTTTTAAACATCCTTTCTTACAATAATAAAATATTTTTGAACAGTTTTTAATTATAGTAGGTGCCTGTTTCACAATCAATGATTGATTGATTACTTCCGGTTTAGTCTATTATCGTCAAATTCTTAGTACCCTGATTGTTTACAGTTTTTTGTTATATGTACGTGATAAAAATCAAATATCATTGTATACTAGTTCCTACGTTACTAGAAAATCCTATTACACAAGTAAATATTTGCCTGTGAAACTTTATCTATCTTCCTATCGTTCCCGCCCCTCCCTTATCACGGGAATTTGACAAATTCCCTTAAAGCACATTCCGCACGCGAGCCTTCGGGAACCTGGTGCAGGAATGCCGGCCATTCCCGCGCCACACCTTTGAAGATTAACGCCCGAATGTTTAATACTCTCAGATCCTTTTTATTTATCTTTTCACTTTATATTTCTTCATATAGTACAAGTTTTCGCGCCAAAAGAACATTTTCAAATAGCCTTTTAACGATTGGAATGTGGATCCAATGAACTCATATCAAAAGTTTAACATGCTGTATTCAGGGAAAGAATCTTAAGCTGTTATTAATTACCTACTTAACATTATTTTCCATCGGGAAAACGCTCATAATTACTTTTCCAACGAAAAAAGGTCATTTTTCATTCACCTTTTAGATCTTTAACCATTTCGTGCATGTAAACTAGAACGCATAATTGTTTATCACCGACGAGGGTGAGGGGGGTGAACGCATAAAGGTTGAAACTAAACGTTTTTGTATTTACACGTGAAGGTTTTCGTGTTTTACATGTTTCCGCCCCTCGTCCGACGGCGGGCCAGTGACGCGGCCAATGTGTTACAAGTTAAGCTAGCTCAGGGCTGCCACTATTTCATAGGATAAAAATGATATAAATATTAGACAACATCACAAACATTGCTCTGATTCCAAAGTAAGTAGCTAAAGCACTTAGAAAATCATAGATAACGGTGAAACTACAAACACCCAGACCTGAGCCGATATAGAAAAGTTCGTTTTCTAGATCGACCCAGCCGGGGATCGAACCCGGGACCTCAGAGATGGCACCTTGAAAACCGGTGTACAAACCATTCGAGCACGGAGGTCGTCACCATATATACAAAATCGTTATATGAACACAGGAGTAAGTATCATGGTTGGCAATTAATAAGGGTTGCATCTGTTGCCGAACTAGGTAAAAACCTGTATTTCAGCATACAACGCTTTTTGCCTCGGGGTATGTAGGGTACATTATTTATAAGGCACAGTAGTATATTTTTTTGTTTCTGCCAGATAATATATTACTTGCTTTTATAAGTGATATTATAATGTAGTACTTACTAAATTTTTTATCAAAGTTAAGTAACCCTACGCACTGCCCGCTCGTACCGCGTGAAGGCTGTCACCGCGGAGCAGGGCTGACCGAGGGCGTTTTGTAAACTGCCCAAAAGGATTGCCGGCTCGGTGGCTCGGGCGAGGCTCAAAGCTTGCCTTTTTATGCGCCAAGTGACGCTCTAAGCCTTTTAAAACTTATTTTCCCCTTTTTAGGATTACTTAAGATAGAGAATTTATTTTACAGGAAAATGTAAGTTAGTGCGAACCTCCGGAGTAACTAAATTCTTTGGTTTCATGTCATACCAACTCTGTGTTTATAAAGCATAATTCAAGAAGCGACCTTTCTGAGTCCGACGAAATTATAACTATCATAAGTACTTAAAAGTGAGTTCATTTAAATAAAAATATTTTTATTGTCATGGAAGATTCTAAAATCTGTTTAGTTTTCTTTTACCATGAAACCTTATGTAAGTTAAAATGAATATTTCTATGCTCAGCAGTAGTCGTAGTGCTGCTGAGATGAACAGTAAAAGCTATTCGACCTCCGTGGTCGAGTGGCTTCGTACACCGGTTTTCAAGGTGTCGCCATCAGGGATGTTAGACGGCCACTCAGAAATCCTTGTGCCGAGCTGGCTGAAAGCTGGTATTGAGAACGAAAAACTGGTACGCCTGTGCTCCGCTGCGGCGCTGCCAACACTGGTATATAAACTATGTCGGAAATCGCATCCTAGTGAAAAAAAAATATATTTCAATTTCAGTACGATGCGAAGATGGCGCAGTAATCGACTAGCCATAGCCAAGCCAAGCAGTTTCACCAACCGTACAGTGACAAAAAAACTGACAGCTGACTGCGATTTTCTGTCCGTGTTATATTTAATTTCGTGTTCAAAAAGAAAAGTTGACAATACATCATTTTTAGTTAATTATCGCCATTGTCGGTGTATGTTTGTCGGTTAACGGCCAATCTTGGTATTTTTGCGTACAAGGACCGAGTAGTCTTGGTACATGGTACGTGACGCTAAAAACTAGTATGTTTACCAAGAAGTTGGTACGTCTGACATCCCTGGTCGCCATCTCTGAGGTCCCGGGTTCGATCCCCGGTTGGGTCAATTTAGAAAACGAACTTTTCTATATTGGCTCAGGTCTGGGTGTTTGTGATACCACCGTTGTCTCTGATTTCCATAACACAAGTGCTTTAGCTACTTACTTTGGAATCGGAGCAAGGTATGTGATGTTGTTTAATATTTATTTATTTATTCAATATTCCGAATTTGAATTTGATTTGCATTAAGACATTACAATCTTTATACTTTCATTAAAAATGACTCTGAATAAAATGAACAATAGTTTTCTATTCTCATAATTGAATACTCCAAACTAACTTTAACGATTTGCGGCTTGGCAACTTCGTCAGCAGGCAACAATCAATTATTCCATCAATGGGCGAAACCTGAAACCTCGGCCGGTAACGAGCGCACCGCAATTCTGCTTCATAACCGGCTGAAACCGGCGCTCGACCGGTTTACACGAGAATCAAGCTCTTTGTTAAGAGGCCGTATACGATGTGCCGCCGCTCTCAGTCTCGCTAGCACATGTTTTCTCAAGATTTCTGAAATCTGAGTACGTAAAAAAAATGTGCTTCCGGCCACTTTTCGCTACGGACATTTAACGTACATTACGGACATTTTAATGTACATTTCAGTTTTGTGTTGCTGAAGTACAACAGGTTGTCGTGTCTGAAAGTTATTTAAAATTGTCAAAAACGACAACTTTTTGTACTTCAGCAACACGAAACTGATCAATATTTTAAAATGTCCGTAATACATATTGCGAAAAGTGTCCGAAACATTTTTTTTATTTACGCACTCAGATTTATGAAATCTTGAGAAAACATGACATGTGCTAGCGAGAGAGCGGCAAAACGTCTACGGCCTCTTAAATGAGACTCACACAGTTTTGAGTGTTGCTACTGTTTCTTGTCAGCTCCGTACCACAACACTGGTTGGCAACAATGTTGTTTATTCGATGTCTGGGATCTCTAGAATATACAAGATGTTTCATAATAATCAGTAAAATTTTGTTTTTTATTTGTATGGGAAACTGCAAAGTGACAACTCTAGACGCAAACAGACTATTGTTTTCGATAATCAATCCAAAAGCAAAACACAATTAGGTCTAAGGTTTCTACTATGGAGTTCATGATGAAAAGTTTGTTTCATTCAAAATGTGAATGTTTTCAGGGTTTATAATAATTTTCCGGGGTTGTATTTATTTATTTGTATGCATATACGGCTTAAGGGGTTTTTTGTAACACTTTGTATATCAGAAGTCAGAATGCGGTGTAGTGTATGTACTAAATAATATGTAAATACAAACACTCATGTTTATTAGTACACACGCTGCAGCGGTCCGCAATTTTTGCAACGAACATCCCATCGGAGCCTGCACCAATTTGATATAAACTTTTCTCATTACTTTTACAACCACATTTAATCAATGTTATAGCCACGAATGAGCCTTAACTTTATACAAGTAGATATAAAATCCTAATAATATTTCAGCAGATAAAGACGAATGGAGCAGAAAACGTACTCAATCGATATTTTAAGCGGCCGCAGAAAAACCTGATTAATCGAGCTATAAAGTGAGCCTTCGTGGCTTCTGTAATTTTCCTCAATTTCACCTGAACTAAAACGAAGTTTTTTGGCCACTGAAAGAATAATTAGTATTTTAGATTCTAGTTAAGATTTGAAATAATTTAATATTTTGAGGGAAGTAGTAAAAATTAAGGTGTCTACATATAGGACACTTATGTAATATAGGGATATATTATTTTTTTATAATTGTAATAATAATGAATAAATTTATTTCAGTTAAAGTATACAATTAGCACAGACCACTGCACAAGGCTCGCAGGCCCGAATCGCAGAAACCAAAGAGAGAATTTCCATTTCATTTTCATATTATACTTAACTTTATATGTGTGGCTCCGGTTCTAGTACAAATATTTTTCTATCAAAGAGATTTAAAATAAAAGGAAACAAATTATTACACTTTAATTTTTTTTTAAATATTTACTGTGGTATGCAACATGTCACCCAATATGGGAGAAGTTTTCCGGTTTCGGAGTAGTCGAGGTCCATCAGCCATGCTTTGATGGCTGACTTTACTTTATGAATGGGGACATTTTTTATTGCATCTATTTCTAAAGTAGTTTGAAAATAAAAGTTTGTTACTTTAAATTACCTCAAACGGCATCAAACTGGAAACCTACGTGAACCTTGTAGTACATGAATAATATAGGTAATTCTACATATATTAACATCGATCTTATCAATCAAACAGCGTTCAATCCCGGTGATTGATCGCAGTTACTTACATGTTCCGAGTGTAATTAGCGTGGACTTGTTCATGAATATTCACCGAAGTACAGTACAACCTTGTACTGCTTGTCAAACATGGTCAAGTGTGAGTCGTGTTGATACGTTACGTAATTAGGACAAACTTTTGAAATGACACAGATTGAAATGAAACCCTCAGGCAGGTTTTGAACTTAAGTTTGAAGCAAATAGAGCTATTCGTAAGAACTCTAAACGCTAACTGAAATTTTATATGCAAGCAACAAACGATTGAATCACATTATCGCATCTTCAAACTTATGTCAATCACAAACATTGAAGCATTGCATATTAAATTGACAAGCTGGAGACCTGTAATGTTATTATTACAGCTTTCAATTTCCTATGTATCGCATTTGATGTATTTACGAGTATGTTAATAGTGCCATTTCCCTTTGTTTCGAAGCCTATCGAAGGCACTCAGGAATGGTTAAGTAGTAATCCTTTTATTAACTGCACTTGTGTGAACTCGCCTCTATACGCACTTCAGTACCGAACAGTGTGTATTTGCATCCTTATAAATATGATTGCTATGGCCATATAATCTTCAAATAGGATTACACGAATATTGAGGACGGGCCTATCGAATGACCTATACTTATATGAGTATTTTCTAATAAATAGTGTTTAATTATATAGATTTCATTTTGAATTTACATTTTTTTAATACAACGACAACATTGTCTACAGAATTTTTAATAGGTACATATTCTACTATTTTGATCTTGAAGTTGTATGTTAATTATTTACAGATCGAAAAAAAAATTACTGCTTCTTTTGAAGTTGTTTTTGTTTTCAGGTTTTTTTGAAGTCTATTTTTTGTTTTTTAAACAATTTTTTTTCTTTGTAGTGTACCTTCTGTATTATGTCAGTAGACGTACGGGTGCGTACTTTATGGTACCCAAAAAAAAAACCAGTAGGCACCGCTGTATTTCACGAGATACAGCACATTTCTTGTGGCCCGGCCACACAACGTGCATGTGGCCCGGCCACACAACGTGCATGTGGCCTTGCCCGGCCACGCTTCTATCAACAGAATAAATAGCTAACTTTATTATTATTAGTCTCCCCTCCCTCATATAACGCGGGCCCAATGTGGATTGGAGGGTATTAATGACTGCAGATGCAGCCGGGACATACGGATTCTGCTAGAACAAATAGCTAATGTTTACATAGATGATTTTACGTATTATTGTTCTAATTATTCATGACTCCCATGACATTAGGCCCCATATCTCCGAAGATTATCGTCGGATCTCAATGAAACTTATATGGAACCAAATTGAAAGTAGGTATACCTACCAAATCGAACAAAAAACAATTATTAAAATCGGCACACCAACGCCAGAGTAATCGGTGTACATACAAAAAACAAAAACAAAATTACGGGTCGAATTGAGTACCTCCCTCCTTTTGAAGTCGGTAAAAATATTATATTTCCAAAAATATAACAATGTGTATAGTCGTTTTCATAACCTGTATCCAGATTGTCCTGAGAATGTGCTCCGATAGGTTATCTCGCATCAGCGTTGTCGCCCGACAGACAGCAGCTATCGCGACGTCGCGCGACAAACGGATATTGCGGGCGTGTCGCCGGCGACACGGCAAAATAGTTGCTGCGTGCGATAAGGGAGCGAGGAGGTAGTTTTTTTTACCTGGAAACAGCAATTTCGTGTTATGTGTTACACAGAGTACATAGTACTAAACGTAGTTATGATTTCAATTTGGAACTTAATATAAGACAGAAAAATTACAGCAATAGTACAGTATTATTGTATCTTAAGGTTACAGTCAGGCCTTAAGTGATTTAAACACAGCGATAGATTCAAGCTTTTAATTTAGTAAAAATAGAAAATTTTACATTTTGAAATTGTTTTATTTTTGGTAAAAGATTTTCTTTAAAATAAGCTATATTATTTTGATTATTTGAGCTCTTGAATTGCAGCACACTCTGTATCCATTTCTTTCTTTGATTTTCGTTTATTATCTAGATTTAATTGAACGTAATAAACACCCCTGATGACACATCTGAAACATACTTTTCACGTCGAAATGATCTAATCGCAATCGTTGTGTATTTGTGTCTGTATGTCGGAGACATCGTTTGTCGTCACCGGATCTAAATATTTTGCCGTGCCGGTTCAATGCAATTTGCGTATTGTCGAACCTCTGCTACTGACTTTAGCGAGTAATATCACAAATTGGTTTTCCGTGGACGCGCACTTAGACATTACGTCAGGCAATCTCAGGCCAAATCAAGCTATTGTCTAAGTATCTAAAGTACCTACTAAGTTATGGCTCTACGAAACAAATGACGTAAGTGTTTTCACATACGACTAGCGGCGCTTTTGTCTAGAACACACATATTCTGTTATTTATATTTTGTGGTTATACAGTTTTGTATTTATTTGGCTTTCCAAAAGTGTAACTGTTATTCTCATTTCCATGGAGGAGGGTTCGAAAGGGACTAAACGGGAATTGTAAAAGTTCAATTCTGATTCATTTCCGGCCGCCGGCGCCGGCCGCGGATGTGACGTCATGAGTGTAACGCATGTGTAGACCTGTAACTTAAGCTCTGTTATAAAAATGTTAAGGTAGAATAACTAGGCTATCAAATCAATTGATATTTGATTGACATAATTCTAATTACGTTGTTAGTTAACCAATCAATTAGTTTATTTAAACATAAAACTATTTTAGATTTTTTTATGACGAATAATTTTATTACTATATGCCGCATCGCATCGGCGTTTGCCAGAGAAGCAAAAAAATATCTTGTCACACTATTGTCATTGTCAATGCAACAAATGGTGACTGTTCGTAAGATAATTTAAAGTTATTTTAAATTAAAATGAGTTATCTATTTTGTCATAAGTTAATACTAGTAAGAAATATAGGAACCTATTATCTTAGTTTCGTAAATGGTTGTTTATTATATCTTGACAAACTGCCACTCAACAGAAATATTATGAATGCTTAAAGTAGCCCTATTTTGATAGGTCATTCCTCAAAGATTTTGTTATTTCTTGTATTAATTTCATGAGTAAACCATAATGGGCAGGCTATGCGAAGCAACAAACAGCAACGCACGAACGATTTCATCGTATATCATACATGGCGTGTGATGTCGCGACTCGCTCACCACGTCGTCGTTCGCCGCTTCGAGATAGCGGTGGAGATAGCTTGTATGGTGATCTAACATTTAACCTGATGTTTGTGTCCCGTTGTTGCAGATTGGAGCGGACGGTCGTCGTCGCGGCGGCGCTCCTCGCAGCAGACCAGCGCTGCACTCATCGCCAACTTTGACACCGCCGCGCAACAGGTAAAGAACCGACTACTTCCATCAGCAGATCATCATCATCTGCTTGGGTCACTTTAATGTCTTCACTGGTGGAGCTGGTGCTCCAAACTTGGCCCCTATTTCACAGACGTGACAATTGTAAATTACAATGACAATTTGATGTACGTTGCTGTGTCTGCGAGTAGTTTGATCAGAATTTTTCTACTTTCAAATTGGCTGACGCCATGGTCACCAAATTGTCATTGTCATTTACAATTGTCACGTTTGTGAAATAGGGGCCTGGTGGTTTAGGATAAAGATAAAGATATTTTGACTTAGATTTTGCCTTTTACATAACCCATTACTGGATTGGTGGGTGTTAACGACTGCAACCGGGCCCAACAGCTCAACCATAGTCATTCGAATGGTCACAAAGGTCAAAAATCCAGTGACAGATTATAGATTCTTAGCGATAGATCGTCGTCGAGTTCGTCCTAGTAAAGCAACGAAATGTACTTGCGTAAACCAAGGAATGGCCTATTGTATAAAATTCGCTCTTGTCGTAGCCTCGCAATTTATTCTCCAAATCGTAAGACGATAGCAAAATTCACTAGAAAAACTTCAGTATAAATAAATAAATAAATAAAATAAATATTTGACAACATCACATACATTGCTCCGATTCCAAAGTAAGTGGCTAAAGCACTTGTGTTATGGAAATCAGAGACAACGGTGGTATCACAAACACCCAGACCTGAGCCAATATAGAATAGTTCGTTTTCTAAATTGACCCTACCGGGGATCGAACCCGGGACCTCAGAGATGGCGACACCTTGAAAACCGGTGTACAGAGCCACTCGACCACGGAGGTCGTCAAAAGTATCTACCTAGGTTCAGATAATTTCCTATAGAGAAACGTATTAATAGTTCTTAAGAGTAGCCTCACCTCGCGCGGCCATCGCATGATTTCTCCAGGGAGCCCTAGCTAGAGGTTGGCTGCAAGATGCTGGATTGTGATGTTTCTTGCCGGTTCTTCTCGTTACAAGGTCTTCCGCTGAGGGCGCGCGAACTGATGGCGTAGCTTCTTTGTCATTCACAAGCTTGTAACAGCCTAGACTGAATAAATGACTTTAAGTTTTTATGGTTTTGTGTGTATTCACTATGGGTCAGACAAATCTCATATTATGTGTAACTATTGTTATGTAGCACTTTCCGAATGTTTCAGAAAATTACTGTGTATTAGTTTGCTAACGACACTTTTCTTATAATAGCAGACCTTCGAACAAGCAAAATTATAGCATCTATTCTATTCTATTCTAAATTTTATTATCAAATGTAAAAGTTTTTGTCTAGATTCTAAAGGAAATTCTGTGTTTATATTCATTTGAACATTTACATTTTAGTGTAAAATCATTGCATGTAAGGCCATAGAACAGTGAAAGATAAAGTTTCAGACGTTTCTCTTCTAAACTTTTTCAAACGGGGATCAAACCTGGGACTTTAGGGTTGCCGACACAATGAGCCGGTGTATAAGCCACTCGATCACGGAGGTCGTTTCGTTTTATTATACACAAGAAAGACTTCGCTATCAATACAATGGAGGTGTAAAGGCCAACCTTAGCACCCTTTGATGTACGTGACAGCTTTGTGCTAAACTCGTTGTGTCCCTATGGATACCACCTACATATAAGTATCCATATAGAAGTGGATAAATAGCACAGCAAGCATACAATTTTCGATTAACATTTAGAATCGAATACGAAAAAACAGATTTGTTGTGCATATTTATTAAAAGCTCCATTACTTTTAATAAAAAATATTCAAAGTATAAATAGAGTATTTTGACGACCTCACCGACGTGGTCGAGTGGCTTTGTACATCGGTCTTCAAGGTGTCGCCATCTCTGAGGTCCCGGGTTCGATCCCCGGTTGGGTCAATTTAGAAAACGAACTTTTCTATATTGGCTCAGGTCTGGGTGTTTGTGATACCACCGTAGCCTTTGATTTCCATAACACAGGTGCTTTAGCTACCTACTTTGGAATTGGAGCAATGTATGTGATGTTGTCAAATATTTATTTATTTATTTATATTTATGTAGACAACATTTACGCCCTTACTAATAAAGATTGTATAGCAGATGTTTAGTTGCACAGTTTTCTTTTTAATGTCTAACTTAAATAGTTTGACATAGAGTAACCATTGTGTAACTATACATCTGCTATACAATCTTTATTAATAAGGAGTATTACAAAATTTGAAGTACAAGTCAATTATGTTGTTAATATTAGTTTGTTGTGTAGAGCGGTTGTGTAAGCATTCCTCCACGGCCGGCGGTTATCTCTTCCAAGCGATTTGCAGCGGCCTCCGAAAGCTCCACTTTATAACAAATGCCTCCGGGAAATAAAAATTACCTTCCACACTTTTTCATGGGGAAATTTAGTACGATCTTCACAGTGAATGAACACGCGTGTAGCGGAAAGATAAAATTTTACGTAGAAAATTAGTCTTAGAAAATTAGGCCTATTATTCAGCTTTACATTTAAGTTTGTAAATACCGTTACTTATTTCTGTTAAAGATGATAAGTTTCTTGCCCTTTTCTTCTTGTCAGTTAATTTTTTAACTAGTCTGGAACGGGTGGTAGGAAAATATAGACGATTTAAAAGTGCTTCTGTGTTACCGACAAAGGAGGATTTACACAATGTTTCTTTTTGTCTGTATTTTTTACTCTTTTTGGTTCTTTTTCTAATGTCAATAATTTCAGTTGTCACCGCTCGAGCTGCCTTTCAATTCTTTTACTTCTAATTTTCCCAATTTTTATTTCTTTCAGTATTATTTTGAATAAATAAATTTTGACAATTGACTATTGCGTAGCTTTTTCTTCTGGAATTTTATGAATACTGATACTAGGTTTTCCAAAGCAACTCGCCTCTTACTCTCAGACTCTGACGAGAATGAAACCCACAAACTTTCGCAATCGGTGCGAATTTTCTGACCGCTGCTGAGATATCGTGACGTTAAATCTTAGTTTTTGTAGAAACTTATAGAACTCGGAAGTATGTTTGGAATAAAATTGCAGACGTAGTTATTATTACCCACTGGAAGCTGCTTTTTGAAGATTTTAACTTTATCAAACATCGTGCGTACAAAGTTTAATAGTAAGCTGGTGATATAAACCTTTTATCAATTTCAGTTGGGTGTATATTTGTTCTTATTTATCCATAGCGGAGTTTAAATTACGGTGTAATTTTCTGTGATACACTGCTGCTTCGGCGGCCATTAAAATGATTAAATACCGGTCCGGTGAAAAGATAATTGTTTTGTTTTGTAACCCAGATTGATGTAGGCAATAACAGTATTACTAAGATATTTCATCAATTTATGTAACTTTAAATAAATATAGTTAAAACAAAGAGTTTTGACGCATTTTCACTATTCATCATTATTTAGAAAAGAAATTCCTTATTAAAGTTGTGATTTTTCGCATTCACATTGCTATTTTTATATTAATATAAAATTATAGGTATTAGAAAAAATACTAGAAAAGGCGACTAGGTAGCATATTGGTCGAGTCCCGTCTGAGGTGCTACGGGTTAGTCGATTTTTTCTAATATATTAGAAATTTATCTTAAAAGAAAATCCTATTCAATATGTAAGTAAGTATAATAAGATTGTACCTACGTGCAGTAGACCCAGGCTGCCTTGAGACCATCAGTATTCGTGCCCAGACGTGTTGCTAATATTAAATAAAATACGGACGCACTAGAAATAATATTACTGAGATTTTGGCACAAAGTTAGAAAGTTAGGATGATATAGTATTTTAATTTTGATAATAACCAACTAGCTAGCTAAAAAAGAGATAGTATATGCATCTCTTTCTTTTTTGGAAATAAAGAAACGCAAAATGTAAGTTGGCACGTTGACATTTTAAATTAAGCAAAATTCGTTTCCATCAACTCGGTTTTCATTGAATGAAACAACAACAAAAGTTCTTAAGTCCGACAGGTCAACGAACAAAATAAATAATTACACAATAAATAAAATGAGTTTATTCAATAAGGGCAATTTTAGTCCACTAGAAAAAATCTCGGAAGGTCCCGGATTTTTTCCATGGGTCGTCGGAATTCGATACAATAAAAATGATTTCCCGAAAGGTCGCAGAAGCACAGAATAAAGCGGCCGGATTAAATAATGCGCCGTTTGTTCTGCCATTTGAGGCCGCCGGGTTATAGATTAGGCCGGGTTGGGCGGTTTTTTTATTCGATTTAATATGGAATGAAGGTAAAGGGCAAATAAATACAAATATATGAAATACTATTGGCCGCCCGCGACTTCCTCCAAGAAAACAGTTATTTTTCTAAAAAAAACAACAGTTTTGTAAAAAAAATGTCTTCAGATTTTTTTCAGTTTACGATATGTTTCATAATTTAAGTAGGTAGGTAGATTAATTGATCTTCTCTCTCTTAAATGATGGTTTAAAGGTCACCTTGTAGGCAGTGTTACTGTCATGAGCCGGGTTTGATAGTTGTTTGATGGTAGTATGTGGTAATGTTTTGATACATAAACGCTATAATGGTGGCTCAGATAGAACAAGATATTCTTTATGACAATAAGATTGCACATCAGCGGCCTAATGGTGCGAAGTTTCGGCATAGGCACACATTTTTGTGTTATTGTAGAATGTTTCCATGAAATAATCGAATATTTTTTTATTTGCCATGTTTTAAATGCATTTAACACGCATGTGAGGCATGTGACTTGCCTGATGGCCATAGTAGCCCATGTCCATTATTGGCAAAGACTGATATTCTACAGCCCCCCTACTCAAATGACCATTCAACTAAAATTAACGCTAGTAGAATAGAATAACAATGTATGGGAATGACATAAGCTAACGCTTAGCTCCTGTCGATCCCATACATTGTCATTCTATTCTACTAGCGTTAATTTAAGTAGAAGAACCATTTGAATAGGCCCTCAGGATGATTTTAAGTCACACAACAAACGCTCAGTGTGTGTTTACTTAATTTATTTATGAAACATAGGTCGAAATACGTCAAAAATGTAATTAAACGTGAAACTCTTTGTAAACACTATTGTGTTAAAACACAGAGTTTGGCTTTTTGGGTTTCCACACTCGAGAATGTTTTAAATTTTTATGTGTAAGTACACTTGCACGGTAAGGCAATTACACACCGGCGGGCAGTTACCCGGTGTATTGGCGGCGTAGTTACCTAATCTTTTAAGTGGATTCCGAACGGAACCGGGTCCACTGTCTTTGTTTAACTATTGGCAACTATTATTTGTTCTGTGCTATTAGCGGGTGTTTTCTTTGTTGTTAGTTTTTCTAATGTTTGTCTTATTAAACGTATGAGATAAGCTATTTAAAATAGTCATATTGCTTTATGTTATTTTATTTTATTCAAAAAAATACACTCAGGCAAAGCACAAGAGTTGTAAAGTTTGCTGATTAAAGTTAAGTAGATACATAATTTTATATTTTATGGTAATGCTTACTGCAGCAACTTATGTTATTTTTATTAAACAATACATTCAATTTTCGTCTTTGTTTCATCAACTTAAGAACCAATTCAGCTACAGACAAATAATAAGGTTAATTGAAGCAGAATTTTCACATATTCACCTGTCAACTTATTAATCTCTTCAAAATATGAATCAAAAAATGTTTACCTATTTCGAATTGTTTCTTACAGAATGTTGTTTAGTCTCATGGCTGAACACATCCTTAAAGCTTAGATAGTAACTAAAAATTAACCCTGTATAATACACATAAATGTATCGTTGTGTCCAGATCCGCGACTGGGTGTCGGTGGAGGCGGACATGCTGCGCGCGCAGCCGGTCGCCGTGGGCGACGTCGACGACATCCTGCACCAGCTCGACAAGCAGAAGGTAAGTCTTGATTTTTATACGTTATCTACACGGTCGTACAAAACAGTCGTTATGCCAAGTAGGCGGTATGCGTTTTTTCTACAGCAACACGGTTGACGACAAAGTCAATTTGTTGAAGGGTTGATGACCGTGTAGCCTAAGCTTTACTTTAATCTTCAAAGACCACTGTAAGTGGCAACCCCGATCTCAAAAAAATATAACTTTTAGAATAAATAATATTCTTTGAGTAAATAGGTATATGCGTGGCTAAACATTATATTTGTCGTCATCTATATTTATTGTAATAAGTTGTATGCTGAAGAAGTTTCTCGTAAAGTTTATAAGGAACAGAACTTTCATTTATGAAATTACGTTGAATGTTAAGTTAATGTAAGAAATATGCTAATCCAAAATTCATATAATTAACTTAAGCCCTTTGTTAAATCCAAGAAATCGAACCGCTTACAAACTTCACACAAACTCCCATTTATACACAAAACGCATATAATATGCCCGTAATAACGACACACTGATTAACTGAGAATTTGAACAAAGGCCCAAATCTTGCTTTGATATCTGTGCAGTGAGATGTGAACTTTATGTGTATGTATTAAGGGTCCCTTTTGTTTTTCGGGTAAGTAATCCTTTTGGAGCCGAGTGGGTTGGAGTCGGCCGTTAACAAAGATATTGAATTAAGGGTATTCGGAGGAGAAGTATAAACAATGGTGTTGGTGGATCAGACACGCTTGTGGGTGTCGGGGCTCAGGCGATACTCACGGCGGGAATGAAGATATTATGATTTATAATCCCTTCCATGAGCGAAGTCGTGAAGTCGTTTGTCTGAGATTTAATACGAGTATTCACGGTTACCAATACCAACTTATTAATTTGTAAAGATGATCAGTGGGATTAAGGATGAGAATTTGACCCTCAATTCGTTCTCTCGAGATCATTTTAAGTAGTATTCTGTACTGTATCTACGCTTCAAGCTGAATTTATGTCTTCATTATCAACACAAATTTCATGTCTGTCAGTCGTACCAGGCGATCGCTATCTCTATTCTCTGCGGACAATCGAACACAGTTCAACAACATTCTCATTCAATACCCCCAATAAAACGGGGCTACCATTAACCCCCAGAATTGGTATGCAGCGAGCACCTTGCACCGGCCCTTCGATTAATAATCAAGACCTATACGGAGCTCACCCCCACTCTATCCCTCTTAAGAATTCCAGGAACATTCGAGTTTATAGCGAGAACTGAGACGGCATGTAAAATAATTGTTCTTCGAAGCAAAACGCGCCTAAGACGTCCGGTGACTTTTAGCTTTATATTTCTGTAGCTGTTCGTATTCCGAAACAATCTGACTGCTTCTTGAAGACTTCTGCAGTTCATTGTGTAAATGCTTCTATTCAAGTTTAGCTATGTCTTGGTTATTGTTCAACTTATGTTAAATTGCTATTATTTTATCACTCTAAAATGTATTACAAGTATCAATGACCTACTCTTTGTTTTGGAAAACTTTAATGCTGTTATCGACATTTTTGAAAGTCCCAACGTTCGCTATAAATTTCCCTATATCTTTAAAACTTCTCAAAGTAAACTTACACAAGACAGCCTTTTATTACCATTCTGAGTCATGTAGTGTATGGAAATCCAATCTACATAATGCAAGAAGTCGTGGGGAAATGCCGACAAGCGCAAACTTGTCTCGATGCATACATCGCTCCGACATGTTTGCACTTTAAACAATTTTCTTACTCCGACACTTTCTACGTAGGACTTGCTGAGTGGCAAAATTTACTTGAAATACAGTTTATGTCACAGACTTATATAATAAGTATAGACTAAAACCATAGGGTTTATGTATTTGTTATTGGAATAGTGTTGTTCAAACTTTGCTATAAGATTAAAGGTATCTTTAATCTTATAATCATTCCTTGTGAAGATAATATGACTACGGGAGTAGTTACATAGGTACATATTTTGTCGGTTGCACAGTCAAGTGTTACTTACAAAACAGATGTTACTGTTGCAACGTTACAAAGTGCTAAGTGCGCTGATCAAGCTTTATGGATTTTAGCTGTACTTCAGAACAACATCAGTACTACGATGCTGTTTGATTCTGATTTTTATTTGTTCTTAATACTTAATGATTTCTATTTTATTCCGGTTGCCGTTGCTATTTGATTATAAACAATATCATTAGAAATAAAACACTTTTTACGGATTACAGCGCGTATATTATTAATTCAGGTGTTGTTTTGGAATTATTTAGTTTGTATTTATTGGTTTTTTAGAATTCCCGACGTTTCGACACCTTTCCAGGGGCCGTGGTCACGGGAGGACTAAAGCAAAAAGGCTGCTCATATTTTTATGAAATTACCCGCTCGAAATTTTATAAAAATGTATTCAAGTTTATTAAATTATTTTATAGGTGCGTTCTGATTTTAATAATTATTACCGAATTAAATTGAATAAAGTTAATTAGAAAACAAGATCTAGCTACTGAATCTACTACCAGTTCACAAATTGGGAGGCCTCTGAGAGAAAGAACTGGCGGAAGAAAACTCAGAGAGGTTGTGTCGACCTCCCTTTTGATCCCTATCTACAGAACGAACTAACTATATCTTTAGATCCTGCAGTGTGTGATTTGGGTTGGGATTTTACTTGATGGATTATGGGGTCCCAAGCTGGTGGTACTCTCCAACCATCATCTCTATTGAAATTTGGATGTTTGTTGATTTCAAGAGCCTCGCGTAGCATTCTGGGAATGAATCTTTGTTCTTTAGCGAGTATTTGTGGTTTATCAAATCTAATGTAATGGTTAGGTCCCTTTGATGCATGTTCACACACTGCAGACTTGTTATCGCGCCTATGCTTCATGTCAGCTACATGTGCTTTAACACGCGTCCCTATACTTCTCTTTGTTTGTCCGATGTAAGAGAGCCCACAGTCACAATCTAGATTGTAGACGCCCGCATCTTGAAAGGGAATATTACACTTGACAGGTCGTAAGAATTGGTTTATCTTCTTCGGCGGCTTGAAGTAGGTCTTGATGGACGCACGCTTCAGAATACCTCCAATCTTGTCAGTGACACCTTTCATGTATGGTAGGATGGCAGGACGTCGTTCTACTGTGGCTGGTTTGACACGGGTTCTGTGATGAAGGCGTGGTACTGGCAGTTTGTTGCTACGCAGTACGTGCTTGACATGCTGAAGCTCAGCTGTGACCAACAACACCTGACAGCTGACACAACAAACAAAGAGACAAACAAAGAGAAGTATAGGGACGCGTGTTAAAGAACATGTAGCTGACATGAAGCATAGGCGCGATAACAAGTCTGCAGTGTGTGAACATGCATCAAAGGGACCTAACCATTACATTAGATTTGATAAACCACAAATACTCGCTAAAGAACAAAGATTCATTCCCAGAATGCTACGCGAGGCTATTGAAATCAACAAACATCCAAATTTCAATAGAGATGATGGTTGGAGAGTACCACCAGCTTGGGACCCCATAATCCATCAACTAAAATCCCAACCCAAATCACACACTGCAGGATCTAAAGATATAGTTAGTTCGTTCTGTAGATAGGGATCAAAAGGGAGGTCGACACAACCTCTCTGAGTTTTCTTCCGCCAGTTCTTTCTCTCAGAGGCCTCCCAATTTGTGAACTGGTAATAGATTCAGTAGCTAGATCTTGTTTTCTAATTAACTTTATTCAATTTAATTCGGTAATAATTATTAAAATCAGAACGCACCTATAAAATAATTTAATAAACTTGAATATATTTTTATAAAATTTCGAGCGGGTAATTTCATAAAAATATGAGCAGCCTTTTTGCTTTAGTCCTCCCGTGACCACGGCCCCTGGAAAGGTGTCAAAACGTCGGGAATTCTAAAAAACCAATAAATACAAACTAAATAATTCCAAAACAACACCTGAATTAATAATATACGCGCTGTAATCCGTAAAAAGTGTTTTATTTCTAATGAACTGTACGCGCGAAAATCTTAGAAGTGTATAAACAATATCATTCATACAAAACGCGCAAGATCAGCTTAATTAGCTGTAGATAGTATAAATAAGTAATCGTCTTCCCATATCTTTGTACTTTGCCTAAATTAATACAAAGAGTGAAACCTCGATCATGTAAATATTTTGGAATACCTACATTGCAAGAAATTTTAAAGGTTTTAATTTTGTCATCAACACTCAACAAACAGCCTCTTAAATAACCTGCAGCCTATCGATCTTCCATTTCAAGTTTCTAATGAAACCTCAGAAGATTGATATTAATAGCCAATGACCCGTGTAAATTACAACAAAGGCCTTCCTTCGTCAGTATCGAGAGACCTATTTTTAGGCCGACCTTCAGGTTTAAAAATACCCGTTGTTGGGGTATTACAGGGTGAGTTGGGTGATACGGGGTGAGATGAAACCTCACTGGCTCGACCCAATTGGTCCGTGGCCAGCCAGCCATGAATGAGGGTCGGTTGTTCTGAGACTAATATACCTAAACGCTGCTCTTTAGGTTTAATGATTCTTTGAAGTGAATCGAGGTGAATAGGTTTTTAATAAACTGCTAGGTTGTATGTATTTTTAATGAATAAATAAATATATAAATAAATAAATAAATAAATGAATGACATGGGAATATCAAACAAGCTTACAAGTAATGCGAGTTGCAAGAGTCGATCATATTAACCGCTTCATAATCATTTACAATGTCAGATTGTTATCCAATATTGTTCTAAAATAACTGACGTCGTCGCTTTAACAAAAAAGTATTTTTCTGAGTAAGCAGTAAACAATATAAATAGGTCCCGTCTTACGAACGAGCGCTTCCATAATGATTTTTACGGAATTATTTTGATACAAAACGTTGGGTTGTTTTTCTAAATAAAATAGTCTTCCAAAGTATAATTATTTTTAGCTCGGAAAAGAAAAATAAGTTGCTCTGCCAGCGGCACATTTACATTGCAAATAATTTCTTTTTAAATGTGAATTTAAAACTTCGCGAATAATTCAATGCATATTTTTTATAACCTTCCTTGAAAAATCGATGTTGATAGTAAACAAGAAAATATTTTATCTATAGAATATTTTTCTATAGAATAGCATAACAATTGTAAATTAAAAATAGATATACAACAATAGATAATTTTACGACAATTATTTATTTATTCAACATCATCTACTGAGCAAAGGCATCCTCAAAGGATCTCCACAACGACCAGCCCTGCGCTGCCCGCATCTCCTGCAACGTCCCTCTACCTTCACCAAATTATTTTTCACCTCTCCAGCACGAAAACGGCGCTTTTGGCGCGTAAAAACTCGCAGCAAAATCGATTTTGGCTGCGAGCGTGAGGCAGTGATTTTTTAATTTCTAACACCACCTTTTGAAATAATAAAGAAAAAAGAAATAGAGCGACAAGGATGAGACTTGTAAAATTGATATGTGGGAAAAGGGTACATAGATAGTTTCATGTTGTCAGACATGGATTACAAAAGTATAATAACACCTTTTTGCGTCGGGGGTTAAAAATAAAATATATGGATATACCGAGGAGTTTTAAACAAGGATTGTTGTAAAAGAAGGTTGATAATTTTAAGTAAAGAGTATGGACGAAATGAGGTCGCATGTAAATAAATATAATATAGTAAGAAAAAATAATGAAATATAATATCAAAAGTGTTTTATAATTGTAAATAAATAAATGAGATAGCTAATAAATAAATAAGAGAAAAACACAACGTAGGTAATGTAAAATAAAACGACGGGAATCTACTTTACTCTTACTCTATGAATCTATTTTTTTTTCAGCCTACTTAGGTTTCATCGAACAATTTTTGTGGTATATCACAAAAAATGAGTGCGTCCAGCGATGAAATAGTGCTTACTCCAAAAAAGTTGAGAGAACAAGTTTCTAAATGCTGCCTTTAGCTTTTTACCAGGAAAGTCACGTGAAAATAACTGTGCTTTAAGGTGAAAAGTTGTATGTTTAACACGAGACCAAATTTTTGTTTTGCCTCGTGCCTTTAAATCACTTACAGTGCTCAGTAGAGTCAGTAGTCTAGACTATTTCACTATTTCGTGATTTAAAGTCGGCACTCGCAGCAAAAATTGACTTTGGTCCCTTGTATAACAAATAACTATTGCCTACCTACCTTGTAAGGGGCTTTAGAATATATCTTTAACTGTAAATCACAAAACAGTGTTCTTTGTTCGGTAAATAAAAATGTATCGATAATTTATTTTCAAAATAATTACTATTTCTCTAATTTCTTAAGCGAAGTACTTGACATCCTTTTACTTCGCTAGCGCAGCTCCGACTGCTGTTGTGAACTAACGTCACGCGTTTTTATGGCTTTATAAGGAGTGGTAAACGCGCATGCGCTAAAATTAGTGATTGCTAGTGTCGATGATTTTGAGCAAAGAAAGAAAGACAAACATTTTTTGAAAATAAAAAAACATCAAGTTCCAAAAAAATGATCCCTAATGGGTATTTACATGGGTCGATTTTAGTCACCTGTGACGATCGACTTTAGTCACCTAGAAAGTCGTTTGTAAAATTGAATCGCAGGTGATATCGGTGATGGCGTCGCTATCGTCTATGTAATCTATGGCGTAACCTGGGTATCAATATGTGTAATAACGTAGTTCCAGTTTTGGCAAAGGGTCAGGTGAGTTTGTTCAGTCACCTCCCGGTCTAGGCCTAGGCCGAATTGCCATTTACACAGTCAATTATTTGTCGTGCAGCTTTAGTTGTGTAAATAGGTATCACATTAGAAACAAAGTTAAGTAATTAATAAACACGTCAGAAGTACGCAAAATTACCTTTACTTTTTACTCGCCTAAACAGGTACTCTTTCGATTTTTGGTGAGACTGATTACAAATCTGCCTGTTACATATCTGTTGCATATGTACATACTTTATGGTCGGAACACCCGACTGATGAACTGAACTAGTGAGTGAGTGATTAAAAGTTTTGAATGAATACGAGAATTATAAATGTTGTTAAGTTTTTGCTACTCGATCAGTTTTTGTTTACATTCCGGTGTCATATAAGTTAGAAATATGTCAACTTTAGAAAACTGCGGGAAAAATTTCCACCAGTGGTAGTTTTCCTTAACGATACGATACTTTACTAAAAAAGGCCGTTTTATTGTATTTGAGGCATTTCTAAGCCAAATAAAAGTCACATATACACATCTAAGTTTTCCGCGCGTACAGTTCATTAGAAAAAAAACACTTTTTACGGAATACAGCGCGCATATTATTAATTCAGTTGTAATTTTATAATTATTTTGTTTTGATTTATTGGTTTTGATTTCCCGACGCCGACGTTTCGACACTTTTCCAGGGGCCGCCGTCCCGTGACCCCATGACTGTTACCATGTTTTGATACTTGTGTAAAAGTGCTTTTCACAATAGTGTTGGTGACATATTATTATGGTCAGTTATAGTTATTTCCTCTTTCCTTTGATCAGTCTTATTTAAATTTCATTATTTTTAGTTTGACACAACTTTTAATTCAAAGTGAAAAACATCGATATTTACAAAATATCGATATAAGTCTATCGTAACGACCCCATCATTATTTCCACCCCTTTTACTACGAGGGTAGCAGCAGTGGGAGGGGCAGGTAGCAACAGGGGCGCGTTGCTAGGCAACGGCCGCGCCGGCAAGCCACATGTCATGTGCGTCTATTGTCAGATGGGCCCGAGACACGGCGCCGGGCGGACGTATCTACCACGTATCTGCGCATCATTTACGTCTACATCCACTTAATTTAAATTTATTTATGTTTAGTATAATTCATGTCGTAAGTAAACAATAATTTCTGCGATAGAATAATATGCACATTATTAATTTGGCGTAATTCAATATCCATCCATTTGGCGTAATCTTTACACTAATATTTACAGTCAAAATTCTAGAAATAAAACACTCTTTACGGATTACAGCGCGTATATTAATGTAGGTGTTATTTTAGAGTTATTTTGTTTGGATTTTTATTTTGAATTCCCGACGTTTCGACACCTTTCCAGGGGCCGTGGTCACTCAAAATGCTATTTTGAATAAATTATCTATTAAACAACTCATTGTTTTCAACGCTAAAAGTAGTTACATTACTTTTATAATGAAAGAAACCACTTGTTTACACTTTTTTGATGCGAACATCTGTAATCAAAAGAGTTAACTTAATTAACTATATAATATATTTACAATACTTCGCATTAGACCCATACAATGTACCTGGCGCCATAAAGACCCATCTATCAGATACAAACAAACTGCTAGTACATAACGTTTCAAATATTAGATTAGTTGCAACAGAACGAGCTCGTCTAACATTCGATTTTTTCCAATATAGGACTTACTTAATGGCTGGTGGCAGACTCGGATAGTTTCGTCCAATGTCGTTAAGTAAAAGTCTTATCAGAAAAAGAGTCGTTCCAAACTTATTTTACAACACCGCAAAATGCCACGCTTCATTACTCTATAAAAGTAATGTCGTAAAAGTATCAATATTCGCCTCAAATAATAAAGACAAAATCGCTTTCCGGAGACGCTGCCATAAAAATTGCAACACTTCCTACACCTGCTGAACGCCAACCGAATTCCGTTGACCTCCAAATTTGTTAATGGGGTCTCCTCAATTGTTGGTGATTGTACTTGAAGCGAGGGGTGAGGGAGGTCTACTTGTGTCGGTTAGTTGTTACGCAGTCGAGCGGAGGTGAGGGGATCAATAAGGGTGGGGTGGGGAGGTGACTACTCGCCGGCCGGCAGTCGAGCGCCACCCGCCAAGCGGAGAGGTCGTCTCATTGTTTTCGAATGACATAGTTGGAAGGCAAAATGAAAATAACTTTAAGCCATATTCAAGACACTTACAAAAGACTCGGAAAGCTATTTCCTTACTCAATTCAGGATGGCTATTACCATTAATGTTATTCATGAGAGAGAAGCCGTGAGTTATCCGAGTAACTCCCTAATTCAAAGTTTTAAGACTCCAAGATCTCTAATAATCCCTCTTCGGGAGTTTTAGAGTTCACCGCTGGGCGAACTCGGCCTCAAGTCGTCACATCTCACTTTATTACGAGCGGGAAACTTATATCAATTCGGAAAACGCTGATGCGAAAACAGTGTGGAAATGACTTTCGGATATTAGGAAGTTGAAACAAACTTTCGTTCCTTCCTTAAACGCGAAATTATATTTTGTCAACCAACATGTTAGATTATCAGCCTCTTCAGATTGCCGACTTAACGTCACTCCATAAACTTCTTTGTAAACGTTATTAAGCTTAAACTGATTTATTAATTACTTGCCGCGACAGCGATTTCATTGACTGTGACATTCGTTTACGGTGATAAATTAAGTTTAATTCAATTAACATGGCGCGCTACCTCGAATCACATAAAACGGTACAACACATCCTATATATATATTCTATATATTCTACGTACAGTGATTTCTATGCTTTTGAGATAGAAATAACGTGAATACTGAAAGTATGAACAAAAATTGGAGACCATATTGTGGAAAGGGAATCTTTAAAACTCAAGCTGAAATGAAATGGCAATAAACTGCCGACTAACACTTTATATTCTTTTTTCTCACAAAATTCCGACTCACTGTAGCCATTTAATAATTATATTGCTGTAGTTAAAAAAGAACCGCCGATATGTCCAATTAAGCGTCGCCCATAGAGCAAGTATGGCATTGTGTCTGGTCTGGTGCTGAAATGAGGGTAGAGAGGTCAGCAGTAATTGCGGCCGGCGGCGGCCCTAATGATGCCACTTGATGAATGAGTGGTGGCCTCGGTCGCGAACGTGCCACGCTTCTCTTCTTCTCAATCCAAAAATGGGAGAGTTTGAGGAAGGACAAGATGTTGGAAGAAGATGTGGAAAGAATGAAGATAAGGAATTCTACATTTCGAGGATGATTTCGTCTAGCTATGGGCAATGATGTCACTGGTTAGAAACCCCCTGTGTACACGTGGTTCGACTGCTTAGTGCGATCGATCGGGTGGCGTGGTTATTTTCCTGTTGGACTGACTTGGAATCGTCTTTCGATATGTAGTCTGACTGATCGGAAGACCAACAAAAAATTGATGACCATCGTGCGATAGCATGATGCAATGGTTCAATTCGCAATTTCCCTCACACTATTTTCTGTACAATGAAACGAAAAGGTTGAAATGAAGTATAAAGCCGTGCAAACGAGCCAGAAGTGTATTAACTAGCGGACGTATAAAGTAGTGATAAGATCGCAGTTGCTTGGTCGTGGCGTGAGTGGCGCGCCTTACGAGCTGCGACGTGATTACCCGTCGGAATTTAATAGCCTCGGCGATTCCCGCAGGACCCTGGATAATGCATGACGAGTGTTCTAGCTGAAAGCTATCCGAGATCCGGTTAGTGATAAGTGCACTTTACGATCGGCTAACAGTAAAACACGATTTTCATAACAAACTCTATCTGATATTTTAACAAAACAGGAACAGATTAAAATCACAGGGTATAGTAGGTAATGGTGTACACACGTTTCAATACAGGAATAGGTACTTTTTAGGAACTTTCAAGTTAAAAAGAGACAACATTATTTCAAATCATTACCTTAGTAGTCGTAGCTTGATCGGTCTTTACGCTCCTCTAACATTATTAATATTTATTAGAATCTATGTTTTTAATTTAATAAATTAGTAAGACAAAAGTGCGTTTTTTGTGAAAGTAAATATATGTTTCAATAAAATTTATTTTTAGAGATTTAAGTATTTCATTTCAATGATTCGACAGCTTAAATAATTATTCTGACTTTATAGTGATTTCTATTGGATGAGTGATAGTACTAACCTTTCGTTACCATCATAGATTAATGGACCGTATTCGGTAATATACTTACCGGAATCCCTCCCTACTCCAAATTTGGATAAATAAACTCAACCTTATTATGAATAATATTTGAAACGATTTACCAACAACATAACAATTAAATCTCTATCTCTTTACAATTTTAGTAAAACATTGTTATCTGTTGTTGTGTTGCTTGGGGTATTGCCGTGAAGGAATAATTCAATGTCTCCACATTTTATGGCAGGTTAAACGTTGGAATATACTTACATTTCACAGTTAATGAAGTAACGCTTGAAACCCTAATTAGCATGAAGGCGGTGCTAAACTCATAACAGTTTAACATAAATGTGGGCGAATTTCCAAACAGTGATTAAATGTCAATTTGATCGAGAGTTCTGTCTCGGGCTTGTTTGTTTGACAGCAAAAGTTAAAGCAAAGATAAATAATTTTAAAATATGGCCTTTCAACTTTAAAATAACTTGTGAAATGCGTCAACATAAAAAAAACTACTTCTAAATAAGGTTCCTTATTATGGATAAAGTACTTAATATATAACGTATAAACGTAAATAAGTGTGGAAACTGGAAGATCAAGTCAGCCTATATGTGTTCCTAAAACATAAATTTTATTATGATGTTTATGTCCAGCCTTTGAAAAGACACAGAAAATAGTATTGTATGAATCACCTAAATTAGCTTGCATTCTATCAAAGATACTTTGATGTCTGTGTGTGTACAGAAATGCTTCTTAGACATACAGTCTTGCTTTTACTGACCATAATCATTAAAGTGTTGCCATCTCCCTAACCGTTACATTGGCTATCAAAGCACCGTTATAGTCGACTGTATCAACATTGACGGCTTCCATAGGTTCACCTCTATGAATCTTGGTGAGCATCAAAACGGGTGTAGACCCACAAATTACTGTTCCAGCGTTCACTTCGAGGGGTCGCCCGTGACCCCCCCTCGAAGCCGCTATTATTCGCTGAACAAAAGGATAGTTTATGTAAGACAGTTTTATCGTCCCTTCTATTAAACCCACCGAAGGGGCTCTCAAAATATTATGGACAAGTTTTATGTTGTTCTCGGCCAGAACTCGTGTTCTTCCCGTATTAGCATAAACTTGTTATTAAGGTAAATAGACGTTTATATGCGATGCCGTAGCCGAGAATGTAATTTGGTATGTTACGCTATGGGAAGGGTTTAGCGTCCTTTCTGTATGGAAAATTATGTAATTTGATGAAACTTAGATTACGTACTTAGATGTTGGTAAATAAATAACATTGAAAGTTCAATCAATAAAGCAATTTTGGGATGACTTATACTAAATCTTAATAGAGTTTGTAATCATTATGATCAGATTAAGTATAATTAATTAGGTAGGGTACATTGTATTCTGTTTTGCTTTGAATATCTTTGTGTCTGCAACAAGTTATAAAGCGTAATTAAGTTTCGCTGCATAATTAAATATTCATATAATTAGTACTGCAGAAGCTCTAAGTGGTTCTACTAAAACAGATTTATCGTTGTCATAATGGTTGGTAACTTGTCCAAGTTATTGTATTGTATTATAATGGTTTTTTTATGAATTTAACTTATTTCTGAGATTTAAAATTAGCGAGTCCCTTGTTCGAAATATTTCAATTCTATCAGTTCAACCATATTCTTGCTTGGAATTTGTTTATCCATAAAAATCTGTACAAATTAAGTGGAAAGAGATGAACACGATAAATCAACTGTAAACCCACTTCCCACTTAACCGCATTCATACGCTGCGTTGACCGCTTGCCAACTTAACTCACTCACTTATTTACCATCAGTTGAGCCTTGTTCTTTGTAATTATTATTTAATAAGTTGAACATGAAAAAGCAACTCAAGTGCTTGATAAATGAATCGAAACATATAACTTAACCGAGTCAGCATAAAGGGCTACGAATTCTTTTTTTTTTTGCACATCCTGAGATTAATCTTGAGAAGTAAGTAATATAAGCTACGCCAGATTAGATACTTGAACTCGTGAGTTTTGTAATATCTCCGCAAACATGAGATGGTTTTACATATACAGCGTTAGATCCATGTTATTTTTGACGACCTCCGTGGTCAAGTGTTTTGTATGCCGGTTTTCAAGGTGTCGCCATCTCTGAGGTCTCGGGTTCGATCCCGGGCTGTGTCAATTTAGAAAACTAACTTTTCCATATTGGCTTAGGTTTGGGTGTTTGTAGTTCCACCGTTGTCTCTGATTTCCGTAACACAAGTGCTTTAGCTACTTACTTTGGAATTGGGGCAATGTTTGTGAAGTTTTATTTTTTTTGCGTGTTTGGATAATGCATTGTTTCTAGTTTAACGTTAACGTCCATTCCATGTTAAAAAGGATCCATTTTTTTATGTCGGTCCTCAGTGTGTGTTGGCCGCATGGGGCGGCGCAGCGGTCGTGGGCGCGCGCCGCCACTCCTCACCATACTCTTTGTCTGCCCCATTTGTGGATTCACTGAATCGACACGATATTTGTAAAATCGTTGTTTTGATAATATGGAAAATATACGAGACTCTCTCAAATCAATATTGGAGTGCTGTTGTTATTATACTAAAATTATTATTTTTTAAATGCCCTTTTGACCGATCTACATACCGCCTCTGTGGTCTAGTGGTTCGCCCACCCGTGTAAGACGCAGGGGTCCCGGGTTCGATTCCCAGAAGAGGGGTACATTTGTGTTTGGTTTGGTTGGTGGTAGGGCTTATTACAAGTCCGCCTGGCTAGCTACCACCATCTTACCTAAGTGTGACGCCATAACAACAATTTTAAAATTGTTGTGTTCCGGCAGTTAGAGGTAAGATAGCCAGTTCCGGTACATTTGTACTTGGTTTGGTTGGTGGTAGGGCTTATTTCAAGTCCGCCTGGCTAGCTATCACTACCTTACCTAAGTCTGACGCCATAACAACAATTTAAAAATTGTTGTGTTCCGGCAGTTAGAGGTAAGATAGCCAGTTCCTCAGTGGTGAGGATTCCGGGTGTAGTGCGCTTCCTCCTTCGGCCTTATCGTCGCTTAACATCAGGTGAGGTGAAGGTCAATCGCTAACCCGTTGTGAATAAAAAAAACAATTATTTTTTGTGCATAGGGAAATTGCAATATTAAAAGAACAAGCCGCAAGTTGTCCTGATATTACGTCTTCTGTTTTTTTGTTTATGCGTGTTTCCTTGTCTATGAAACATAAATGCATACTTCAACCAATCAAAAACAATATATTTTGTCCAATCCTGCCCTCAACGGGTAAGTGGGTAAACAAATATTATCCGGAGTTTCCACTGAGGGACAGAATCGGCCACATTTGAATAAGCTCACTGGGTCATTGGCCCCTGTCTGGGAAGCTGTCCCATATAAGGGATGAGAGGTCTGCGTGGTTTTAAATTTGTTGCGTTTGAAGTGATGGAGGACAGTGTTTGACAGAAGATTGGCACTTTGCTAGTCTGTTTCAATAACTTTTTGTTGATTTGATGGCGATGTTATTATTTCATTATGGCGATTTGATCCTCTAGACAGTAAATATTCGTAAAAGTTATAAAAACTTCGCAAAGAGAAGATCTATGGGAATGACACTAAGTTTTCACTTACCAATGGCATTTTAAAATGTTTAATCCATACCTATATTTACCTGCGAACTTAACTATACCTTTTTATAATAATAATAATATGTTGAGCCTTTGTTGTAACTGCGTGTCCTACTTGATTTTAGTTTTAACTACAAAACAAATATACAAAGGCCAGTTGATTCGGTTTAAGCTAAAATACGTCATCTGGTTTTTTTAATTCAACTGTTTTTTCCCATTTCAACATTATTCGAACGATTACCTACTTTGGATGTTGCCAGCGAGGTCTGCGGATCAGCATAAATTGCAGGCTTTTAGTGCAGTGCAAGTAGTGCAGTTGCAGTATCAAAATAAAGAGGTTGCAGATCTGTTGGAGTCCAACCGTAGACAGGAAAGTGTAAAAACCAAATTAAAGACGAACCATTTTTTTATGGATAATAACTGGCAACATAACCACTATAGTAAATTTATGTCACAAAAGTTCTTAGTGTCGCAGTGGCTCAGCACATTTGTCTAATATATACTTCAAAATGACGAAAATTGACTTGTACAGATTGAAGCTAAGGTTCTATAGTTTATTTACAAACAATAACCTCGGTGAAATATAGTTCGTTGTAGTAGTAGTAGGCAAAAGAGCAAAAAGGGGCCACTTCAGCCCTACTATTACTGGAGGACTATAGGCGCCTTAAGCATACATCGCTAGGGTCAGTCGTTGGATGGGTGAACTTAAATGTGTTAATGCTATATGCTGAGGCAGGATCCTGATTGGCCCGTCACACAATTTTGTTTGTAGTTCGTCTGTTTTGTTTTAAATTTTTTGTTTTTCTATTTGTGTTTATGATTATTTTTTTCTTTTTTTTATTATCTCGAGGTCCCCTATGATTCGGATGGCACGTCCAGATTTTAGTCCCAGCTGAAATTTCAAATAACCGGCCAAGTGCGAGTTGCATTCGCGCGCGGAGGGTTCCGTCCCATGATATATATAAACGGCCAAAAAAATTATGTCTGTTGTATGGGAGCAATACAAACCTTATTAAAAAATAAAAATAAAACTATCTTGGTGCAGTCTTTCTGAAGTAATGCTCTTACATACATCTCGGCGACTCATTTTCATTTATATAGATTTAAAGCATGGGTAGGTAAATCACAAAATCAATGACTGAAAATTATTTAGCCATGATATAAACTAAAAATTTTTGATAATACAATAGATTCTGCCAGAAATGTTAGGGTTGCACTTGTTGGAACTAGGCTTTCAAACTCTGAGGCCACTCAGTAAGACAAACATTGTAGCCGCTCCACTTAACAAAGTTCGCTTCTATATAATATATTAAACTTAAAAGGTTTTGTCAGAAATTGCAGGTCAATTATCAAAATTTTAGGAAGATTCAAGTACCTGTCTCCTTGAGCATGTTCGTTTTTACCGTACGGTAAGGTTTTCTTTACCGTGCGTAGCCATTTTTAACCGACTTCAAAAATTTAAAAAGGGGAGGTTATCTATTCGGCGCGTATATATTTTTTTATATGTATGTACACCGATTACTCGAAGACGACTGAACCGAAATGATTCAAACGTTATAACATCAGGTTTCGAAAAATGGTGAAATTTTGAAATCCGTTCAGTAGTTTTCAGAAAATCTTGAAAATACTGTCGTTTTCGTTACCACTTTATATGATTTTAGACGGATGTTCAACTATAACTTTTACGTTTATGAACCGATTTCGATGATTCTTTTTTTCTTCGATAGGTATTTGATACTCTCATCATTATTGATTTATTTCTCATCATATAGAGATAGATTCAAACACTTATCTTGATCAACCCTATAGGGATATATCACAGCAATAGGAACACACTTGCTTCCAAACATTGCTCGTTGAATTTACTAATAATATAAAGTAGTAGACTCGCGTTTGTGACATTTTTCGAAATGGGTGAAATGTGTTCTTTTTTTAAAAATTCGAAAAACTGGTTCCACAATAAAAACTATATAGATATCGAATTTGAAAATTAGCGCGATTGGGCCCCAGGGCTACTCTTATCCTCATTCCATGTGAATTTACTACGGTTCCTTAATTGTCAACGGGAATATTCTCTCTCATATTGAACTGCCGACCGTGGGGTCCTTACTATTGCAGTCTTTCTGTTATATTAAAACTCAGTTAGTAACAATATAACAATTGATATAAATTATATACTAGAAAAAAACGACTCACCCGTAGCACCTCAGCCGGGACTCGAACGCGCACCCTTGGGATTTAGACCCAATGCACTGACCAATTATGCTACCGAGTAGTAGTAGCAGTGGTTATCTTAATATAAAAATAGCATTGTGGATGCAAATAATCTAAAATTTTAAAAAATCAATATATTTCTACAAAAAATGCGGAGATAATGGAATAAAGATATTATTAATTTTAATCAATAAATATAAAAATAGCTGTCTATATTAGAAATAGTTTGAATGAATAACAGTTTTGTATCAAATATTATTCAAATTAGTAAAATCTAAAAGAGTGCCACCCTAAGTTAAAACGAAGAAGATAATCTGAAAGGTATGGAAGACAATATAAAACTAATGGACACCAATTTAAGTGATGCCACTGTCCTTGCGCCCAAACCAGGTGCTGCCGCCGGACCGGTAAACCGGCGTGACAAATTCCGGCGAAGCCCGCCGACAATGGAATTCGGGCCTCCCAAATACTAATTCGGCACCGTCGAATACCGCTAGTGGCATTATCGTTTACATAATTGTAACAAGTAATGCCGTGCCGCTCGAAATTGCTTCGAATTCTCCTCGTTGTGAGACAAGTTGTTGGTGTTTAGCCATCTATTTGTATTCCAACATTGGCTATTGAATTGGAAAAGAAAATACCATCGAGTTGAAAAGCCACCTCCTTCTTTGAAGTCAGTTAAAAACGATGAGTTTCCAATATTTAACTAACCGACTTCAATGTTCGTCTGTATGTTTTTATGAACCGATTGAAATGATTGAACCGAATAAATACCCAACCACAGAATTATTTATTTATTTTTTAATATCAGTTATGCGTAGGTAGGTACTTAAATAGTAAATTTTGCAGATTTGAATATTACTTCTTACTTTTTATAGTTGTTCTTAAGGTTTTTGTTAAAAGCTTTTGTATAAAGTAATGAAATGATACTAAAACACTGTGTTGGAGTTGTAATGTTGTCAAGAGAAATGAATATATCATATTTTGATTCAATGCAAAGAAAAAAGACAGCAGCAAAGGAAGCTCATTAGTCTGTGGTTTCCTGTAAGAGTAAAGTATTTACCTAACAGAGTCGTTCAGTCAGAAAAAAATAAACCTTATTATTCCCGGCATGTATATGCTACAGTAAAAACTCATAACCGGTCAAAACCACTTTTGACTGCAAAAATGAGGCAAAAGTGGTTTTTGTATAGTTACTTCTCGTTCTAGTTTATTCTCGTATTTTTAAAAAATTCGTCGTAGATAAGAAGAATTTTAATTTGTTTTATTTTTATGTTAATCTAAATAATTAAATATTGGAATTTTTTCTTTGTTTTGTTTTTTTTAACATGAATATACAAAAAAGTGGATAGAAGTGTATGAACTTTGTAATACGGGTACAGCCTACTTGCGACTTCTACTGGAGGGGATTTTTTTTCTCTTTTTTTGTGATTACAATTTACCATTATGTAAAACTTGCATTTGTTTATTAATTAAACGTTTTCGTAGTACCGATTTTTATTAAATACCTACTCGCAGTCCCAGCCAAAAGCAGTTTTTAATGAAATTCTTGGTTAAAACACTTTTGGCTGATTTTTGTAATCGAAAATGTTTTTGACCGGTTATGAGTTTTGACTGTAACGTACATAGTAATTGACTAAATCACGGAATGAAGTAACAATATTCCATATCTTTTCCCAGGGTGTGCTCCGAGAGTTGGAGCAGAAGAAGCCCCAACTGGATGAGCTGCTGCACACCGCCGAGAGCCTAAAGGGCACCGAGAACCGGCAGCAACTCCACGGGAAAGGTAAGTGACTGAAATTGCGAGGAGAAATGTTACAATTTGATAACTTGCTTGTGTGCACCTGCCAGTAGATGGCTTTCAGTTTGAAATTTTAACGGTTTCTGTGTCTCGATTCTACATAACAGAAGAAAAATATTTTTCTATTGAGTTGAAAAGCTAAGTACTTGTACTACTTATAAGTAGGTACTAAGAATCAATAAAGTCTCATTCTTAATAATTATCATTTATCAATGATTTGTAAAAATATTTTTTTTTTGGCTACTGGTAAAAAGAAAAAGTACCTAGACAAGGAAAATAATTTTAAATCATTATTCTACAAAGTATCAGTTTTGTTGTTTTTAACGTCCTTAATGCCTAAAACTTTTATCCTGTCGGGAATAAGCCGGAAATTAAACTTTCTCATGAAAATTAAAGATAATGAACTTTAATATATCTTTCGTCGGGCATTACAAGAGGTTATGATTCAAATAAGAGATAAAGCACCCGAGCTGTTTAATAATTTACAAGTCCGTGACTTTTGCGAGAATTATAAAAATACTGGCTCGAAAAGTTTGTTAACATTTCCTTCAAGTTAAAAAAATAATACTCTACCTATTCGTGATCTGAAATCACCACTAATATTTTGACAACTTCATGCTACTCAAGAAAGAAATCTCGGAAGAGTATCTAAAGACATCATTTTGTTCATCTTCTTTCCAAAACTAACACTGTTCATCTGTTCACAAGACCTAAGACACAAAAATAGGACCTTTCAAATGAATAGTAGAAAAAGCTTTGTTAACATAACATCCTTATTACATGTCGTACTTTAAGTAGTTACATACACTAGTTGTAGGTAAAGTCGTTTGTAATTCTAGCGAACCAGAGTCTTCTCGAAGTTACCAGATAGTTCTGAACATTCGAGACTTTAAAGTGGTTCCATCTGATGCTGTACATTGCGCAACACTTTTTTCTAATTTTAATCTCATTCAGCCAATGCAGTATTTCTTAAGAAAACTCTTATTTATTTCCTCGTCTATTTATTAAGGAAAACGGAATGGCAGTCATAGATAAAGATAAACCCCAATGAAATACGAGAAGGTACATACGACGGCACTTCAGACTATACATCTTGACTTTGAGGCCGTCTTTATGCCGTACGTAATAAAGCTGTTTTCGCAGTTCAACTTTTTAAGTTGATGTGCTTTCGCGTGTATTTTAACGAGATCTCGATGAAAATCAACGGATTCGCCGACTACCTGAAGTTAAATTAAATTTGTCCTGTTTTGTCGGTGTTTGTTACCCGTAATTATTATTAGAAAAGTTGTGGCTTTGATTATTTTTTTGAAACAACTGCTTTTGCGAGTGATTAAGAACTACTTAAAAATCTTGATTGCGTTTGCGATGGACCAATGTATACTAGCTGGTGAAATCCAGGGTGAGTAGGTACTGATATTTTGAAATGTATGTGCATGTATGTGTGAAACATAAAGATGTACTTTTTAAGTATTACGTTTTAAGATAAAAAATATTAGTATAAAGTAAGAGTAAGTAATTCTCAATAGGACCACTGAAGAAGTATTTTCTAATCAAGGGGCTTACACACAGTAGCATCCAGCACAATTTCAGGAAGCGAAGCTATTTTTTTTATCTTTGTGGCAGAGTTAATTAACTGAACAACAGC
This sequence comes from Catoptria pinella, assembly GCA_963556745.1. NCBI lineage: Eukaryota > Metazoa > Arthropoda > Insecta > Lepidoptera > Crambidae > Catoptria > Catoptria pinella. Next base: position 11,425,464 of record OY750778.1, on the reverse strand, counting down.
GTTCCCGAGACAGGTAGACAGATAAAATGTATAAAGTCGCGCTAGAGCGTTAGTTGTGTGTATGGGTAAAGGTATAGATAGTGGGTAACAAACAATGCTCATTGCTTTTTATTTAGAATTCAAAAGTTGAAATGCAGAAACGATGTATTTTTTAATATTTTATCTATATTATTATAATAGTGATGTTTCATTATAATTGGGATAGAATTCATTATCTGAAAATGTTTAATCATAGCGAAGGTAAGCCGTTCTACAAAAATGTTATAATCTGCTTATAGTGTACCTGTGCGGTGGAATTTCTAAAAAGTAAGCCGATGAGGATCCGCTTGTACGAGTATTTATACTTAAACTAGCTTTTAAGATTAAAATTGTTACTAACACTTTATGGACCAAAATTCAGAAAAGAAAGTTAATTATAGTAATAATGATGATGTCATGTATAGAGACGATGCATTGCCCCCTAGCATGACCGACGGAACACGATATATATCGCGTGATACAGCCTTTTTATCGACACACAACTGTTAAAATCCATTGTCTTTTGACAGTTAAACATGATAAATTGCTATATCATATCGCGTTTCAGCAGTCATGCTAGGGAGGTGTACAGTAATGAATTTGTGGATCATGGTAATATTTAAATTTGTGGATCATAGGTAGTATTTAAGTTTCTGTTTCAAGAATTGTTATCTTATTGATATCGTCACTCATTAAACAACAATCTTGGCCCAATCACACAACTAGCCCTAAAGTTTTTGAACCGTTTATCATCACAGTCGCGACTATGCGGGCCGACTCTGGAATAAATTGATTCTCTCCTTAGGGACGCTTCTTCTCTGTCAGTAAATTACTCACATTAACACCTTTCACGCAAAATTGACTTTACTGGACATCAGATAAGGCTCAGTTTGGCTTGTGAAATTCTTATGTTACCTTTATAATGTTGTTCAAAATTGCACGGTAAACGTAATGGAATAAGGTAGTAATCACTATGTAGGTGTTTTGCATAAAAAGACGCTTCTTAGCGCAGGTTTTCTTCGGGGATACTGAAGTTTTTGAAGGATATTCGCGAACTTAAAGCCTACCTTATTCATGCTGTTTACAGTTTCTTCAAGTTTAAATGTGTTAGTGAGCTAGTGCTGTCACATTTGCATCTAAATAAATCAATATGAACTATTTACTAACTTCAATATCATTTAACGAAATATTTCATAACATTTGTATTTTCCTAACTAAAGCAATAAATATCAAACTGCTGTAGTAAAAGGCTTGATTAAATGATGGGTAACAGTTTTAATGAGGCATATTAGTAAGGCTTATTTGTTCAATACCAAATAGAATCATAGCTAATTAAAACAGACAATCAATACAATAACAAAACAGACAAATAACGAACGTATCCAAATTACCTATATGTATAATTTATAAAAACAAACATTTCTAAAAAAAAATAATTAGCACTTGCAAAAGAGATAAAACTATTCATTTAATTTCACGCAATTACGGCAACTTGGAATTCGCCCTCGTAGCTGCTCATAGCGGGTCGTAGCGCGTGGCTACGAGACTACGAGGGTCGTACGGCGGGGTCGTAGTCATCTGCGTCTTGTAGTGATGCGACCAGCGAATTAAATGCGACTAAGTATTGTATCGATACATTAAAGTACTATTTTCACTTCATGTAATAGATGATTAGCACATGCATTTGTTTATTTTTGTATCGTTAGAATAATTATACGATTAAATGATTATTATTAAGCGCAAATGATTTGACAGTATTCAAAAACGAATTAAACAGTTAAACCGTTTCGAATATCAGGGCTGGAAACGATGTAAGAGTTTTCATCAGATGTGTGCGAGAAAGCTGAGGGATGCGAGGATGCAAAGCAAAGCTGTGGTATGAAGCTGAGCGATGTTAAGATGCAGACTATTTACAGAAGTGCTTACAATCCTCGCTCACATCACTCGCAAACGTTTCTCACTCGCAACTCTAGCACATATCTTTATTTTTTCTACATGCATAAAAACATCGCTCAGCTAGAACTTTTTTCACTTCCCCCCTAGCATGACCACGGAAACGTGATTTATCGCTTTAAGCAGTCAAAAACAATGGATTTTGACACTTGAGAATCGGTAAATTACTATATCACGCGATATATTTCGTGTTTCGGTGTTTATTGCGCACATTTCGGTGTTTATTGGGATAGATCTACACTAAGTGAGACTATTGCAGTGAAGTCATTGTTAAATTGTATCTTACTTAGCTACCTTGCACATCTTTGGTTATAGAGCAGTTTTAGATTTGGTACGATGGACTGTTGGTTTTAAATGTCACTTTTATAGGCACTCAGACGGGCAGCCGTAGAGATTTAATTTAATTTATCGACATATTTGTTCCCCGCCCTTATACGAGGCAGACACGTAAATATTAACAGCGGCCGCGGCGCGGTCAAAACTGACATTCTTGTTGCAATTCTGTTTGCACAACTTCACTTTAGTCAAACCAAAAAGTGTTATACTTGTATCTATTCCGCGATATAGTGTTCCACATTTTGTAATTTTCTATTTCAATTATTTTTTTATTTTAAATTTATTTGATTTTTTTCTTTTGTTTTTTTTTTATTTTATTTGATTTTTTATTGATTTTGTTTGATTTTATTTTAATATTAATTAGATGCATGACGACTAAAATATTTGCATATCGCTAGAGCGGTAAAACATGTATGAACTTTATAATATTATAAGATCTAAATTGTACCATGTTTTCTGCGAATAAACTAATTCTTTTCTATTCTATCTTCGCATATGTGCATAGTGAAGAGTTGGTATTTAATTTCAGAATAACGTCACATCTCTTTTAGTATTTTTCTAACAATAATACTTGCTTACTTGAAGGCGAGATTAAATTTTTTTCCAAAATTGATATATTTTGTTATCTGTTTGATACGAGTATAAATGAATATTTTTTGCCGTGTAAGACATGAATTATTATAAGCCCCACAAGACCAATTAACTGATATCATTATCTTTTCATTGATTTCTAATAGGTCTCTGTTAGTTATTTCATTGCGTATGGCAAAATATATAGTTTTTTTATGTTGATAAATTCAATCATCGTTCAAAAAATTAAAAAAAATTCGGGAGCTGAGAACTGGCTTATCAAAATCGTTGACTAGCCTAGTGCTAACCCAACCCTTTGTTTACTTAAAAAAAACCACATAACCTTCATCTTGCAGTCACAAATCAGGGGCGGCATTATCGCGCAAGAACGTGATCGTTAACCTATTTCAGCACGCGCCGCCCGCCCTCCGGCAGTCGCCGCCCGCCCTCGCGCCGCGTCGCTCGCGCCCGGCGTCCAGCGAAGCCTATCACTTACATATCAACGCTTTTAGTGCTAAGGTTTATAGTGATTGGTGCAACATAATAATTATAAAACCTGACAACCCTAATTTGAGAAAAGATGGGTGCTTTTTTCTGTGCATTGGTTTTTTAAAAGTGTTTTTTTTCGCGATATCGATAAGTTAAAAGATGTTTCAGATTTTCATTAAATCTTAAGTGTAGTATAAGTTTAATTATTGATAGAGTTTAGTTCTGTCAAAGTTTTTAGTTCGAAATCTAACAGGTGCCCAAAGACTTGTTGCTTTATCGTATCATGTTGCTATGAATATGCTTGATTATGCGATTTAAAGGTAAAACTGAGTGATTGATAAATATTGCCATCAAACAAACTTAGTAGTTATGTTAAAATTGACATTGTATGTTTTACATTCGTGTAGGATTGAGAAATAGACGCCGCCGGCGTAGTTGCCAATGTTCAGAGTGTAAACAAATAAAAATTTATGCGTGTCCGTGTTGCCACCGACACGTAAACGTGAAGCGGTGCGTTCGGGTAATGGAAAAGCTGTCTATACGCCGTCACGTTGATGGAGAAACGATTACGCGATTTAACGTTTTGTTTTGATTTGGATTTTTCAATTTGGCCTTTATAGTCTCCAATGATTTGGTGGTAAATGGAAAACAGTTTAATTGAGCTGGATATGTGGTCTGTTTTTCCAGCGAGTACTGAGTAATATTGATGTTTACATTGAATATGGAAGCGTTATTTATGGATGTAAGGTGTGCTTCATGCAAAGTCAGTGAAAATAGCTGTTGCATATTTTGGGGATTAATTTAGTTCATATTATGTTTGTTTTATTTTTTACTAGCTTCTTTCTACCTATGAATTTGCTAATTGGAAGTGCATCTACCGTGAGTTCTCATAGTGTTTTTACAACATTTTTTAAATCTACTTCTTCTCCTTAATCTCTAAATTTTTTTATTTATAAAATATTGAAATTTCCGTCTTTCTATTCTAATCTTCGTTTATTACCAAACATTATTATTTATTATAACAATTATGACCAGCCTCTAGTAGACTGAAAACCTCATTAAACCGAAACTACTTTACCTCGAAATACTATTTTGGGTGACAGAACATCTTATCAAATCATTATTATTGAACACAATTCAGTCAGCAAACATGCAACACTATAATTTTCACTCTTATGTCCTTCACTATGTCGATAGCTAGTAGCTCAGCTCAGCTTCATTCCAGGCCATAACTCATCTGGAATCTCCAGCTATACCGTCGTCAACTTGCAAGCGCGTCTCTCGGGGCCTTTATGATTTATGGGGAAAAAACTTACCTACAGCTCAGGGACACTAAAGCTGTGTAGTGTTAACACTATTTATTTTCAGAATATTTATAATAAAATAAGAAACAAATTAAAAAAGGTTAGAGTCCAACTGAAAAGATAAATAGTTGATTTTAAGATAAATAATATATTAAAAGAAATACTAGAAAAAATCGACTCACCCATCTCAGACGAGACTCGAACCCGCACCCTTGAAATTCCGGCCCAATGCACTGACCATTTATGTTACCGAGTCGCTCGGCGACTAAAAATAGCATTGTGAATGCGAAAAAATCTCAATTTAATAATAGTTGATTTTGTTTGGTAAACCAAACAAAAGTGCGACAAGACAAGTGCGTAAAACTGCTGTAATATTTTAGGGTTTTGTTGTGCGATTCTTAGGATCTCCAATTCCTATAAAAATATTGCAAATACTACACCACACATATACACACATAAGGTGATAGCTAAATATCCTCTCTTTTGAAACGTATTTTTTTACTTTAACAATAACAACTCATTTGATAAAAAAGAAATAAAAACAACTATTTACTTGTTTAGAGATCAATTTCAAAAAGAGACTTACTGAGATTTGCCGTTATATCAACGTAAATACCTTTCCGTCAGACACACGTAGATTGAAGTTTTCATCATATTATACCTAATACTAATATCCAATGACAAGTTATTATACGGATAATTTCGTACATCCTGAAATATATTACGCAATATATAGCGGCTATCGTTCATGGGCGACATTTCGCCAATGAAAGCCTATCTCGTGATATTTCAGACTTCTTATGAAGGAAATTGACATCGGTAAATCAACGTGCGTATTTTAGCTTTTTGTTGGGTACATTTGGACTCAAAAGTAGGTGAACGCATTAGTACTCTGTCACACCAACTACATAATTAAAGCTTGTTCAGTTGCAACTTTCCTACATGGTGCTTTAGTGCGACATGATACTAAAGAGTTCCGCTACTCTTGAGTCGACTACAAAATTGGAAATTGGGCAAAAATAATACCGTTGGTTAAATCGGGATAAAAATATGTTTAAGATTTAATAAAACTCGATAAAGTAAAGCATTTTCGCAAGTTTGTAGCACAGACTTGCTGACGGCTTTCACAAATGAAGTGGAAAAATGTTACATGTCAGGCTTCAAATATTTAAAAATCAACTCCAACAGTGAAAAGTTTTGTAAAAGCTTTATTTATGTATTACCGATAGAACTAGAGCTTTGCTGATTTTGAGTAAAAAGCTCTTTTTCTCTTCGAATCGCGTTTACATCATAAAATAGAAGAATGTGCATTTTTAAATTGGGTTGTATTTTAGTTGTTGTCGAATAATAAATAAACTACATTAGCTTTCTTTAAAGTAACCACTTTTTAGGGTTCCGTACCAAAATGGTAAAAAGAAACCCTTATGGTATGACTCAGTCTGTCTCTCTGTCCGTCTGTCACAGCTGGATATTTCAAGAACTACTAATGATATCAACTTGTAGATGACGTTTGCCAAACTATTTTGCAAATTATAATGAAATACTGTGATGGTTATTTAGGCTGTGGCCAGTCTTTGTTCTTTAGTCTGTAAGTTTCCAAGCAACGGTTGTTATATTTTTTCCTGACTGTTTTTTGCGTTCTTGTACAAAATTGCATTGCTACATTAAAATCTCTTGAAAAGGCTGTAATTCGTTTTACTTCCGCGACAAATACTATATAGGAGTAATGCCGCATATGGTAGATAGGAACCAGAAAATTTAATAATTTCACCAATCTAATTTATTTTTCGCGATTTAGGAGTTGGTCTTATAGTAAAAGTTGTTAACTTTAATGGTCCCTATCTACCGATCTGCCGTATATGGCTCATATTTTTGGAACACGTTGTTTATATTTGCAACAGGGACTGAAAGGGGGTCTTAAGAATTCGAAGTGGGGCTACTAGGGCATGTGAGGTATCATAATATAAAAGAGCGCTGTTTGCACATTCTCAAAATTTTTTTTTAGTCCGTCACTTGTCGACTTATGATAAAATTGTAAAAAAACCGTTCCCCCCATTATTTCTGAAGTTGTCTCTAAATAGCACACTGTTTCAGAAATCATCAATAAAAATGACATTAGTTCCACTACCCGTCACGGGAGGAAAAAAGTTTGGAACGGGTGGTTGGAAAATGTAGACGATTCAAAAGTGCTTAATTTTAATTTTATATGAATAAAGAAATTTTGACTCTTGACTCTTTGCGATGGAGCTGACCTAAAACTGCAATATTCTACACCGCAGTGTATTTATTTATATTATACGATAGTACAGAACTCTCGGTGCGCAAGTCCCACTCGCTCTTGACTAGTTTTTATAATTACGGCAGTGCTCAGATAAGACATTGTAAAAGCCGGACTGTTTCTAGTTCCATTTAATTTTGTATCGAACAATGGAACACGGTATACTAGAAATCTATTTTGATTGAAAAATCCCGCATCGTATTGATCAGCTGGATCAAAGCTTGTTGATAAATATGTATGTTTCGGTCACGTGATTCCACGTGATGGTTTGAGGGGTAGTGTCACCCGCCCGGATGTAGATACTATTTCATACGGATACGGATGTTTGGTTAGGATATCACGGCTCTTATAAAATGATATAAGTCCACATCGTGTGCATTTCTTGAAATTCATAAATTATATTTTTCTACCTATTAAATTAGAAACTTTGATATCTACAACGAATAACCTCAAAAACTATTAGAAACGAACTTGAAACTTTCTATTTCTTCAAGAGGATAGAGGTGATTAATAGTTAAGGAAGAATGTTTTGCAAAGGGGGAACTGTTCCGCCTGTAGCACCCCTCCGCCGCGAAACACCGCACTAGGTTCCGCTATGGGAGATGAATCAAACAGCCAGTGTTGCTATAGCGCTAAGAAGCTAAGAACTATGTTTATTTATTTGTACATCTTATATATTAAATTATTATATATACCTAACACAGTGTGTGTGAGTTTGCTCTAGATACAAAGTCCGAGCTGACGCTACAACTTCGACAAGCGAAACAAATGCGAATAGCCTGTTCTAATGCATAGATTTTCACTCGCGATTCCGCCCGATTGGCTCCGACCGTTGGCACACGCGAAAGTAATGACGCGAAACCGCTACGTAGATGTGATCGTCATATCGTCGTCGATATAAAAAAAATCATAGCGAAACCGCGGTAGTACTACCGCGGTTTCGCTGGTACTGATTCGCGGCGGAGGAGGTGTGCTACTGGCGTTATTCGTCGTGTTGATTTTGCATTTCTCGAGGTTTCGGCACCTTTTCCGTTACGTTATGTGGTCAAAAACGAAGTTATAGTACTTGCGCACGGATATCTGAAAAGTCAATATTTGCAGTTTTATTCTAATTGTTGACAACAAAGTATAACTATTTGAAATTTTGAGATTTAAGCATTCACAATGCTATTTTTATATAATACTAAATAATATACTAGAAAAAATAGGACTCGCACCAGATCATGTTCTCGGACGGGAATCGAACCCGCGACCTTTGGATAACCGGTCCTCAGCGGAGTATATTATTTAGTATTAAACAAAGTATAAGGAAAAGTATTTCGGTGCATTTATTATATTATATATTAAGTCCTCGTATGAAGCTTAAACCATGGACTCTCGATGTATTGTAATTTCCGCACTGGAATTTATGGTATTTTCATGTAAAGTTGTAGGCTTTAAAAGAACTCGCTTATATTTAAATCCTAAATTTACCGGTTTATTAAAATAAAAAATGCACCTTTCATTTCCAAACATTATGTAGAGCTAATAAAATGCAAGGCTTCAATAAACGTCTATAAACCCCGTAAACGTATTATCGAAATACTTCAGTTTTCGGCAGAACTGCATTTTTATGAAATCGCATTCGAGCCTCCCGTCCCGGTGTACACGCGATTAGAATAAAATCAATTCCTTCACATATTTACATCAAACTTGTAGGCTGATTATTTTTATGTAGGCTAGGTGTTTTAGGAAAATTAACATAACAATTCACAGAAAGTGGAAAATAAGAATAAATCACAATTCACAACCCACGACGTTTTTAGACATGGAAAAATTAATTTTATATTTGACGACTTCAGAGTGCAGTGATCAACATGCCGGTCTACCACGCAAGAGTTCCTGGGTTCGATTCCCGGCCGGGCAGAAATTGAAATGATGAATTTTAATTTCTGTGACGGGTCTGGGTGTTTCTAATGTATAATAAGTATATATTTAAAAATAATATAAGTAGTATATCAGTTGTCTAGCACCCATATTACAAGCTTTGCTTAGTTTGGGGCTAGATGGCGCTGTAAGGAATCGTCCCAGCGTTTATTATTATTATTATTACATTTAAAGGTAACAGAGATTTCATCAGTTTCCTTCTGGATTTTTATATTATAATTCTGGAATCGCATAGCTCAGATTTTGTTCATTAGTTTGTATATTACGTATGTCCGTCGATGCGTTTGTTCTGCTGTTTACACATGTCCGCGGCGTGACTGCGATCGGGCGGACGTCGCCGGCGCCGTCGCCGTCAGTCAGTCAATCAGCCGGTCAGTCAATTAGTCGGCCGGCCGCGACGGCGGCCAATAAACACGGTTGACAACACCGCCAAATTAAGCAACATTTAAAGAAAAATGAAAAATGTTTATAGATTAATTCGATGGCGAATTTTTATCTTCAATGTGAAAATTTAACGTCGAAATCAATCTTGGAATATTAAGGCGTTACATTGATAAATTAGTTTCGATTGAATTTTAATTTCGGGTTGGCTGTCACCTCGACTGAGATTTTCGACACCAACTAAAAACCATAAAAACTAGTAAACTGCAAATCTACAGAGTTGAAGTCTTAATAGAACCAGCCTTTCTTTTTCCTGCGTTACATGTCTCACCCGGTTAATATTTGCAGTGGTGATGTAATTAGCGTTGGTGGAGAGCGCATAGTAAGAGCTGTAACTCCGAAAGTAATAGACCGATTTGTGTGATTAAAACTTTAACTTACTGGTGAGTGACCACTGAGTGGTGCTAGTTGAGTGTAATATGGAGTCAGTTGACCCAGTGCTAACGATGGACCAAGATTGTCGCGTCTAGAGCAGACGATACCTGCTAATGCAGGAAAAACTCGACGGCGGATAAAAACTTCGTTGGAGTTTTATTGTTGAGCGGCCGAGTTCAAAATACAGCCCACCGAGTTTTTTTGTTTTGCTAAGAAATAGTATCTCTCCCTAACAGTCCCCTCGCTTTGCTCGCTCCGCTCAAGGTCGACGCTCCCCTAATTTCGCTCGCGTCAGTTTGCCGGCACACACTCATCACCGCAAGTGCTTACACTTTACGCGCACCCTATTTTCCGGAGTTAAGGGTCATTTTCGAGTGGCTGTGGCACTACGTAATTTGTATGCGCCGCGCCTGCCGATGACCCGGCTTGAGAATTGGATAACTTTACCCTGCGAAATTTTACCCTTACAATGTATACGAAACCCTTAAGAAGCCTGACTTTGCTCACAATTATCTACTGTAATAAAATATATTTCAGTTTCTGAAACCTTTAAAATGAATAAACTCATAATTTGAAGATTGGTAAGACCGGTAATAATTTAAAAGCATAAAGTATTAAGTTAACTCTTTTAAAATTTAGTCAAGCTAAACAATAATTAACATTTCCATGATTTTCAATTTTATTATCAAAATATTCATGTAAATTTTATTGGAACATAGGCAGTCAGCAGTCGCTCAAAGCACTCGAAAGCGTGCTGACGCCAGGTGTTCCACTTCCTGGCCTTGCGAGTAGGTGCTGACTCACGTACACCCTAAACACCTATATCATATTGGATGATGGGCTTTGAGATACCTCTTGCAGTATTCTGTCACTAGCTCTGTAAACATATATTCAATAGACTAGTTTCGACGCATTCAAAATAAAACCATATTTGAATAACTTAATTACAATAATATCAATTATAAGCATCGTTAGAGCCTCCATACCGCGGTGCAATGCAATTATAAATTCGCCCCGGTTCGCATTCGTTCGTCCGCGCTCGCAACACGTCGCGTAATGAGGTGGTTTCACCGTGCAGCGGTCTGTGCGGCGCCGGCCGTGTATCGTGGTGCAGCGATGCACAAATAACTATCGGTTCCGACATTCGGTACTAATGGTAAACAGTTACTAAATAATTAAATATCAGTAGTGAGAAAATGACTCTGAATTATTCAAAATGTGTATAAGATACTTACTTAAATCTAATGGCAGAAATTAAAATTTTCGACCAGATGTGAGGTAACATTTCGTATTTAGTAAAATATGTATTATAAAATAAAAACAAATCCTCAGGTACATGCGAATAATTTACCATAAACATTCGCCATTCATTCATAGACACGAAAGCATATTTTGCAAAAGTAACATCGAATAAAATAAAAATTTTATAAACCTAGCAAAGTTGAATGGGATACAATTTGTTCGAATTCAATTGCGGGAATAGCGTAAAAGCGTCGCAACCAAATTTAACTTTGCATTCACGTGACACGCGACGCGCGGTGCGACACGCGACAGCGCTACGCGATGATGAAGCCGCGCCGCGCGGATTGTCGCCATGCTGTAATAACATCAACAATACAAATACCAACAGCAAAAAAAGAAGATTGAATAAAGTTATTACTATTAGACACAATGTTTTATAGTTTTTTTACTTGTGAGATTTGTGTTTATTTGACGTTATTTGAAAATCAAAATCGACATTATGATTTTTAATAATTATGCGTATATACAAGGTGTTACAAAAATACCCCTAATGCCGAATATGGTATATAGGGACCATCAAACTGAACAACTTTTACTATGGGACCAACTCTGGAATAGCGAAAAAAAAATCAACTGTTTCATACATTTTGATTTTTTTTATTTTAATTTTTGTATGAAACAGCTGATTTTTTGTTCTTTTATATTTGCATAAATCTCATCCTTAAATTGCACAATTCTAGTGATCATTAATGACATTTCTGTTTCTTGGTTGATGTTTACGATTCCAATTAACGAGCGCCCTACAAAGTATGTTGTTAAACGTTTGTGGAACAGAAATAAAAGCTCGCCAAATTAGAATTGACTTGACTCTAATGATGTCAGAGAACATGCCTTTGTATTCTTTAGTTTAGGAAAACGCTTCGTTTTAATGATACTTGGAAAATGTTGATGCCAAATAAAAATATATATTTGTGATTTTGATTTTGTGACGTAATTTTAGCTTAAATGGTATATAAATAATATATAATAAAATATATTTTAATATTAATTATAAATAATGATCAGATGAGGTGTGTGATTGACACTTTTTATTAAAATTGTCGAATTTATTCTGGTTTTTTATGATACTTTAATTTCAGAGTTATAAATAATAAGCATAACTATATTGGTTATTTAGTTTTACCGCTAGAAGTATTTTGCATCTTGTACTCACTCTATTTGAATATTTTTATTTTCAGTTGAATATACAAGGTGTTACAAAAATACCCCTAATGCCGAATATGGTATATAGGGACCATCAAACTCCATTTTGGTCCCATAGGACCAACTCTGAAATCGCGAAAAAAAAATCAACTGTTTCACACAAAATTAAAATCGAAAATATCACCTTGTATAACTGGTTCAGATTTCTCTGCTGCCACTACTTGAGCGCATCTGCCGCCTAGTAATGCATTTCTTACGCTACGGCCGTTTGGGTAACAGGCTCGTAGAGTCGAGGCGTGACTGCTAACGACTCGTATTAGGGCAGTGAAGGTCGGTTTTGGTGAGATATCGCTTAAATCTCACTGGACCTTTTAATACAACTTGGGTAAAAGTAGACTCTCTTGACAGAACTTATGAAACATTCATTATCGTCTTAATAAATGAATAAATATAAATAAATATTTTACAACATCACATACGATTCACATTCCGATTCCAAAGAAAGTAGCTAAAGCACTTGTGTTATGGAAATCAGAGACAACGGTGGTATCACAAACGCCCAGACCTGAGCCAATATAGAAAAGTTCGTTTTCCAAATTGGTCCCAACCGGGGATCGAACCCGGGACCTCGGAGATGGCGACACCTCGAAAACCGGTGCACAAAGCCACTCGACCACGGAGGTCGTCAAAGGCCACTTCTGTTGGAGGATTTAAAATCATTTCCATAAACTTGAACACTGGATTGATTATCCCAGTCTTCGACCGTTTTCGTCGAAAACAGTGCTGCCATCTTTATCTGGTACTCGTATGTGTTAGTTGTACCTTTAGCCAAACAAAATCTATGACAATAATTAAAACATCGATGATGGTCACACCATTCGTTTTACTATAAGCAGAATAGCATCTCTAACCTATCGAGCCGCGCAGACATCGAAAAGATTATTCGCATATCGGTGAAAATACAGCATGCATTTGTTTCATAATATTTATTTAATGTTTTGCAGACAGTTTTGCTTTTGTTTTGTTTTTTTCCATCAATATGTTGTATTGTATTTTTAAGTTCCTCCTTATAAGTTATGTTAGCCTAGTATTTTAGATTCACTTACGATCAATTGTCCAATAATTCATTTAATCCTAAAATGGACTTCAAAAGCTATTGCAGCATATTGTATAATTTAAAACCCGATGTTTTGCAAAGTGTGTTGGGTTAATTTAGTACAGTTTTACGCCGGAGAGTCGGCCATCAAACAGTTGGCAAACGAATCGATCGCATACACAAAACCATTGAGAAGTTGCATAAATACCGACGGATTGACTTATATCTACAGCACTGAATAAATAGATTGCTCATGACGTTTATGCTGCATTTTATTTTTTATTGAACAATAAATTTATAAAAGTAGGCAGCTGTCAGTGCATTAAATAAACTCTCTTGAATTATTAGACGAGGCTGAATGGTGCAGTGGTCAACATCCGGCCGGTCTGCCACGCAAGAGGTCCCGGGTTCGATTCCCGGCCGGGTAAAAATTGAAATGATGAATTTTAATTTCTGTGATGGGTCTGGGTGTTTCTAATGTATAATAAGTATATATTTAGTATATATTTAGTATGTATAAAAGTATATAAGTAGTATATCAGTTGTCTAGCACCCATATCACAAGATTTACTTAGTTTGGGGCTAGATGGCGCTGTATGAAATTGTCCAAGCATTTAATATTATTATTATATTAAATACATTCAGGACTTAATTCATTTGCCACTCAAGAAGAATGTCTCTTATTTGAAAATAATTATAATTGTTAGAAACTCGATAACTTTGACCATGACGGTTAGTTATATTGTGGTAACCAATGCAGTTTTCAGATGGCAACAAAACTGTTCCTATAGTATAAGGAGATATTACACATTGAAATAAGTAATCCCCAGACCACGGCAGCTGAAAACGTGCCGACAGGTCTGATACAAAATCAAAACCTAAAACATAAAAAGACCTGTACCCCCTTACTAATAAAGATTGTATAGCTGATGTATAGTTACACAGTGTTTTGTCCCTTTCTTTTTAATGTCAAACTTAAATAATTGGATAGAGAGTCACCATTGTCCATTGTGTAACTATACATCTGCTATACAATTTTTATTAGTAAGCGGGTTAATAAATAACGCGTCCGTAAGACGTTTTTCATGTCAAAAAGATGTAAAACAATGAAATAGTGGTAGATTATAAATTAAATCATCAGTGACACAGGCCATGAGTTAGAGCTGAATGTTTGGCCACATTCGTATCCATTTCAACTAATTCCGACCACTTTGCCGCCACTCCTGAAACCAATAAACCTGAATATTTGACGACAAGTCGCGTCGACAAATATAAAGTAGTAATAGTGATTTCTGAACTGGCGTCGCCCCATTAATAGGCTGCTTTAGTGTTCGTTTCAAATGTGAATTTGATCGCCTTTGCTTGGCAACATTCCCTAACATGTCGCTGTATGACTTGCACAATAAACTCACTGTGTGCACGAAAATACTTATTTAATAACGCCGAATACCGGCTATGCTTACAGAATGGTGCAGAATCCTGTCCAATATTATTATTATTCATAATTTATTACGAGAAAGCCTTACTTAAATCGTATGAATTTGGGAACACATAAATCTAAACTTTTTATACAAACAACGACGACCTCCGTGGTCGAGTGGTTTGTACGCCGGTTTTCAAGGTGTCGCCATCTCTGAGGTCCCGGGTTCGATCCCCGGCTGTGTCAATTTAGAAAATTAACTTTTCTATATTGGCTCAGGTCTGGGCGTTTGTAGTTCCACTGTTGTCTCTGATTTCCATAACACAAGTGCTTTAGCTACTTACTTTGGGATCAGAGCAATGATGTTGTCTAATATTTATTTATTTCTTTATATTTTAAAACATGCAGAACAACATTTTAATAAAATAAATTTTATCAGGTTTGATCCAATCGTGAACAGTATCAAGTTTCTAAGTAGACTGAATCTAAAACAATGTCGAAATAACTTTGATATTTTGATTTGTTCTTCCCGTTGACCTAAAAAATAAAATTTGTCAGGAATCAAGTTCACAGGAGAAGTTAAGTGAAAAGTTAAATAAATGTTTATTTGGATATTAAAAATTGTCATGATTTAGTACTGCTATAGTAAAAGCAATAGATTATGCAGTTTAGCTTTTAATAAAAACCGTAAGCATTTCTCACCCAAAGTTAAGCCGGAAAGCTATCAGTGTTATCGCAATGGGTTCACGGCGAGGCTTAACCTGAGTTCCGACGTGGCCGACAGTTGCCCGACAGTTGGCCGACAATGTCGCTCGTTAATCGGTGACCTGGCCCGACGCCAATTCGATTCCTTTGCAGGTAGCGTCGGCAAAACTAACATCGGATTAGTGACTGTTTTGCTGCTGCAGAGTTGAGTTATCGACTTTTTTATTAAAACCTGGTTGATGGATTAAACATATTTTGAAATAAATATTTAACTCTGCTGCCCTAAACCAAATTCAAGTATCTCATTCCAGACAAATTTTACAGGACAAATTAAAAACGTTATTCTGTGTTTTTATTGAAAAATTGTGAAATTTTAAACACAAGAACGTTAAAATATAAAAAAATAGTTTTTATACGTTTACCTACATTTTGACAAAAATAGTGTTCTGCGTAGAAATATTTATTGAGACATCAATAATATTCTACAAGTGACAGTTCCTTCCTCATGTCCCCCTTTACTGAAAGAGGGTCTTAAAAATAGAAATATTTTTATTTTTCTCTTATTTGCAAAATAGTTGGGCAAACGTCATCTAAATTATTCCAAATTTCAAGTTGATAGCATTAGTAGTTCTCGAGATATCCAGCTGTGACAGACAGACTGAGTCGCACCATAAAGGTTCCTTTTTACCATTTTGGTATGGAACCCTAAAAAGGTAATTTTTCCTTACCAATGAAAGATGACATCACTTGGTATACAAACTCATTACCTTAGTGCTCGTATGACTCGTATAATATTAGTAGCGAGTAGCTCAGTGGTTGGTGGTATTAGTTCTAGGCATTTGTTGGAACCTAATTATCCCCTAGTGATTTTCATCCTGCCTGTCGATTCTGTAACCAAACTCGAACCTCACTTCGAATTTCACTTCACTGCGCGGAAATTTTAAATTAGAAATGAGAAAATGATAGGCTGTTTTTTCAATCACAAAAGGTTTTAGATAGCTACGGTAGCTCTACCTAAAACCTTTTGACATTGGTAGAGTAGCTTATATTCAGCTAATTTCTAATAACTTACGCGAAGTGAAGTGAGGTTCGGAGTGAAATGCGAGTTTGGTTACAGAATCGACAGGCACCTCGAAATGTCATAGGATTGTTTTATGTATTACTTGTACTATTATGCATTGTGTGGGTAGATTAAAAAATTTAAATTCCTTATATTTATTTAATCATTAGTACAAGTATAAAAAAAACATGTTTTCGTGTTCCGCACAATGTCTTTTGACCTTGAAATGTACCTAGTGAATTATGTTGTAGCTAGTAGTAGTAGTGTCTGTAGGATAAAATATCTTCTGCCTCCTATGAAACTGTAGTAAATCATTGCACATTTAAAATGATGTACAG
Organism: Catoptria pinella; assembly: GCA_963556745.1. NCBI lineage: Eukaryota > Metazoa > Arthropoda > Insecta > Lepidoptera > Crambidae > Catoptria > Catoptria pinella. Next base: position 11,408,710 of record OY750778.1, on the reverse strand, counting down.
TTATGTTTTTTTTTTTCAAAGTATAAATATTATGGGATCTCAAGTAAGCTAAGTAGTTGTTAAAACTAGTTGTTACCCGACTACCAAAGAGGATAATGTTTTTTTGTAATGTTCCACGTCGTTTGTTTGCGCCCTAATTAGGTTGCCGGAAACCTGATATGTCGCTTACTATAATTATGTGTGTGTTTAACATACTGTATGTTGTTTACTTCGTACGCTTTGTTGGCGAAAATTAAAAAAGTAAATAGAAAATGGCGGTTACTTCATCGTCTTTAAAAGTATTCATAGTTTGGGAAGTACGTCATTGCTTCCATACAAATGTGCGGGTGGCAAAGTTGTACGAAAATCCGTTAACAAGAGTGTTTTTTTAGTTTAAAAAGCGTTATACTTTTAAATAACTTAAAGTACAAGACAGCGTTATTTCATGAATGTGAGGAATTACCTCGACGTTCAATTAAAATATCTTTTCAGATATTTTGACAATTGATTAAGATGAAACAGCTATATCATTTTGAAATTTAAGATTTAATTAATCAATAATTATCAAAATATCTGGAAAGATATTTCATTTGAATATCGTGGTAATTAGGTAATTACTTACATTGATGAAAAACGCTGGCTTGCAGCGTAAGAGTGGGATATACTACAAAAAATTCGACGATGTCACTAGTGACTCGGTAGCTCAGCGGTAAGAGCATTGGACCGGGCATCCAAAGGTCGCGGGTTCGATTCCTGTCCTAGAATATGATCTGGTGCGAGTCGTATTTTAACTAGTATACTATTTAGTATTGTGTAAAAATAGCATTGTGAATGCTAAAATCTCAAATTTAAAAACACTTCCTGTGGTAGTCAAAATTTCTAATAGGTAAAGCACAGTGGTAATAAGTACCTACGTTTGCTTATCTTCTCCAAATACCGAAAGCAGTTAAATATTCAACACGTTTTACAAACTGCATTTCAAAAGCAAATTGTTGTATTGTGTGTTCAAGCAAATTTAATCCTTGACTAACAAAGTTATGAACCATAATTGCACAAGTGCGATGTTCAGGGAAGACAGTAATGATTTTCTGATTATTCTTCGGGTGTATCTGAATCTCAATGAAAATGCAACCTTATGGAGTTGACTATACGACTCATGTTTGCTTATAAGATTTCTGGTAACAGATGGCTTTTACGGAATAGGTAACGCACAAAAAAAAAAGCAATTTTATTTTAAGATCAAGGCACAGCATGGATGCAGCTTCCGCATTTGAATATTATTGTATGCCGATTTTAATCTCTTTCGTATCCAGAAATAATTATAAGTACTTACTTATTTTCAAAAAACGTGTTTAAGTACACTTAAGGCGCGGCCAGTTCGCGATCTGATGAAAGATTGATTTTTGAGCTTCCAATGTGAAGAACTGATGTAGAATTCTACTTCACAAAAATTACTGTAGACTGAAAAAGAAACAAAGAAAAACGATATCCAAACAGAATATTGAAAATGGCTTGGTAACTCAGTAAAAAATTCCTGAGGAACATCATAAAAACTTATAAAAATAAACTTCCAATCGTCAAATTTCGTAATTTTCAACACAGTGATAGTGATATGATTTATTTATGCAAGGGGGATAGCTTTCAACTCAGTGCATTTTTAATAAATAATATTCCAGAAATATTCCAGAAATCAATAAAAATGTACTAAATTTCGTCAAACTGGCGAAGCGACAATTAAAGCTATAGCAATAATTAACCATATTCTAAAGAGATGGCGAAAGAGTAGATTTCTTGAACTGCCTTACCTTAACTGATGTTTTAAGTGACTAAGATAGCAAAACTACTTTTTGGGCACTTTAGGGTTGTCAGGATTATTAAAGTTGCACCAATTTGAGAAATTAGCACTTTGATCATGAGGGAACGGATTTTTTTATACTTTCTTTTTTTACAGTCTGTGTATTCGGTTGTGATTATTTTTCCTATAAATATGTCATGAAGCTGTTTATAAAAATATATTAAACTTAGTGAAGCTAGAATTAAAAATTTTGATATACGGACTATTTGTGTAGTGAATTTTTAAAATATACGTGTAAAAAGTGTAGCAGTGTAAGGATTTTGAAGTTTTTATGAAGTAACCAGTATGTCTCAAGCTCAACAAGGTTTTGTTCCTGAGAAAGTACAGGAATTTAATCGAAGGACATCACAGGACATGTCTGAGGCGTCTGTTAATCAAAAGCCACAGAAGTCTTCACAAGAAGGAACTCCTAAGAAGGAGGCCACTCATAATGGTACTGACAAGCAGCTACAACAAGCTGGCCCTGAAAAATCTGTAAAGTCTGAGGAGAAACCGAAGCATGAGAGCTATACCACTCTTCGTCAAGGGCACCCTCAGGATAACAAGAATCCTTTTTCTCCTCAATTCTACCGCAGCAGTCGCCCTCATGGGCACTTCGAGATGGGTCCCCGTGGATTGGACTACTCGCCACATCGCATGGGCATCGAATTCTCCAACAGACTTCGTGATTACGGTCCTCAGCGGTCGACATCCATCCACGGCCATGAACTTACTGATGCTCCAATGAAGCCCGAGTATTTAGGGCATAGAAGCCATTTCGGCAGTCAGATTGGCCCAGGAGGGATTACTGGGCACCCTGATGTGGTGTTCAGACATGACTACTACAACCAGATGGGGTTCTCGCCTCCGCGGGCGTCCAGGTTCTCTTCCCAGGAATACCTGAATGCTGCTGGCCAGTATGGGAGATGGCCAGACTACAGGGCGGAGTACAGACAGAGGCGGCGATCGCAGCAAGATCTGCACTCCATGGACCCAGGACCTGAATCAGGTAATTTAGCAACTAATTTTCGACTTACAGCATTTTCTCCGCGTTTGTTGAGATGCAACCTGGTAGTTGATATTAAACCTTTGTCCTATTCCAGAGGTTTTTAAGGACTCTTTCATCCATTGCGATGGATTCTTTAAAACATTTACTACTCATGAAGTGGACGTAAAAGTTATTTAATTCCACAAGAATCGCGGTGACTGGCTGCGCTAAGCTACAAGTCCAATATACCGTACGTTTGAAATCTAACGTAAATAAGTTACAAATAGAAAAATATTTCTGCATGGACTCTGAAAACTAACAAATCCCGTCTTCCGAGCAAGATAGATATTCCCATATTTTATTTGCCAACAATGACACGGGGAAATAAATATGAATGGTACAAATTCCAGTCGTTTGGCGGGAACCGACGGATTTCTGGCAGATAAGCCCGAGGTGGCCTACTATGATGGATAGCTTCCTTCCTAGTCGAACAGTTAGATACACCTTTGCTGCCAAATACTGTAACTTATGTACGGGGTGTTACGGGAAAGAGCTTTTATACTTACAAAAAATATCGTAATAAAAGTGACGGAAGTTACTTTACTTCGCTTCTATCCTTTCTCATTAGGTTGTTCAAAAACTACATTTAGCTGGACTTATAATATTGTGGCTGTATTGTCTTTTTACTACTTCGGATAATCGAAGTACACCGGTGATAAAGTCCAGCATAAGTATTTACTCTTTGGGCACAGAATAGATATGGGTCAAAGTTTTTTATTGTCAAAGATAGCAACAAAAAATATTTCTCAGACTTTTACAAATAATTAATTTCAACTGAAAAGTCTACTGCATCAACTTTAAATCAGTGTAAATTTTCTATATCATTAGTTTTTCAAATTAGTAATAAAGTTCTACAAATTAACCCTTCATTAAATAGGCTATGTAATGCTAATCATGCCTACCACTGTATTCCAAATGAAATGAAAAATTCTTTATACAAATAAACTTAGACATTAAGTGCTTTTGAATTGTCTATATTTTTCTACCACCCATTCGAGACTTTTTTAGCTGACAAGAAGAATGGGCGCAAGAAACTTATCAGCTTTGTCAGAAATCAGAAGTAACGATATTTACAAAGAAATTATATCGTTACCAAATACACACTACACTCTGTACATAATAATGCAATGCAGCTTATAAAAGTAGATTAAAGCCTTAATGTTGGGAGTATTAAAATCCTTTTACTAACCCCTAATTCTTCATAAAATTGGGGTATTACAGGCCTGACACATGTAAATGTTTTTGGGACACTTTTGAACGATGAATATTAATGGCGCGATGATGGATTACGGCCAAAATTAATGCAGATTTCGCTAAGTATTTATGTAAATAGTAAAGTCGCTAATTTGTGTTTTAATGGTTTTAATTACCTTGCAGCTTTATATTTGTTTGTGTCCGAAAAATATTTCATAAACAGCCATTTTTATGTTTCCGCTGCTGGGGCACAGACTTTTTTACACGACTGCCCAAAAAAAACAGAGAGTGTAAATTGTTCAAGGTTCATGTATGTTTGTGGGTATGTGAGTTTCTTTATTCCACCATAACTTTTAAATGCCTTATTGCGGATGAATAAAGCACATGGGTGATCCATCCCACGGACTTGCAGCCGGGATCAACGACTTAATGCGCCTTAAAAGCACGGAAGAGATCAAGATTATAAATAGTTGGTCACCCAACCGATGACCGACCCTTAAGAAGGTTTCTTAACCGCCGCAATAGGCCTGCGCCATCGTTCTCCTTAGAACATTTTAATGATGTTAGTAAAAGTAAGCGACTGCATTCTCTACCAGTAATAAAATGTTATAAATATTAATATTATACTAAAAAAATCATTTCCTCAAGATGTCAATTTTAATCAAGTGGGTTTACACCAAATTGGATCTTTCATCACATTAATTAATCACTTCAAGGTTTTGATTAATATTTTATATAAAATTTGGAAAGTTATCAATACATTATTTGAGCTTGGCATTTTCAATATGTGTTTCGGTTTTTGTATTCGTAGTTCAGAGGAGTCCTCAGTCTAATATAGTGTGGGTTAGATTATTTAATTGGTAGTTTCAGCAAACAAGTATACCTAATAATTTAATACTGTCATTATTATTTCAATTGTAGTATAGTTAATTCAACCCTTCGTTGTATGCTATCACGGCAGGACGTAGCTGAACAATATTGTATTATGACATCTGTGTCACAATAAATGATTATGATTTTATGGTTTTTTTTATGATTTTAAGTATTTCAATTTTGTTTATTTAACATACAGTAATGTAATAAATAAATATTTGACAACATCACATATATTGTACAATATACCTAGTTGAAAGCAATATACTAAACCAGTTAGTTCATCTAAATTAGATTATTAATATTTTATTATTTTGGTCAGTAAGTACTTATTTATACATATTTTTTTTATTACTACGTTAGAGTATTTGAATGGATTACAAATAAATTAAACTACCCCCTTATTACAACCTCTTAAAACTTGTCAGCTTTCTGAATGGCTATAAATGCGTCTCTTTTTTTTGCTATACAGCGAGAAAGAGATGTAACTATAGGAATTCATATACTTAGAATTTTGAATTAATGATGAATTTGGATGTGTTACTATGTACAATAAGTATCTAGCACCCATATTACAAGCTTTGCTTAGTTTGGGGCTAGATGGCGCTGTGTGAAATTGTCCAAGCATTTATTTATTTATTATTATTATTTAACAATTTACTAAATTGAAAATAATAATAAAAATTATTTTATTTCGTTTCCATAATAATAATCCATATACCCGCTCTTCCATACATTATTAAAAATATTCCGTCTGTAGTTATTAAAGTTCTGAATGCTCTTGTATTGTATTCTATACTATTAAGATTATATTTATTATTATTATTATACCATTTATTTCAGGCATCAATGGCCCATACAATAAATACCTTTTATACTAACATACATATAATAAACTAATCGCGTTTAATTAAATTACATACCTGGCTATTTGATTCAACTGCAGAACCAGTTTAACAATCTGTTAAACACAAAAGCTAGTCTCCGTTAACAAGCATTCAAGCAAGCATTTGTGTTAAGTGAGCAATGTTGAACATGGATTATACTGTGGATAAATTATTATTTTGAAAGTGATAATAGGTAACAATGGTTAGTTTAACCTGCTCGTCACGGTTAATTACGCTATTAAAAACTAAAGGGTATGACATTCACATATCAAAGTGACTCCAACACTAGTATTCACAAACATTATTGGTGTTGCCGAGCCGGCCTCTTTTTTACTAGTTTATGATTTTTTTGTTTTAACTTATATTTTTGAATTCTGTACTTTTTATACTATAACATATTTTCCTTGTTTTGTACTCTATGTTTTTTCTTCCACATGTCAAGTTGTGTTCATCAGTTTACAATAATAAAAGTACATTTACTACCAACTAACTTTCATTATTTAGAAACCCATTTAGCTCAGTTTCAACTTGGTATACGGGCGTTATGGATACCGTCATTTTCCTCGACATAATTGTCGTGATAGGTTATAATAATATCTATTGTTGCCAAACGCTACTCGTGGGAATTTTCTTACTCTAAAATTCACGGACCTGAAAAAAATACGGACATTACACCACAAAAAAAGAAGTAAAGGATGCAAGGTCCTACAATTTCGTTTGTAGTACATGACCTACACTCACACAAATACACCTGGAAAGAAAAGACCGGTGTATTTGTGTGAGTGTAGGTCATTGTACAACATACGAAATTGTAGGACCTTGCATGCTTCACTTCTTTTTAGTGTGATATTACGTCCGTCTTTTTTTCAGGTCCGTACTAAAATGATGAAAATATGTTGAGGAGAATGACAGCGTTCAAAACGCCATTAGATTCACCTACTATGAGGTCTTACAGTGCCCGCGGACGTACAGTCTCAACTACCAATCTTTACTATATCTATACGCAGGTAACAAGTAAACCAAACGAATCAATCACAGAGCTCTATTTCAGCGCAGTGCGTTCGCATAGGCAAGGGTCGTTTGAGTATTGTTCTTAAATTCGGGTGTAAGTTTCACGAAATAAATTACTAGATCATTATCATAACAGCCCATAATGGTCCACTGCAGAACGTAGGCCTCTCCTATTGAAATTGAAATTGAAATTGAAAAATTCTTTATTCAAATAAGCTCACATAACAAGCATTTTTAAATCGTCAATTCTTTTATCCTACCACCCATTATGACGTCTTTTAGCTGACAAGAAAAATAGGCGCAAAAAACTTATCAGCTTTATTAGAAGGAACGATATTTACAAATATGTATATCGTTTCCAGACATTACATTCAAAGTATTCATACATGTTACCATTAACATAGATTCATAAATAAATAACATTATTTAATTAGCTCTTTTCTACTGAATCAAATTACAGGTGTCAAGCTTAATTCAAAATTTAAGGCTCAGCCTAGGCTATTACAAAAAATATATATATATCTATTCATACAATTCAATAAACGTTAAGACAAGTAGGCAGAAGCAGACCCATTCCCACTGGCAGCACCCGTTCACGAGCATGACGCATGAACCAGCCATCGCTTCGCTCAACCATATTTGAGGGAACGTAACGACCCGCCTCACACGACACCACCATAGAAATGATTAAAGAGAGCATGACATACTTAGGCTACCCATGTTAAGGCATCGAATTGAAAACTAATATCCAAAAGCTTTTCATGGGCCTATAGAAAGTGAAAGATTGCAATAAAAAAAATTCCAAAACAAGGTATTACTTATGAATTTTATCTTTTGGGTAAGAAGTGCCATACATATAGATAATATTAAACATTTATATATATATATATGTATGCGACGTCCTTAATACAAGTAGTCAGAAGCAGACCCATTCCCACTGGCAGCACCCGTTCACGAGCATGACGCATGAACCAGCCATCGCTTCGCTCAACCATATTTGAGGGAACGTAACGACCCGCCTCACACGACACTACCGCTATTGTCATAATAATATTGTAATAATATTCTTATCGACACTATAGGTCTATTATAGCTAGTAAGATAAACAATCAGTACTTGTTGTAAAATATTACTGTCTAACATATATAATAGTAATCTCCACCCTGGGCGGGTGGGTTAGGTACGAGTAAGAGATCGTACTATTGGACTGTATTCATCGGAAAACGCTCTGCTCATTTTCTAGTACACGGAGGTTCTAGATGTACTATCTCTAAACTATAAGCATTAGTCTGGTTTTACGACACTCATAAAAGGTTTGTACTATATTCTGCTTTGCTAGAGTCTTACATTAATAATGATGAACTGAAAATAATTGGTTATCGTTACGTTTTAAAGTGAAACCTGGCAAATATTTCCCATAGCCAGATTTCTCTCTTGAAACAATCGTAATATTCCGTAAAAACATTCTCTGTAACTTTCCCGTTTCGCACAGAAGTTGCCGTCGCACAAGCACCCATCGCGTTGGCGATTCCATTGGGCATTTGCATAATTGTCCAATTCACTTCAACTGTGAATGTTCGATAAAAACTGTTCGTTGAACACATTACTATGATTTAGAGATTCCGTTTTAAAATGAGAGTGATCTAAATGATACTTTACCATGGTCTTGAAAATTATGTCTTTCGAAAAAAAATATCATATAAATATTGTTTTGTAATTGGAGTGATCAAATTATACTTTGACTTACTAAATTTCTTGCAACCATGTTCTTGAAAATTCGCCGTGTCTCTTGAAAAATCTTCAAAAGTTCTCTTTGTTTAGGTAAAGTACTATTTTCAGACCAATAATGTTATGAAAACCATCTGTAGCAATAGTACTTACTTTGTTATTTGCTTCTGTTGTTTTTGTCCAATCATACATTTACATAATATCAGTATTACTTATTTAAAAAATATTGTCACAAAAAATCTCTCGACAAACACGATGTTTCGTAAGGTCGTCGTCATTCATTCACATTGTAGCTGTTACGATAGATACCACTATTACTTCGTCGATAGCAGAATAAAAAAATTGTATCTATCTACCTCTATCTTTGAAAATGTATAAAATCTAACCAACTCCGCAACTACTTAAAATCGTTGACACAAAATATTCATAAAAATTTCAACAGTTTTGTTTATTCAACAAGTTCGTGTATTTGAACACGTTTTTATTAGGTTGCTTTCATAAGATTAATAATTATTATTTCTTTGTTTGGTTGTTTGTCCACAGATCGATCTTACACTTATCACGAATTACACTATGTTATACTATCTTCCCGATGAGCTAGAGACTTGAAACTTTGAACATAGGTCAGAACTGGAAGGCAATTCAATATTATGGTGTCATTGAGGAACCCCATCGAGCAACCATGCAACCCCATCTAGTTTGAGCTCATTTGATTCGTCTTGACGAGTACTCTGTTGGGAAGTAGTTTTCAGGGTCTGATGATGGGGCCGGAAGAAGGCTACAAGAAGTCTATGATAAAACCATGCTCGTTGACTAAAAACAGAAAATAATAAAATTTAATATTTAAATTTTATTTTATATAAAACACGTTTTTAAAACGGACTAAAAAGTATACAATAGTTTCTCCCGTAAAGATTTATAACCTTATACAGAAGTTTTAAAACTTAAAACGTGGGACGCATTTTGTAAGATTTATTTTCAATTGTCTTTGTATTTGTGTGTACATTCAATTTATATTTCTAAAGCAACAACCCAAATTCCATTTACTTTTACAGATTTTTCATACAAATAATAACAGAAAAATCCGTATGTCGCATCCCCTCTTCGCAAATCACTTCGTAAGCCAATAACTCATACAGTCAGTAGCAAAAAAAGGGAATACATCAGTGTATTGAAAAAACATGTTCACAGTGGAGAGTAGGGGGGCACGTCAAACTTATGCCATTCCCCCCATCTGGGGTGTGACCCGCTGAAAGAATCTTAACGATAAGGTTGCTTTCTGTTTTTGCGATGCGTTTGCGTTTTCATTCATTAAAAGCCATTTAATGTCCCAACAGCTGGGACAAAAGCCTTCCTTATGAATGGATAAGGAGGATGGGACACACCACACCACCCGGATCCAATGCGGATTGAAGGGTTAACATCGGTTAATGAATGTTTTCATTAAACGAGGTTAACAGGCTTTTATTAGCACATCGTTGAACACAATCGTTTACAAGTTATCGTTAACGGACGCTTGTGCTTAAATTGGAAGTGTTCTAAGTAGGACAAATGTTTTGAGTGATGCTTCATTAAGTTGCAGATACTTTTATGGCTTCTGTGATCGAAGTAGATAACTAACACCGAGTCAATGAAAACCGGAATGTTGAACCAATAAGAAAATCTATATGAAAGTAAAATTTCATAAAATCGCAACGTCCCTTGGGCATGCAAATCTTATTAAGTTGTTTGGGAATAAATTCGCAACTTAATTATGGTATGAAATATGCAAATTAGCGGGCGAGCCAGTTGTCAACTCAGAATTGATTGGTCGCCGCGTTCGAGTTACAGCAGTTCTAACGACTTAGCAACTTTGCGTCTTTCTCGTTATTATATTTCAATTGTTTGGGTAAATTATTTTAGTATACCTACATTAGGGGGTGGTTTTTGAGAAATCCGAGAACTGATGAAACGTAAGAGGGGACTGTATTTTCAACATACAAAAATTAAAATAAATATTAAATCAAATCTCTTCATTCGTTTGGGAGTAACGATGCTCCATAAGCCGGTATTTCGGCAGTGCCCCTCATGCAACCTATGCTACGCTATGCCACAGACAGACAGACTAACTATAACTTACATGCCACAACTACCCAGCTAATTAGTAAACTTGTGTAGTGTCGGTATTTGGAGCTGACCTTCGGCTGTGACCCTGATGCAAGTCCAGCTGGCGGGGTCAGTGACCCGCCGCTGCTATCGATCCCATTCACTACTACGCCCGGAACGGCACATCCGTGCCGGTGCCGGCACAGCGCTTACTACACGGTCCTGCGGGCCGGGTTACACGGGTCGGAATCTGGTGTTCATTTTTTGACTACTGGACTATTTTATGATATTTTTAAGTTACCGTTATTGTTTGATTGACGTCATGAAATAATGATTCATGATATTTTTTATTTTTACTTACTATACTAGTAGTGGAGTGGTTTTTTTTAAGATCTCAACTTGTTGTTTTATTCTTCATCTTTTTAGGTATTAAATGTAGTTGTAAAAATAAACTAATATTCAGTCATCATAGCTACTACTATTATTGATTGTACTTAGACTTTAACTAAGTCAAAAAAAACTCACTCATGCTCTGAAATATGATCATTACATTTGAAAAAGAAATGCCGGAGGTTCCAAATTTACGTAGCAGTCTGGTGAATCACGTTCTAAATTTAGTCCAGAAATGAATTTTGAATACTTACTTCCCGAACAAGTGCGGGAAATACGATGCGAAGGTGGCGCAAGTTCGCGCGTAAAGAAATTCGATAGATTAATTTTGTATGGGAAATTTGTACAACGCCATCTACCGCCTAAAAGCGAAATGAGATTTCTCATAGACAAATCCTCTATTAGCGTACTTTGTATGGGAAAGTACAGCGCCATCTAGATTTCCCACGCCTAATAACCCTTAGCACGAACAGCTATCGAAAAAAATAACGCGCGTAAAACCACTCGATAGAGTAATTTTGTACGGGAAATTTGTACAGCGCCATCTACTGCTGAAGAGCGAAATGAAATTTTCCATACATAATTACTTTATCGAGTAGTTTTACGCGCGTTTTTTTTCTCGGTAAATGTTCGTGCTAAGGCTACTGAGGCCGACTGTACTATTGATCTCGCTGACTCAGCGGCGCTTCCTAAAGTATTTTCAAGTTTCCAAATGGCAACATTTTCCAAACATAATAGCCTAAACGTCGTGAGGTATCGGCATTTGAGACAACCGCCAAAGGAACTGCGACCCTAATACTTCCAGAATAAGGCGGTTGAAGAAACGGGTGGTTCTAAGGTGTCTATGTATTCGAGATTAGTGGGATAAAAGTATGTTGAAAGGACTGCGTGATTGATGGGTGTGTCTTTATGACTGCATTTACGTCGATATTTTGGTATTTAAAACTGCGGTAATTTTATCACATGCAAAATATGACAATAAAAAATTAAGAACGCCAAAAAAAAGAAAAAAAATACCTAAATAGTATATTCTTGAAAACAAAATTCATTATGATGTTGCCCAACATATGAAATAAACTTACTTAAAGTCTAAATATATATTTTCACGCCGCGGTTCTTCCATCGCTATCATGTATCAAACTTCGCAAAAGTACATCACTTATCTTACTTCTGCCAAACTCTTGAACTTACCAACTTTTCACATACTTGTTTATCATTAAGAAATATACCGCAAAGTCATATACATTTCAACTCTGTTTCTGATAATTTCCCACTTGGGCAATAAAGTTATGTGAAAGTACCGTAAATGTTACGAAAAACAACCCTCAATCATCATAAACTTAAGATAAATTGATTATTATGATTCGCTTTGTTTAAATAGTTTTATTTAATGTCGTAGTAAGCTGTGCTTAAACTTTTTACAGATGTTTTTGTTTTATTTATTTGAAATACTTACTACTTATTTAACTTAAAATTATATAATACCAAATAATATAATAGAAAAAATACGACTCGCACCAGATCATGTTCTCGGATGGGAATCGAACCCGCGACCTTTGGATATCCGGTCCAATGCTCTGACCGCTGAGCTACCGAGTCACAAAAATAGCATTGTGAATGCTAAAATCTCAAAATTTAAAAATTACTTAAAATGACTTAAAATTATTATAACAATGTTTTGTTTTTTAAAATTTAATAGTGCTACATAAATTGTTGCGACTGTAAAACAGAAACTTCGAAGTCGGACTCTTTTCAACTTAGTAGCTCAAGTTATTTACAAACTACACTCCACTTCACCATCTGCTTAGTTCGATTGGTTCAAAGTTAAAGCAAAATTAATTCAAATTTATTTAAAGTGCATTATCTTGGACTCGTTGAACTCTGTTAAATGCAGATTCTCCATTTTAAAAATCAAATACAAAGGTATTGGTTCAAACGTATGTTTTTTTAATCTTTATTTGTACAAGGTGTTACAAAAATACCCCTAATGCCGAATATGGTATATAGGGACCATCAAACTGGGACTTTACTATGGGGCCAACACTGAAATCGCGAACAAAAAATCAGCTGTTTCATACATTTTGATATTTTCGATTTTAATTTTTGTATGAAACAGCTGATTTTCTTTTTCGCGATTTCAGAGTTGGTCCCATAGTAAAAGTTGATCAGTTTGATGGTCCCTATATACCATATTCGACATTAGGGGTACTTTTGTAACACGTTGTATAGAGACATTGACACTATGTTATGTTAAACTTTTCAATTTCTGTTATATTCTATTAACATATTTTGGAACGAAACGAAACTAAACGAATTCAGTATGTACGCCAAGTTTTATTTTTAAATATCATCATCAGTCACTTTTATCAAAATTGTCCCTCGGTCTTCTAACGTCGTGGCCACCCTCTGCCTGTTCGCTCGCGTCACAATGGCATCGATATCAGAACTTCCGGTCTAAGCAACGCAACTTTCTCGGAATGGACCAGGTGCATGCTCGCTTCACTCCACGGAAATACGTTTTCATGCAATAGAAAACACTTCGTCCCATTTAAAATTGATTGAAGGAAGTTGTGTTTTCGTTTTACCTTGCTATTCTGTACATTGAGATAAAATAAATGTACTTTACTTGTTTCATGTAGCAAGTAAAAGATATACTTTCTAGTGAGGCGGACTATTTTCTTAATTTGTGTGTTTAGTCAACTTTCATGCTATATGACGTCATAGGGACGGAATTAATTGATCACGAAATTATAAGATAGAATGACTCGTCGCTAACAAAACAATGTTATAAAATAACTTTTTTACCATTACGATACAGGGACCATGGATTTAGTGCATTACCATTTCCATAAAATATATTTGTCACCTATGGTCTATGGTAGTCGCGCCATTTTTAAAGCAATACAAAAAGTTATGATTCCCATTTTTACTTTTTGTAGGATTTTTTTTATTCTTGCTTAAAAATATATATGTTACCGACCAAACCCGATTTCAGGACAAACTAGTTTTGCCTAGGCTAAACTAGTTCTTCCCAACCGCGATAGTATTAACCTAATGGCCTAGACCAAACTAGTTTGTCCTAAGCCCGATAGGATAAACCAGAATAGGCCAGGAAGATATAGGCAGAACTAGTTTAACATAGGCCAAGCTAGTTTGTCCTGAAACTCGGGTTTGGCCGGTAACATATAATATAATAAAGTGAATGTGAAGTTTGACTCAGATGCAGTGACGGAAATAACCTAGATATTACCAGCTTAGACGAAAAACTACTTTATTTTAACATAGATCTCTTAATTAGTAGGTTCATTTAACATAATTGATCTCTTAATTAATCCCTAATTGTAGGAGAAAAGATAAAGTTGTGTATGAAACTGCACATAACTCGTGTGTTAATAACCCTCATTATGCAACAGTTTCATAAATTACTATTATGTTTCAAATATTAGTATTTTTCCCCGGTGTTATTTATTATAACGCCTTCCTTAGACCAATCCAGACTACAGCTTCATTCCGTGTAACAGCCTAAGCTGGTACGTGATAACCACCGCGTGTTGCGCAGGCGGCCATATCGTTTGTTAGAGTTTGCATAATCACATCTTCCACGCATAATCTTGCGTTGAATGTCTCTTTTGATGGCGCGAAATGATTCGGGTTTAAACATCAGCATATGTATTCTTATGTTCATAATATTATAATCTTGTTAAGTTCACATGTCATAATCGCTCTTTCATCCCATAAGGGTGGAGCATAAATTGTAACGAACAAAATGTCGAGACACAATCTAAAATGTCTAAAATACACAGACATTATATTTTGTGGTATTCTTCCCACAAAGTATTTTCAGTGGCGCGTTTACTATTCCTTGACCGTTTGTTAACAAAACAAAGTTGTGAAAACTCCATCAGAAGTCAGTGAATTGAACTCGAACTTGTAATCGAAGTTAGATTGTTGCGAATGATGGGAACCTGGAGGAATGCCTGAGGTACTTACAGGCTACGTTGATAAAGATTAAAAAAAAAATAAGTCCAGTTTAGCTCAGCATTTGTTTAAAAATAGGCATGTTAAATTAAGTGAAGACGTGTGTACTGGACAAAATATACGTTTTTTAACTGCTATTTAGAAATAGCATCAATTATTAGTCCCTGACTAAGCACCGCAATGGTGACTTAATAAATCACTAGTTAAATAAAAATAAAAACATCTTGACACAGAAACCAAATAATTGAAATTAAGCTTATAAAAAGAATCATGAAGGCAGCTGATAACGATTGCAAAGCCATTAATAAAATAGAAACACTAGTTTTTTTTTATAACGCAGTCATAAAGTGCAGTTTGCACTTGGTGTAGAACTTTATCGTCGTTAAACCTACGGTAACGGCTGGTTTCGTTGAATTCAGCTCTCTGTCAGGTAGAGTTAAGGCTTGTGTTTCCTCGAGTACTTTTGTTACTTACACAAACTAACGTTACAACGATGCCTATGATAGTGGAGGACCGTTTGGTGGACCAGTGGCGATCTTCCATTCTGCACCAAAAGTCCCCAGTTTCTAGTATTTTTCCCTAGGCAAACAATTCATTGTTTATATTTTTGTAGGTATATGTTTAGTGTACCTAGTATATCCGTTATTTAGTCTTTAGAAAGGTCTGTTTAATTTGTAACTAAAGAATTAGAGCAAGTTGGAATCGATTAAAATTATTATTGAATGGAATTTGGTTTATTCGGTATATTAAAAATGTACTGTCTTGATAGACTATTGAGACTGAAAGTGAAACTGACACTTGTAAATTGTTAATAACAATTGCAATAAAACACGACCTCCGTGGTCGAGTGGCTTTGTACACCGGTTTTCAAGGAGTCGCCATCTCTGAGGTCCCGGGTTCGATCCCCGGTTGGGTCAATTTAGAAAACGAACTTTTCTATATTGGCTCAGGTCTGGGTGTTTGTGATACCAGCGTTGTTTCTGATTTCCATAACACAAGTGCTTTAGCTTTTTACTTTGGAATCGGAGCAATGTATGTGATGTTGTCAAAATATTTATTTATTTATTATTATTAAAACTTGAGGACCTAAAAGTCTATGAGGAAGCAGTAGAACTTCATTTGTTGGTAACAGTGGATGCTCCTTTGGCGTGTGATATTTCTTTACAGCAGAAAAATATTTACCTCTTAAAAACGCAATATTTTAAATTCATTGTGCCAAATGAAAACAGCCAAAAGAAACGACACTGCCATAAAAACAACAAGATGAAGCCATCTCTCACCGATTTCGTGTGCCAGGAAAAATCACCGCCGTGAAATTGTAATTTAAATCATTGTTCCGCCGAATTAATCTGGACGCCATTTTGGTACGTTCGAGCGTTTTTTTTCTTTTCTTTTTATGTTTTTTTGGGCCATCGTCACCTAACAATGGGTATGATTAATAGTCGCTTATGCTTCACTTAGTGTAATGACTTTCCCGGTTTTCAACAAGATGAGGAAGATTACGTTCAATATTAGAAAGTTCTGTCTGTAAAGAATATTTGAATTTTAGAAGGTTGTTTTTTTTGATGTACTGCTATATCCTGGTTTTTTCAGACCTCGTTTTTGTAGAATGCCGTCAAATGATATCTTAATGTCCTCTTCACATAAAGCATAAATAATAAATTAACCTGAAAGATGACGAGCACATGGAGAGAGAATGGGGGGCGGTGGAAATCCGAAGTAATAATGTTGGCCTGCAAATTTACACGTTGTAGTACAGAAGTGAAAATAACATTGTTTAAGACCTTTTGCCAGAACTTGTATACGTGCAGTCTGTGGTTAATTATACGCAAAGGGCTTTCAACTCTCCGAGTACAGTATAACAACGCTTTCAGAGTGATGCTGGGGCTTCCACGATACTGCAGCGCCTCGACTATGTTTGCTCAGACTCATACTAGCGACTATTATGCGGTGTTGCGTGGGCGGGTCGCTTCTTTAATGCGCAGGGTGCGGGGGAGCTCCCACAGCATTCTGGATGTGGTCCGGGAGAAGCCCGACTATGATATCTGAAGGCACTAGGTGCATCTACACGTAGCTGTGCCCGGTGGTGCTGGTGGGCAGGGCGGGTATTTTCTTAATTAATTAGAATAAACAAAACATAGGTATACTAACATAGCTCATAAGGTGTTTATTTCTACTAATCTTATATATGTAGGATGTAGATCTGAAATAAAATTATTCTATTTATTTTATAAATGGCAAAGCTTAATAAAGATAATTGTGACAAAGACTAGAGTACTAGACTACTTACGGTATGACCACTCAATACCGCTGAGTTGAAAGACCCATTGACTAAACCTTACAACTATTAAAACGTATGACGTCACAATTCCCGAGCACAAAACACGCGGTGCACCAGAAATATTACCAGGCATTTGTTCCATTTTACCTCAAGTGTCCGCAGCCCCAACAATGGGCACTGCACTACGATTACAGCTGTTTTCGCTCGTAAACCATTCGAGTGGGTTCATGCCGTTTCTAGTTTTATTGCAGCGGAATTAGATTTACAACGTCTGGCTGCTCGCGAACTGCTGTCTGATAATCCAGTAGATGTTAAAAATGCCTTTATTATGTCAAGAATTTAAAATATAGTAGATCATTATACTTATCAATAAAACGGTGATTATGGGCTACATGTTTGTTGAAATTTTTGAAACGTTGACTGCTCGATGACGGTGCTAGAGGACAACCCTTACCCTTATTAAAATTTGAATATGATTGATTTGTTTATTATTTTCTCCACTAGAGTCTATTTTGTAGTTATACTATATTATTTTTCAATTACTATAAAATGTAAATCGTGTGTTTTATTTCTTGAATATTTCAAAAGTATTTTAGCAGTTGACTAGTTTTCAACAATAAAACAAACGGAGAGAACAAACAGAAAGATGCGTAATATCAGTGTGTAGAATAAAGCTTTCCAAACCAAAAAAGACTTGTATTTTCATAAAATATTCGTGAACAAAAAATATGAGAGAAGTACGGTCCGTTTGAAGCGCACCACTCCTGCCCGCGGATTTAGGGATCCGTAAATAATTAATAAACTCGACGGAACCATAACAATTGTTGTGAAGGCCAGGATTAACGGGGCTGGCCTTTTCCAAGTCTTTGAAGAACTTGTCAAATATTTACGTGAACTTTAAAGGTTCATTAAAGATTACGAAATGAGTTTATGAAATATTCTGATGCGGTTGACTGGTAGATAATGCTTTAAGCATTAAGCCCGACCTTGTACCATACTTTGTTTCAATACACAAATACAATACTACAATTAGTACAAAAAAGATATATATAATAAATAAAACAAATTAACCAATGGATAGGTGAACGATATCAAAAATAGGAACACAAACAACGGAACGATTAGACACCGCATTTTCAACTTCGCTATTTTCGTGGATCACTAATTCTGATACTTTGATGAATGACACAAAGTAGCTAATCAAATTCTGATCATCATTTCTACTTCTCCCTGACTTGCCAACTGCAACTGAAAATTCGGAAGAACTCTCCATGTGGTGTCTATAAAGTTTTATTGTCTGTGGTTGGCAACATGCAGATGATACTTGTGTCAATAAACGCCTCCTGCCAATGTTTGTTGTATATCATCTATATTTGCCCCTTTTTTACTGAAATTGGCATTCGTTTTTATAAGACCATCAAAACACACAAACACTTCACGTCTCTGCACAGCGTATCAACACTTATCTTAGCGTCTGTTACATTATTCCTACTATCCCCGCTGCAAAAGCAGGTTCTCTATAAAATTGCCTCATATTTCTCCCACATATCTTGGAGGGCGTGACGTCATCATTAGATTTATGTGCGGGGATAAGAGGGGAGCCCCTAACGAAACATGAACTGTTTCCTTGGAATTGGGTATAATTTCGTTATCTTTGATGCAAGGCAAGTTAAGTGAGGCGAAAAAACGAAATGAGATTTGATCAATACTAAAGAAGGTTACTTACAATACACACATTTTCATTCTTCAGCTCTTTCTTGGACTTATCGCTTTGCAGATGTATTTTAAAATCACACAATTGACAGTCAATATTCTTTAATCATTTTACTTTTAACTTTCTACTGAAAGATCCAATCGTTCTGGCAAGATTTTTTTTACTTGGAACGATTTGTAATCTATTACATTTAACAGGTTCCCTGTCCCCATGCCTGAAACTGCCACACGTCCTTTGTATTAAAAGATATAAATATTAAAAACTATCACCATGGTCACTGTTTCCAAATTAGACAAATACTACGTCCCCATACTAAACAGTTGAATCTATTCAGGAACGTCCATCAAAAAGGAGCTCTTGAAATCAAAAACGATTTGATCATATTTTATTCATGAACTTGATAAGGTACAAAAAACGTACCGTATTAATTGAAAAGTGAATCTGTTACTCGTAAAGTAATTTTAATATTTTCTTGCCCGATACAATCTTAGATCTGTTGTTTAAATATTGTTTTTTTGTTTCAGGTAAGATTCATTCATCAAGTGGCACAGCCCCGGTGTTAGTTAACGTATTATTGGTAAGATTTTTTAACGAACTATATTTAACAACAATAGTTTTGATTAATTATGCGTTTCTTTAGAAAATAAAGTGTTTTTTTCTACAAAAGGCTATACACGTGAGCTTAACTCAACCTGATTCAATATTGCGCTTTCCCAGCATTCTTCCAACGGCGGGGACTTTAAATAATTTTGTTTTCTTCCCTTTAAATCTCCGGGATTTGCAGCTTCTATTACCCTGGCAAATGCAGAGGCTTTTAAAGAATCTACGAGTAGTTATAAAACTAACCGTAGACTAGAGAAATAAATCCGAACAAGTTGCACTTATCATTTTGGTCCATAACAAGCAAATCTATAAACAAAGTGTCTATATTACCTATTCATAGAAATACATAATTAATAATATGAACATCCATGATCCAATATCGGCAACCAATGCATTCTGGCATAGGGCCTATATTTGCTCATCACACAAAATGGACCCTTACCAGATTTTAAACCCGAGACTAGTTTCTTTCCGATTGTCATAATTTGAACATTCAGAGATTTGAAGAAATATTTATGGAATTCTATCAAGTTTGTTCAAACGTAGCTTTTGCCAATGGCAATGATAAACGGGCAATTAGTCGCAAAGAATAATTTATGGAGCAACAGTCAAATTATTTATTTCGGTAGCAGTCGTTTGTGCCAAATTATTGCATAAATGGTAATTCACATTTCCGGAACGTGCGCCCAGAAATTAATGATCAATGTAACTTAATTTAATTTGTAAACAGTGTTTTAATTTGTTTTGCTATAAACGAGTAGGTTATCGACGTAACTACTTAACGTATAAAACATATGACGACCTGAGTGGTGCAGTGGTCAACATGCCGGTCTACCACGCAAGAAGTCCCGGTTCGATTCCGGGCCGGGCAGAAATTGAAACGATGAATTTAAATTTCAGTGACGGGTGTCAATATGTATAATAAGTATATATTTAAAATTATATAAGTAATACTTATATCACTTGTCCAGCACCTATATTACAAGCTTTGTTTAGTTTGGGGCTAGATGGCGCTGTGTGAAATTGTCCAAGCATTTATTTCCCAATATAATTATTTACAGTTGTTTTAACAATATTTTTCTTAAACATTTTTAATTGTCAAAGTCCAATTCTTAGTATTGAAGAGTTTTATCCCAAAGTTAAAAACATAAAGGTATTTATTCCTAGTTTGACGACGGGTTCGTTTGTTACAATAACAACGGGACACAAAGAACCTTATTACATTTCAAGCGGCTCCTATTCTGAGAGAATTATTCTTTCTGGATCTTTGAAGTAACACTTCGGTCCCTTTGATTTCGCCGGCTGCGGGGTGCGGGGGGTGGAGAACAGCGCTATTGTTAATCGTAGTGATATCATCAATGCCTTCTTCCATGGATATCATGTTTAATTAAATAAAAATGAGATTTGGTGCTCTTATAGCCTAAATTATAGGTATACAATTGATGGACTTAGTTTTTTTTCGGCTAAAACTTTTAGTTAGTTTTAAATTGAACAAATAAAACAAAACAAAACTTACTAAACCTTGATTACGAATAACAAATATTTGAGCATAGAATTATTTATAAAACAACCTGTAATCCGTGCAAACATTACCTGTGGTGTTGTGTTGTGCAGACACACACGCACATACACATGGCCACTGTCCCGTATAATGGAGCCATTTTAGCTGCTACCTGTAGGGGTCAGTTACGTATCAAAGACATTGGGCCTTTCAGACATGTTTTTTAATAATAATGCAACTACAGAAATGACTGATATAACTAAAATTGTAGCAGAAGAAAGACAATAATCTTTAGTAGGTACTTAGGTAAAGCCGAACATAGCACTTATTGATCGGTATAAACTTAATATTCGATACAAACCATAGACTTATTTATACTAAGGGCCTGTTTCACAATGTAAAAGTAAGTTCTGAGTAGCTTACTTGACAGATTATTTGATATATTTTTCATATCAACTGTCAAATCATCTGTCAAGTAAGCTACTCAGAACTTTTACATTGTAAAACAGGCCCTAACCCTAAGTATAATAACTTTATGAT
The DNA here is from genome assembly GCA_963556745.1 of Catoptria pinella. Taxonomy (NCBI): domain Eukaryota; kingdom Metazoa; phylum Arthropoda; class Insecta; order Lepidoptera; family Crambidae; genus Catoptria; species Catoptria pinella. Next base: position 11,387,064 of record OY750778.1, on the reverse strand, counting down.
ACAAACATAGTTGTCGTATGTACAAAGTAAATAAATTGTTTTGAGAAAAAGCATAAAATGTAAAAACACCTTTTTCTTTGGTAACCTATTGATTTGAGACGCCCAATATACCTGATAAAGAAACATTGAAGGATATTATTTTCATCAGTTCTATATTATCATCACCAGATGTTTGATTCTCCTTCCTCAAGAATTAGCATAACCTACTTAGAGTCAATACAAATATTATTATATCAACGCGTTTCGTTGCGGAACGGGATGATATTAAACAGCCGCATTTCCGAACACCAAATGTTTATATCCTCTCTCGCAAATTATCCATCCGAACATCCAAATTGTTTATTTCTAATGTCTTGAATGTTTTCAACCCGTTATTATTGCAGCAACATTGTGAAGTGGATTCCACTATTTCCATCAGCATACGTAATAGGGAGAAGGGTGAGTTAGTGGTTATTTCTAGCCAGACGGTTCAAAATAGGGCGGCTTAAAACTACCCCGGTTAAAGGTTAAATAAATTTTCCGTACGTTGTGAGGCGTAGTATTAACTACTTTTCCCGGTCCATTCAGTCTGCCGGTAACTTGAAGCCGTGAAACGATTAAAGCTTCACACTTACTGTTTGGATTTAAAATGTTTTCGTTGAGCTGTTTAGCAGGAAAAGCTTTGTTGATATTTTTAGTATGTTTATCATATTTTGATTTATAGTGATTATGAAATTATTTTCTATTATGATGATTTATATTGCTTCGTCAGCATTAGCATCATCTAAATATTTTTAATCATTGTAGTTTTTTTTCAGTTCATCTAGATTGTCTGTTAAATTAGATTTACATCACTCACTTTAAGCAATATCAGTTTGATCACCATTGTTGAGTGAGTACAATTAAAATTCCTTTTTGTTTCATATTAAAACAGAGTATTTTTTTAAGAATTAGGAAAATTAATACTTTCATTACGTTTCCTCGTTTTGAAACAAGAGAATTACGAGGGTTGTGAAGATTTTAATTAAATTCAGTGAAATACACGAGGTGCTAGCGTAGCGAGCTGTTTCTCATTCATATTAACTTCCACTGCATTCGTGATCATTCTAGAAGTTACGGCTAACATCCGTAATGCAACGAAATTGTTTATTTACCTGTTGCGCTAGTTGTTGTGCAATTATAAACACCTTAAATTGAAACTAACAAACTATTAGTGTGAAGTAAAATAAAACGAGAAAAATCTAAGTTTTTAAAATGGCTTTACTGAATTTGTTAATTTAGATAAAGCGTAGAGATATTAGTTAAATGTTTCATTAATGGTAGCGGTACCGTTATTTGTCCCTCGTCAAACAAAACGCGTTTGCTCTGTACATTAAGCTATATGAAGGGTGCCTCAGGGTGCGTTACTAGGGCCCATTTTATTACTATTACATGCTTACCGAAGTTGAACGCCGTTATGAATTGCAAATAATCGTTTCGCGGAATCTCTTTGTACAAAGTTCGGTAATGATTTGGCGAATTGTAGTTATTTCAAAAGGCACTGTGCGAAACAAATCCCCTTGAAGATTGCGTGTCTGAAGCAATAAAGAGGCGATTAGCATATCTTTCGCACCGTTAGCGATATAGCTAACAGTGGTGCGCTGGGCTATTATTTCTGACTTTCGTACATCATGCATTAAATTTGTAGTTGTGTTAAGGTGTTTCCATGTGTATGTAATCATAATAATAATAATTTATGTGATAAGATTTATTGCGCTTCTATTTAATAATATAGTTCTTTTTAGAATACATAATATTGAAAAGCCGATTAATGGCCTGGTAATCTCCAGAATTTGAACTAAAACTCTAAATATGTCGAAGAAGTAAAATATGGGGTACGGTCTATCTATTCTGTTTTGTATGATACCGATAAAAAGATTTGTTGAAATTGCCGAAATTGTTGTTTTAATTAATCCAGTAACGACTTTACAAAGTGAATCACAAAGTCTGTCTTCAGTAAGTAGATGAAATTGTAGACTGTGTGCCTAATGGATTTATTTGAAGGAAACCAACCCTTACAGCCGGAAGCGGCTAAAATCAACAGGAGTTAATGAGGATGCTAATGAATTATCTCTGGAGTGTGTTTCTTGCGTCTTTTATCTCTTATCTTTGGGCCGAAGCCGAATGTTTCAAAAATACATCCTAAATATGTGACGATTATTTAAAAAGAATAAGTCATAATTATTACGATAATTATTTACAATATTTTTTTTTTCCAGTTCCAATAAGTCAATCGCATTTAAAATTAATTATGTGAAAATGTAAATCGTAAGTTAATCGTGGAGTGACGGTCGAGACGACTTCAATTAGTTAGTGTCCGTCGTTACGGGTGGTGCTATATCTCAGCCGATAATCAATGAGCTGGCAATCTGCCCTTGACAAATAGCCGTATCTCTCCCCGACTGAAGGAGGCTTTCTAGAGCCGTAGGGGAAGTAAAATCATGTGCTGCAATTAAAAACCTATTATTGTTGGCTTCACAGTTAATGGTATATTCTCACAAGGGTAGATTAGATCTTAATGCTGCTTGCTTACTATAAAATGCGTTTTACTTTTAAATTATTCTTATTTTCGGTTTAATGACTGTTAAGTAATCGATTAAGTTATTTGATTATTTATTAATTGTAAAATTACAACGGCAGGTCGTGCCACTTATAGTATCAAGTATGCCATTATAATCGCTGGTGATAAAATTAAGATTAAATGGTTTAGATTTTTGAATATTAAATGTACGTATTTTAATATCAACATTTATGTATAAAGATAATCGATAACTAATATTAATCTGAAAATTTTCTTGTTAGCTAGAATTTCAAAACGCCATGTCATCCCTTTGACGATAATCAGTTGAAATCTAATGTTGAATTCGATGAGGCTGTGTAAAGCAAAATCAAATTAAGCTAAGTAAATTCTGTGGAAACAGATTAGTTGTTGAACAGATACAAACATGGCATTGAATATGTTGTAGAGGTACAATGAGCTAAGTAGTTGCTTCAATCGAATTTGATTTAGAGATACATTGATACGTTTCATCTATTATTACATCACTCTAGTTTTGTTTGAACAAACCCTGTGTGATATTGAGACACTCAATTTTGGCGTTTACGTCTAGTTCAATTTCAGTAATGATAAGGCTAAAGGCTTTTGCAATTATGATGATTTGATATATTATTGACTCGATATATCGTTGACTCACAAAAGATTAACTGACATGCAGAATACAATGCACTGATTTGCAACTATTGGTCTTCTGATAAGTGGAGCGGGTTTTCTATCGAACATACAGTAGAATCTATAGGCATAAATGTGGAAAAGTTACAAATAAGGATTAGGTATGTAGGTACGTAATTTTTGTTTTCCATTTGCTAAGTCTTCCATTCATAAACCTTGTTTTTCCGGTTTCCATTGAAATAATTGGTCCTAAATTACTCGCACCCCTGTCTTGCTTTAAGCCCATCGAACCATTAACAAAATTACAAATTTTCCTTTTCCGGACGACTCGACATCCCCTTGTAGCGTCACTATTGTTGAATTGAAGACTAATTGCCTTGACAATAAACAGCTCTTTTTATTTATTCATTCAAATTTGTTATTGAGTACCTAGATGATAACATTTAAAACATAGTTCTGATACTTTACATTCGACATCATAGCCAGTGTCGTGTCACTGTTTTGTTTTTAATAGTGTTGGGTTGGGGTGACTGTCTGGATTAACAAGTGGTGTTTTCACGGTCCTACTTCGTTTATCGACGACCTATGTATTTGCATGTTTATTATTCAACCACGGGCGTTTATACGTGGCCTTTATTTACACTGATTTCAGTGCTGTGGCGCGCATAATAAATAAAATGAATAAACTTTAATTAGCATTGCAAACATGATAGGTATTCGTAAAATGCAAGCTATGATCTCAGATGACCTTGATGAAGTTTGATACGACGAGACCATTGGGCACTGCAAGATTGGATTAGCGAGCAACCTTAGTGATTTTCTGAGTAGTGTCCTAAAGGACACTAAAATAACATTTGAGTTATAACGGTTCTTGCGGCCGCCCACGAATTTCTGCGTGGACAGTTATTTCTCTATCTCTCGGGAACAACGGTGACAACGTGTATGCACATGATGAAGCGTAACAAACAAACAGATAAACAAAAAAACTTGCTTTCGCATTTATAATATTAGTAAGGATGAAAACATGATTAACAACTAGCATTGATCTTACAGCTATGATCTTTTTAGCCACTTTGAAAGATTGATTCAATAAATCTTCCAACTTATATTTTTGGACTGAACTCTGCCTTCAGCAATATTCGATTAATTAGTCTGTGTCAGGAGGATTGCGGCGTCTGCTCAGCGCCCAATTAACAAAAGCTGAATTTGCCTCGTTCCATATCGTTAGCACTTTTGCGTTGCCGCAACTAGAGACTCAACTCCGTAGACGAAATTGATTATTATATCGTTCAATTTTGGGTCAACCACAAAAATTTGGTACCATCTTGTTACCTATTAAAATTAAATTGAAAACTCATAAATTTTCTTTCATTGCTCAAATTAAAATGTACTTACTAAGAAAGTAGCTATTATACAACGTGTTACAAAATAACCCCTAATGCCGAATATGGTAGATAGGTACCATCGAACTGAATAACTTTTACTATGGGACCAACTCTGAAATAGCGAAAAAAATCAGCTGTTTCATACATTTTTGATATTTTCGATTTTATTTTTTGTATGAAACAGCTGATTGTTTTTTCGCGATTTCAGAGTTGGTCCCATAGTAAAAGTCGTTCAGTTTGATGGTCCCTATTTACCATATTCGGCATTAGGGGTATTTTTGTAACATGTTGTATACCTACCTGACCTGCTACATTACCTTGTACTCACCTACCCAAAATTGTGGAATCGAATAACGTTTTTTGTGTTTGTATTTTGTATTTATACTTAATTTCTTTTTTACATCACGTGTACCCCAGCCATTCGTCTCACCATAATCCCGCCCGTTACTTAGTACTCTTAGTATCTTTTTATTCTCTTACTAAGAGGGTGGTTGAATAGGAAATTACTGTGTGTTTTCCGTTCGTTGGCTGAGCCCACATCCATTTCCAGGGGTACTTAGTGACCCCGATAATTCCCCACGCTTTAGCTAACTCCTTACGACCACCTATTTTTACCACGACCCATTTAAAGCAATAAAGTAGACACCTATCGGCGGGTCTGATTGTGTCTCGGTAAGGGGTTGGGGCTAGTGTTGTGTTTACAATAGTTACCGAATTATCGATTATCGGCGAATTACCATTCCCATCATTTTGACAGAAAATAGTTTTTTTGCATTTCTCATGCGCCTTTTTTTAAATATAAAGTAACAAATTAGAAGTTTTTAATACTATATGTTGCGGTCTTGCTTTAAAAAACAAAAATTTATAAAGATTTACGTATGTTTAAGCAGAAGCACTGTAATAGTCTAATTTTACTCAAGAGACTCATAGATTCACATTCAACACAAAAGATTCAGAAATTTCATTCCTTGTTCTAACATTTATGTGATTACATCTATATGTTTTTGTGATGTCTGGAGACATTTATTGGATGCCATTTCTCTCACTTGTCGTTTGATATGGGCACATTAAACTTCATCCCTTGTTTGCTCAACTCAGGCTCGTTATAAGGGCCTTGACAAATTGCTAGTCTTCTATACGCAATAAATTTCTTTTTGTTTGCTTATACATAGTTGATACATGTCATCTGTATAACCTTTTTTATTTTGTTAATCTGATTTGCAAACTTTATAACAATCTTTTGCAGTTTTTAAAATTATAATTATTGAAATACCTATAATTTTAAATTGATTAACAAAATGCTTTATTCAATAGTAATATGTGTTTCTAAGGCTGAATTATAGTTAACATTTTTAAACTATTTTAAGTTTAGTGTTTTAAGAAAACTGACGCCCTAGCTAGATGATAAACTATCTATACTTTTGGCACTAACCACAAATTCTTAAACGATTTCATAAGGTGTTTACCTGCTTAATTGCATCGAGTAAAATGTCATTAATGTCATCCAGAATCCGGTGTAGGCTTTAGCTTGGCGATATTAAGGTCAAGTCAACATCGATATTCCGCTATCGACATTTGCCCCGCCCTACAGCGCCCATCAATTTGACAAGGTCATTAACCCAGTTCCACGTCCCACTAATATACTGTACAATAGAACCTTTTATTTCGTGAATATATCGCTTTGTGGACTGATAGCTACTTCGGCAACTGACGGCCCCCTTTAAAATGTTCACTGCTTCGTCATTATTGCTTTGATCGTTATCTACCAATGATTTATTATTATTTTAACGTAAAATGCTGGTTGATGCTATAACTATAAATGCAACATTTGTCGCGATAACACGTTCAGCGCCAACGCTGAAGTCAACGCGAGCGTAGCCGCGGGCAAAAGATCCCGTTGTACCGTATGCACCAACGACATGCACCATCAATGGTGCAAATTACACTAATTAGTTTCGTTTGATAGTTTCGTACAAAAATAATTAAGAAAAACCTTCAGCCACTCTTTAGCCCAAGTGGCGATTCTATTTCTTTCCGTTTTACTTATTATATTCATAATCTATTCAACACTGATGGCAAACGAAAACTTGTCGAATCGTGATCGATACTGAACTAAACTTTCGTAAGGTTTTTTAAAATCAACTGGAAAAAAAACAATTTTGTATCTGAAGAGGTGCTTGTTGACTGCTGCAGTAAATATATGTATATCTAGTCCAAAATTATCCACAGAGTTCTTTTATGGGATTCACTTTAGTTTTGACGATCTCTGCTTACCGTTGTCGTTTAGGTACGTATATCAATAGATTACTTGACAATTGACAATACTCAAAGTCTATTTCAAACAAAAATATTAATCATCAGTAAAGCGAGCCGTCTAACCGCTATCCCCGCGACTCGATATGAAGCCCGTGTTTTTGTTTACTCGGAATTTCGTATGAAGGGGTTGCCCGCGGCGGAGGCGGGGAGAACCGAGGAACTGACACAGTGGGGAGTTTACCCAGCAACTTGTGTTATTGTTTGAAAAAACTAGACGTACTGAATTTTAGTTTGAATACTAACTTACGGATACTCGTAAATGTTATTTCACTGTTGTTGAAATCTGCACACCAACAGAATTATCACATAATTATTAGACTCATTCATTTATTTTTGTTTTCAGGGCTTTGTTTTATACTATTTAATTTTCATTTTTTTATGTGTAAAAAATATATTTCATCACACATTACTTGTACTTTTCTTTTTCTTTTCCTTGATTAGATTTACATGCAAGATTGTACGTCATAATTGGGGCAGTCACTGTGCCTGTATGTTACACAGTTTTACTACAACAGACCGCAGACATTCATATAATGCTTGTGATCTAATAAATCAAATATTAAATAATAAAAAAAACATCTAATCACCTGCTTAATATAATAATAAAACATTATTTCGGACAACAATATAGATCCATATTATTTCGTACTTAAAAGCTGTGTTTTTCTATTAAAAAATAAGTTTATGATTAGCTCATGGTATTGCGGGATCGTGTTTTCGATTAGCTAGTTTAATGTGACTGCTTACTGTCAGGGTAGCCATGTGTTTCTCGCTTTTGTTGAGAAAACTCTAGCTATTCAGTTGATCCAATGGCTCGTATAATACAACATAGAAGTAATTGCTCGGTTCGTATATAATAAAGTTTACACCACCTACTGGTTAACCCTTGCACAGTGTCCACGTGGAACAACTTTGTGGCATTGCTCGTCGTCAACTGAAACATTTACAGAGCGGGCTCGCTTCGCCCGGCTTCGTCTGAATTTTTTGAGCATTATGAAATAAATACCGTTGTTACCATCTGGTTAAGACTTGCTTTGTACTTGTATGTTGTTTTAATGCTAACTTTTCTTGAAATGACTTGACACACATTTCCACTAGTTTAGTGACTAAACTAAAGAATCGTCTTTTCCTGATTAGAACTCGACCAAATTAGGTGGGTATTACTAATAAAAAACGGTGTCATGATCAGCTGTCATGCGCATGCGCCATCTTGAATGAGTTGTTATATTAAGTTTAGTGCAAACTGGTGGAAGTGTCTGAAACTTTCCAGAGTCATTCCTAAGTAGAATATCGTGAAATCCAAGTTGAGATATTTATTAACAATAATGACTGTTGAAATTATGAATTGCTTGTGTTTCATATTACTCCGATGGAAATATTGAAGATAAACATAATGTTAACTTATTATTTTCTGTTTATGTATTATTTTTGTCTAGAAGCTTTATTTTTATTCATTATCTATCCTTATTTTCTCTATCTTGAAGTTAAAATAGGGAAAACATAAAAACTTTTCATGTTTATGCTCAAGTATTAAACAAAGTAGAAAGGAACTAAAATCACAACGGTACAAAGTACCAAAACATTACGAGGGATTTCTGCAAATCTGGACAATGTGTGTCAAAGGAGACCGCATTTTCATTTGGCGTGCATCTCCCTCCCTCGTCGTGTCGGCCTAGATCAAAGGGGCTGCTTTTTGTGTGACAACGTCTTCCTAGCTTTGGAAATTGGAACACAATGACATGTACTGAAGTAAATTGTACGCGAATTATTTTTTTTCAAGTTAAATAAATTGATGAAAAGCTGTTAAAATATTATTTTCATTGACTTCAAAATTTAAGTTTCCCGACATGGCAATATACAATTTATCAACTTTTGTAATTGATGTGTTTCAATACAAAGAACATCTCAATCAGTACAATAATATCACTCTATTTATAAACTTAAAACTGAACAGCGTTACTCATCAAAACTTTAGACAAGTGTCTGACAAGGGGTCCCACACAAAACTGCGAATTTGCATCGCATTGCAAAAATCTGCGAGCTCGCAGGATGCAACGCACAAACTTCCGATTTGATTCGCATATCGCATTCCTGCGATATGACGTCACACTTGGTTACACCACTTTTAGTCCACACTGGATCCGAAGATATACAGGATTTCTTGTGGCGCTGCCAAAACGAATGCGGCGCGGCGTCGTATCGCATCGCATCGCAGTTTTGTGTAAGAGCCCTAACTACCTTTTTATTGTTAGAAACTCAGACAATCAAGACGTGTTAAGCGCACACTGCAAGACTCAGAGTAACACCGCAGACAGTTTAAAAGAAAACGTTTGCTTCTTAGAAGCTTCGCTGCAAAACAAAGCTTTGCAAACTGCACTCTCATTAAGCACGTAGGTACTTCTCAACTGCGATAAAGATTTTGTGGTCAAAGTAACGTGAATGAAAAAACCCTGACTCGCGCTTATAAAATTTATGAACAAAAACATAATATCACGACGATCTACTACCGAATAACAGAGGTTTAGCAGACTTTTAAGTCATGCACACAAGGACACAAGTCTTTGAAGACAGATGTAGTTGATTTTAAAGTACATAACAAAAGCTTGATTTTAAAAGAACGTCAAACACAGCTCTACTGCTCTTTACTAACAGCTAAGATAATATAAATCAGCCCTTAGATTTACAAGTAGCTCAAAGATTGGTCGCGCTGTTATGATTTATAATACTTCGTAGTGTCCTGTATATTGTATTTTGCATGGCAATTACGATTGTGCGAGTTCGCCGGATCCCAGGATCCCGGACAGCTCACGCCACAAGCCGCTTAGCGACGCCATCATGACACGAACTACTTTCGGGAATTTCAGATTGTTTCGTCTGATAATTACGGAACACTTAGCATGTTGTGGCGAAAGATAATGAAACAAAAGAATTAAAAACAAAACTGGTATCAAGTAATTAATATATACACTTCTAAGACTTTCGCGCGTACAGTTCATTAGAAATAAATCACTTTTTACGGATTACAATAAATACAAACTAAATCATTCTAAAACAACACCTGAATTAATAAGATATGCGCTGTAATCCGTAAAAAGTGTTTTATTTCTAAGTAATTAATAGTTGGAATCAGACTAGCCTTCATTTCACTGCCGACTTTCACTATAATGAGTTTGTTAATTCGGTTGTGCCAGCTTAGCTAAGATATTTCTTTAAAGGATTCTGTGTGATAATCCCAAACTAACGCTCAGTTTAATTTTGTTGGAACTCGCGCTGTTTCGAAAGAATGTTCTGGAATTCGGACGTCTTTAGGGACTTGATTAAAATCTTATTAGTGCATTTTTCATGGTAAAAGAAAATATAAAATTATTTATTGATGTGATCACGGTTTTGGTTTGAAAAGTAGAGAAAAGTTTCTAAATGATTTCAAACTATCAAATACAGGATTATTGGTAATATATTATAATAACATATAAAGCCGAATATGGTAGGTACAGACGAGTCCATTAATATGTTGGCATTTTTGACAGTTGAAGAAGAAGATGATGAAGCCATAAAGGTTGATGAACTGTCCAAAATGCCAACATATTAATGGACTCGACTGTACCATCCACTATAAAGCCTGAAATCTTCCATATTTGGCTTTGTGAAGTACTAGCTTTCGCCCGCGACTTTGTCCGCGTGAACATTCGAAAAAATCTCTAGAAAAACTCCAGCCGCTAGCATCGTGATATAGCTTTTTATCGACACTCAACTGTTAAAATCCATTGTTTTTTTACTGTTAAACGTGATAAATCGCTATATCATATCGCGTTTCGGTGGCCATGCTAAGGGGCAGGCTATAAACTATCTGAGTGCCAATCTGTCTGTCAGTCTGTTTAGACGTTTTTGCGTATGAGTAACAAACATCTAAATATTAGTAAGACATCTTCATAGATTACCTACTAAACACCCTATATATTGAATAATAGATTATGAATAGATAAAGCACTGCGTATTCAGTCTGTGTAATTTTACAGTAGATGGTTGATAGCATCGGTATTAGAATTCAAAGATTGTTGCCTGGTAGGTATTCATAAAATTAGTAGAGAACGGTGTTTTATTAATAAGCATATTTATTTGAACATTTCTTCGCCATGGCAATATATTTTCAGCCCAAGATCCTTCAGAGGGAACCCACAAAAAGTATTTCTGTAAACAACTTTTTCAGTACATAATTTCTCGAAATATATCCAATTTCTGCTTAGAATTTTCTCGAAGGCGGAGCACGTGACAAGGATTCAAAATGGCCGAAAGTCTGATTTTCAGTTACCTACCATGTTGCGTTCGAATGGAGGTTTTTTCTTTATCAACATGTTTTTCAGGCTCTTTTGATGTTCTTGTGCGCTGTTTTTCCAGGAAAATGGATTAAAATAAAAGAAATAGCGTTCTATACAAATAACTGTGGGAAATAAAAGTGCTCAAATAGAACTTTCTATCTTGAGGTTTATTTGATTTCAAAAGGTTTGACCTTAAAGTACTTATGTAGGAAATCATATGAATTTATATTGAAAACTTACCTATAAAAAAATATTGCTTTATAACAATTTGGAACTGAGTACTTACACAGTATAATATATACGAGTATGTATAATGACTCTTTTGTTCTTTCTAAAACAATTTTCTCAAAATATATATACAAACACAAACACAAAATACTTTATAAGATTCCATTATTTTGGGTATTTGTACATACAAAATGGTATGAAGTTTTTTTAGTACACAAACTTCATATTTATTTAATATTCGGAAAACTATACCGACTTGAAGACAAAACAAGAAAATTGTGAAACCAACAACCTCACCGCCATTCTTTGTATTTACTTCAACAAGAAAACTTTTTTTACAGCTTAACTACTTTAATGTCGTTCACCAAAACCAATATATCACCCCAACCAGGTTAAGAGGTGAAAAAATAATAATTGATCAATTTTTTTACCCTGTGACATTTTATCATCAATCACCCGCCATTATCTTCATCCTTGTTTTTCATGATAATAACGCGAAATTACCTTTGGACGATATATCACGGCGGCTAAAAGGAAACGACGAGAAAATACGTTTTTTAATTAATTACTTAAATCTCAGTCCGATGATGTGAACATACTTTTAATTTTAACATAATAGAAATCAGTAAATATGAAAGGGTTTTTCAACATAATAATATTACTAATGAATACACATTGAAAAACATCCTATACATTATTATGATATAACTAAATTAATTAATTGCCATTGAAAAATTATCTCTTTTGTAAGCCCAATGTTTAATTCATCAACGCCCGAGAGGACGCATGCGGCCGGATAACAATGAAATGTCTATTGTGTCTCATTTCCCAGGAGTTGAAGGGTTAAGCCTATTAGCATACTAAATTGACTATTAATGACTTTTCTATTAAATTATATTTTAAATGTGTCTGTGTTTCTGCTTTTCGTACAACTATATTCATATTTTGTAATATATTAGACAACATCACAAACATTGCTCTGTCCCAAAGTAAGTAGCTAAAGCACTTGTGTTATGGAAATCAGAGACAACGGTGGTAAACACACCCAGACCTGAAATATAGAAAAGTTAGTTTTCTAAATTGACCCAGCCGGGATTTTAACCCGGGACCTCAGAGATAGCGACACCTTAAAAACCGGCGTACAAACCACTCGACCACGGAGGTCGTCAAATTGGTCAAAATTACTTGGCCAAAGTTACTTTAAAATTGGTCAGTATCCTACACATTCTTTTATCTCCATTGAACAATCGCGTACAATATTTCGCATAAACAAATTAATATACTGCATAAACATCAGAGTGGTCATACATCACGGAGTAGAAAAATATGTTTTATTTTGACAAAAATCATAGCTCGATCCAAAGCAAACAGGTGAACCTGCGTAAATTATGCGAAGTGTATACAGGGTGGTACGATTTATAAAAATAAAAAAACCGGACAAATGCGTGTCCGATTCGCCCACCGAGGGTTCCGTACAAATATTTTTGATTACCACATATCTTATAAACGGCGTGTTCTTAAGTACGTGACGTTAAAAAAACCAACACAGCGGCTGTGAGGTGCTATTACTTAAAGTGAAAACCATTTTTTTTCTTAGAATACTTAAATATGGGTATCAAATTAAAGGGCTTATTATAAGAATTTCGAAAAGGTATATCATGACCGTATATTTATTATAATAGTTAAATCACAACATTCAATACTTGAATGTAATGAACAATCTTGTAAGTACGCACGACAGCACGGTAAGTTAAACAGTTGAACTACGAAAACCGCTCATATTACGTACGGCGTAAAGATGGTCTCAAGGTCAACATGTATAGTCTGACGTGCCGTTGACTGTACTTTAATTCACCAATTTTTTTTATCTATTTATGTTGCTTCTACTGGTCTATCATCATTACATTTGGCACAAGTATTCCCACTGCGCATCAACATGGACCACCCTGTACACACGTTCCGTATCTGTACATACTCCAGTCCGTCAGTCCGTGTTATTTATGTGTATCTGTGGTAACCCTGATTCGCATTCAACCCTCAAAATACCGCGCGTTGATTTACGGGACCATCGGACCCGGTTTACGTGATCTCATTTGTACCGGACATCTTTGTAAGGAAGCTGGCAAATGGAATAATAAGCCTTTGAGTATGACGATTATGGTGACTGATTATGGCTGTTAAAGAGAAGGTCGACAATTAATTTTGAAATGAAATGGTTTTTTTGTATTCTGCCCGTTTTAGGCTGGCCCCAGACCTACCGGTTTCATTTGTTTGCTTTGCTGTTTTAGTTGACCAGGGGCTACCAGCTAACACATCGAACTTCGGAAAGTCTGCCGGGTTTCAAATTAAAACAGATAAATCGTGCCCCAATCGGGTCAAAATGGCGAACCCTAATTTATGATGTCACACGAACATCGATATCTTCTAAATAACAACAATACGAAACTTCTTACTTCGATTTATCTGTTTTAAGTTGAAGCCCGGCAGACTTTCCGAAGTTTCATGCGTTAGCCGGTACGGCCCCCTGCTCTACTAGAACAGCAAAGCAAAGAAATGAAACCGGTAGGCCTGGGGCCACACTTAAACGGAATGTTGGCGTCTTGAAAGGTTTAAACGCCTAAAAGTCGGTGTTACTGTAATCGTTAAACCATCGTTTAAGTGGTATAAAACATCTTCCTAAAAAAGAAAATCTAGAAAATATAAAAACACTGTAGATGCTACTTACAAAAAAAAAATTGTGAAAAATCTATCCGAAATAATCTTCACTATTCATTCTCATCTATCACTTAGCTTAATAGAACAAATCTCATCAAATAAATATTGGAATGTATCGTGATTCATGATTTACCTTATTTTAAAGCCCTACTTAAACACTATATTTCGTGGCCATACAGTATTTTTTACAGGCTAAAGTTAAAAAATCAACCTTTGTTAAGGGCTGCCTGTCACTAACACGATTGGGCGTTGAGTTTACCTTTATCTTGCTAAGAAAAAATGGCTTCCGTAACATTATAAATGATCGGATAACGCGCTTTTTAGCTACCATTATAAAAAAAAAAACTTAAGTGTTTTCGGATAATATCAACTGTAATTTCATTTTTTATATAGGGCTTTTTTTAACAGGGTCTGGATAAATTTTGGGCCCTATTTAATAACGTGACAATTTGGTTTACATTGCGGTGCAGCTATGAGTAGTTTGCTCTATTTTCAAATTGGTTGACGCAATGGATATAAAGTTGTCATGACAGGTGACAAATTCGTCTCTTAAATAGGGCCCTGGATACCTAATTAGACAGGTAATTTCATATCATTTCTAGAAATTATTTTCCACTTTTAATGTAGACCAGAATGCAACGTATATGTAATTACAGACAAAATAAAACAAATTAAAGCAAACAAAGGCTAAGGGGGTGTGCAATTCCCTTGCCATTTTCGTTCTTTGCACAAAAAGAAAAAAAAACTTCGACATTTTTCCTTTTAGGTACCATCTTAAAATAACTTAAGCTCTGACTACACAACTCACTGTATAATCTAAAGAACTGACAATACCCTGCCCCCCGCACACCGCGCGAGATTCTTCCACGCTATAAATTTCAATGGGAATTCAGCTCTAATGAAACCTTTGAGTCTCCGTGCCTCAACGAAAGATCTACTGAACAATTACGTTATTTTTTTCTCTGTAGCATATTTTTATGTGAGATGGGATTGTGTTGCGATCTTTCTATTCTGGTCTTTTTAAACAAGGAAAGTCTACCTCCGCGCGTTCCCGAGATAAAGGTCTTGACATAAAGACGGACAACAAAGTGATCCTATAAGGGTTCCGTTTTTTCCTTTGGGGTACGGAACCCTAATTAACAGACTTTTTATTGATATATTAAATCATATCCTTTATTCAATCTTGTCCTATTGTTGAGACAAATTATTGGAATTAGATATCCGGGATTTCTTTACTTGCTTCTAAATAATATGAAAAGCCCTTTTGTCAATTGTACAAAATATTATCCAAGATAAAAACTAAGTTATTTACTAGGAAGAAAAGCAAATAAGCTAAAATCAAAGATAAGAAAACGATATCATCTATAATTAAACTACGCCTCATTAATTTCAATACTCCTCAGCCAATTGGCGATGTCATATCCCCTCTCCAACTGTCAACCGCATTCTATAAAAACCTCTTGAAGCAAGTTAAAACAATAATTACACAAGAATCCTCGAAGGGTACACACGTGTGATGACGTCAGAGCTCATAGAGAGTCCCTCAAGGGCTGCTCCCGAGGGTTATGAAATTATCCCTTGCTCACTGGGCCGGGATTAATGCATGTCTTTAGGGCTGCTACGAGAGGTATATTATTGTGGGATTTAAGGAGGTTTTCTGGTGGATTTTTTTTTCGGATTGTGTGTACTTAAGTTAACTTAAAGTTTTGCATTTTGTTGGTATTCTACTTGCGTGCAAATCCGGAAATGAAATTGGCGTAACGGAACGTTGCGGTTCAGGTGAAACCTGCTTAATCATGTTAAAGCTGTCTTAGCATATGTCCTATTCGTTGCAATGGACATCGTGCTGATGAAAATGAGGATAGTAATAATCTGAATATTATCTATGAATATTAATGTTTTTTTTATTATGAAGGCAATAATGTCTGCTATTAAAACATGACTTGTATTACCTGTAAGTTATAGCGTTTTATACTGCCATTAATGGCCGCTTTAGTACCAAATTACCTTTTAATACAGTTTACAGCTTAATAATAGAGCGAGTGTAATCTGTAGGTGATAAACTGAGAGAACCCTCGCCGCTGGGAGTTTATGGCCTGCCCGATTGCTTTATGGTCTAGTAGAATGTAGAGACCATTTTCAGCTATTACTTTTTCAGTTTTAGTTTTGTTTTCTTAACCTTTCTTTTGTCAGTTGTGGTTTCGAATCATAAGCAGCGTAACTGCAAAGATTTCATTAAAAAAAATGTTATTAAAACTGATATTTTTTCCTAAATCATCTTTAATTGATTTACAATATCATTAATGTGTATTTAAGTAATTTATATGATGTGACTGAATGGCTGTTGAAGAGACGGATGACAATTTAGACTGAACGATGTCACAAATCCGGATGTTAAAAAATAAGGTTCGGGCGAATTCGTTACGAACTCAACTACAATGTTTATTTTCTCCCACATGAATCAGCAAGATTACTTCTTAAGCTTAAATAAATATCAGTGAGTGAACCTATTTTTTTAAATTTGTGTTTCAAGTGACATCCCTGAAAGAGTCCTTCACTACGTGTAGCGAACCTACAGTTTCAGTTAATGTGATTTAAATAAATTATCATGAGGCGACATGCGTTATTCACGCAAACCCTTCACTCGTAAAGGTCTTGTTAAATAAATTGTAGAGAACATAACTTTAGACGCGATATTTAGACTACTACAAGGCAGTTACAACATCTAGCTCAGTGGTTCCTTACCTTTTCAATATTGTTACCCATATGACCTATATAGGGATAAAATCTTTACCAACCAGGTACCAACTCTGTTACCCCCGTAAAAAAGCCGTTTTGCCCTCGCAGGGGTAATTACCCCCAGGTTCGGAACCAATGATCTAGCTAGAAATAAAATATGTTAAAATCGGTAAACTGTGATGCAACTCCTCTGTTATTTATAAAAGTAATGAATAAAACACAATGTGTGCACCAGTCGCTATGTAATTGTTTCCTACATTCTTCATAATTGCGAAAAGTCACAACAAAAAGAAAAATATTCACTCAACAAGATTGAAAACACCATAAACAAAATTCCTACCAAATCCACTTAACCCCGACTCGAGCATCAGGGAGTATTGTAGGACATAAGCAAGACATAAGCGCCGCCGTCCGCGTCCGTGGCCCGAGAGTTATGGCCAATATCCGACGCTGTCGCCTACGAGCGACACTCTGTCAAACGCTGCGCTTAATACCCTAATCTTATGCTTGAGGCGTCGTATTTAATACAAAGGTTTTTTTAATTTTGATATTTTTAATTTTTAACGATATATTTAAGTTTGTAAATATCGTTACTTATTATTAGTTCTATGAAGAAGATATCATAATTGACCGAGCGAGCGCTAAACGCGAGCGAAGCGTCCTGCTTGCTTGGGCAAAAATGTTTTCTCGTGAGATTTCGTGAGCAGGTTCGATAATTATATAGAACTTTATTGGTGACTCAGTTTTGCATAATTAAAAAAAAAAACTCGTTTCGAAAAAAATCAAAGTTGGAAGCGCCAGCTAGCTTCGAATAGATATATTAAAATAATTCCTCCCAAACAGCACATAGTACTGCTTTAAAAACCTCGCGGCGACATCTATTAGATTAATTTTTCAACAACATACAATTTGAGATACTTTATCTCGCAGATACGCGGTGTCTACAGCTCACTGAGCCTCAAGAATAGATTCATTCCATGGACAAAAACTTATTACCCATTCATATTTCATTTTGTTACCACTTTCCAAGTAATTCCTCGTTACAGCATGAAAGTGTCCACTAATCAGGTCACCAGCTAATCTCAAGTGTCCCAGCTATAGGGCTGGAGGTAGACTGTTTCCCCACGTTATTTCCTTTCTAATAGCACGCTGACGTTTTAATAGTGTCAGTGGCGCTGACTCGCTCACTCGGAAAATTTATTTCTACTTAGAGTTGCTTACTCTACAGTGCTTCCATTTCTTGCTGTGTGGGCAATACTTGGTTAGACTTCTAGTTGAACGGCATTAATTTGAATTAGACAGATGACCGTGGTCTTAGCAAGCTTGGATATTCCATAGTTATACTTTTTATTAGCCCCGATTCCGAAGTAATTCGTGCTTGCTTCACCAAGCTGTAGATCTCGCGATTGTGCGTTACAAGTAAGTAGCTTAAATTTTATGTTGTTTAAAAATTAATCTAATAGATGTCGCCACGAGGTTTATCAAAAGCATTACGTACTAAGTGCTGTTTGGTAGGTATTCTTTTATTAAATCAATTCGAGGCAAGAAGGCGCTTCTTATTTGAAACCTATTTCGAAATGGGTGTTTTTTCGAAACATTTCTAAAAACTAGCTCCACGAATAATTATATATGAATATCGAACCAGCTCACAAAATTTCACGAGAATCGGTTGAGAAAAACCTGTAAAGGAGAACAAACGGACATACGAAAGCATTTTTGCCCAAACTGAAGCAGAGATGTTTCGCGCTCGCTCGGTTAATGAATATGAATATGAATGTTTACATCTGCTGACATGACAGTACTTTGAAATAAAATTTAAACCTTCGAGCTTGAAAGTATAACGTTTGACACGACAACAGAAGTACTTTACAAGTTTAAGTCTCCTTAAAAGTTTAATTTATATCTTGCTGAAGCGGGTCGTATCGTACACTTTGTATCTCAACAAGTTCCAAGTTATTTAGTTCAAGTCCAAATTTCTAATATTATGCTTCAATGATACAAATCATCTACAACCGTAATCATTTTAGCATTTTATATTATTATAAGTAGAAAAAAAGGACTAATCATAAATTCAGATTCTGAACGCTTATACCTATGCCTAACTAGAATATTTTTTTTCTACCAATTAGAAGATTAATCATTATTCATATTGCGTTCTTACATTAAATCGACACCTTTGAGAATTAAAACGTAGAAAAACGTTGTGAGAATAGAAACTAAATTTTCGAGCCTGTTATTGCAAACCTGTTTAAGTAATAGTGTTTGAATATTAATTGGGTAATAAAAAAATAATAATAACATGAAAAGCCTTAAAAATATATAAGATATTTAAGCCCTTATTTGAGTCACTTAATAAAGTCTTCAATTAGATGAAGACATGATTTGCCACTAAATCAACGACGACGTTACCTAAATTGGATTTCTGAGACGTGGAAACGACTTTAGTTACCTACTTAATGAGTTCCGGAAAAATTTAAATATATGAACGCTTAGTATGTTTAGAGCTAAATAAAATAAAATTTGTCAGAATTGATAAACTCTGAAAATCTAAGAATGAGTTGAATATAATTATTAATACTGGAATGTAAAAAAAATGGTTCTGAAATCACTAGACCACCAAGTTTGGTTTCATCTTAATATTCAAGAAAACAAAGGGGAGACAACTCTGTTGGGATTTATAAACACAAGTGTCTCTCAGGGTGTCACGCTAAGACCGCTTCTTTACATGACAAGGGCGGTTTCGTATTCGGTACGAGGAGTATACGGTCGGAGATAACCGTATCCTATTATGGGTTCCCGCCTTGAGTTTTCTTAGTATTAAATAATAAATGAATAATACATATTTGACAACATCACATACATTGCTCCGATTCCAAAGAAAGTAGCTGAAGCACTTGTGTTATGGAAATCAGAGACAACGATGGTGTCACAAACACCCAGACCTGAGCCAATATAGAAAAGTTCGTTATCTAAATTCGCCCAACCGGGGATCGAACCCGGGACCTCATAGATGGCGACACCTTGAAAACTGGTGTATAAAGCCACTCGACCACGGAGGTCGTCATAGAGTATTATTTTTATCTCTTTTTACTGGTTATTTAATTCTCGATAGAATTTTATAATAACAGAATAGAAGAGAACGTTTGATTATCATTTTTATAATTATAAATAATAACTATTATTGAACATATTATATATTTTTGCTTATTCTAATATTTATATTATATTAGAAAAGCGAAAATATTAAATTTGGCATAAAGTATAAAAATCTTGTGGGTTTCTTTTATTGATTTTGTAGGCAATGGCGCATGAGATTAATATTAAAACTCTCCAAAAGTAATATTTTGTATATTTATTAATACATTTTTAGAAAAACTGAATTAATTTTTAACGTTCAATTTAATGTAATGTTAAATTTAAATGAATGTAATGTAATGTTTTGTAAAACTATGGGTTTAATAGCCTGAAATAAATGCATTTTATTTTTATTTTTATTTTATTTATTTTTAAAAAATTTGATGTATGTATCGTAAATTCTCTAAATAATATAATATAAATAGCAATGGTTTACTTTACCTTAGATTGTTTTAGTTCGAACAGATTCATAAGATTTTCATTGAATTTAGTCTCGCGAAGAGTATTTTCCTTGTCAGTAAAATTATTTGTTCGAGAAATCTTTTCTCGTACGTTCTCGGAGAAATGAACTGTGCTAACTCGACGGACGCTATTCTATTTGAAATTGCTTCAGACCATGAGAATTCTTAAATTTTATAGAACCTTGTGGAATCAGCACTTGAAAAAATAATGTAGATGAAAACAGGTGGATTGTTCACTAATTTTTTACTTGTTTATTTACCCAGTCGAAATGATTTACAAGATACCAAGATGATTCAATTTAAGATCTAGCTTACATATTAATAGCTTACAAATTACTTTAATGGAATGTTAACCCATTTCTTGTTTCATCATCAGTATTTAAAACCTCATCTTCAATTCCAAAGATAAAATCAAAAATGTTATTCAACTAAATCATTCATTATCATCAATTACTTCGCATCGCATAATTTTGATTGTCTTTTTTTTTTAAAGAAAAACTTGCAGTCTGTAATGCTTGCATGCAAGTTGCATGCTGCAAGCTGCATGTTATATGCTGCATGCTTGCTTGCACGCTGCATGCTTGATTGCATATTGGGTGCTTGCTTGCATATTGGGTGCTTGCTTGCATACATTGCTTGCAATGCTTTACAAAATTAGGCCTTATGATATTATGCGTTTTATAATTGTGCTATAGAATATAATGCCAAATGATGATTATGCCCTTTATGCGTTTTATGTTTAGGCATAAAAAAGTTATGCGTTCCATTAGGTAATCATACTAATTACCTCAAAGTCAATCCCAAAGGATAAAATAATATGACATAGCTTTAATATCTCAAATGTTACTTCCTTTTTTTATCTTTAACTATATTCTGTGAATTAAAGGAAATTCAGTCTTTCGACGTAATTCCGCAGTTACAGTATCAATAAAGTGAGCCGGGTACCGAACCTTGCACATTAATGCCGCTCGTAATGTATTTTAGTACAATATTACGCAGCAATATTCATTTTTATGAATAGTGTATTAGAATAAGGTAGCACTGTATTGGGTACTGTATAATATATGACGTTATTAATTTTACAATAAAGTAAAAATAATGTTATATAATCAAGCTTTTTTCTCGTAAGTCGCATATTTTTTAAATATTTCTGAAATAAATGCATTAGATTTTTCTGTAAGTGTGTTTACTCTCTCCTTTGTATGTATATATAGTTACTTTCTTTGTAAGTATAGTGAATTGAGTGGTCAGATTTTTATATCTAATATTCTATTTATCTTAATATAAGAATAGAATTGTGATTGCGAAAAATCTCAATTTAACAAGCTCACATCTTTAAACAGTTTTTTATTTAATTTTATTTATCTTAGGAACCTACAGCCTATTTATTACATAAAATATGATACGAAAGTAACCAATAGTTATACACAATATAAATCATAAAAAAGGAATCGATTAATTACTTGTGATTAACTTAAAAGATTTTTTTTTTTAAATTATTTGACAACATTGCATACATTGCTCCGATTCCAAAGTAAGTAGCTAAAGCACTTGGGATATGGAAATCAGGGACAAACGTGGTATCACAAACACCCAGACCTGAGCCAATACAGAAAAGTTCGTTTTCTAAATTGACCCAACCGGGGATCGAACCCTCAGAGACGGCGACACCTTGAAACTTAAACTTAACGTAACGCACAAAAAACGCAATAAAAACAGAAAAAAAACATGTTACCACGGTAATGGTATCGTTACCTTTCAAATCCTGTAGTTGACTAAATCATACAGTTTCCAAAAGCCTAATTGAGTAATGTAATTCAATCATTCATCCTTCTTGTACTTTCACTTGTTCTCCTAATGTAGCAATAAATTTAGCCCACCCCAGTGCAGGGGCTATCCGGGGCTAAATAATTAACGTCTTTACGAGAACATTCGACCGTGTTTGAAGTGAAGCTTACAAAATTATGTCGGGCACTTAGCTCTTTCATTGAGGTGCATAGTGGTTTCTATTTGTGACTAATTTAATACACCTGTCATTATTTATAATTCGGTTTTGGGAATTTATATTTTGAGAACCAATGCATACCAAAACTATTATTTAGGATTGATTTATAAATTATAATCACAACTCATTATTTTTTTATGAATTTGTAGACCAATCTTGGCATAATACACTTTTAAACTTGAGCGTTGCATTGTACTTAGTTAAAATAAGGTACATTGTACTTAGTTAATATGATTAGTTATTTTCACACCTAACTATTGTATCATTCGTTGCGTACTCGTTTAATTCCTGTTATATTAACTTAATCTTTGCATTCGTGGTAAATCTAGTAAAGAACAATATGCATAAAGATAGATAGAATCTATCTATTTATCATATTCTTTAGACGAACATTAATGCACACACACACACAAACATTAGATACAATTAACAATCACATTTTGAGAATAGGACACATGAGAAAAATATATTTTGATTGAAAACATTTCCTCATAGACATATTGTGTTTCCAAGGATGCTGATTATTAATAAAATCGCACTGATTAGTGTAGATTCATTTTTTATTCCTTTCGTAGGCAGGTTACAATAATAACAGTCAATAGAACCTTATATACTTACATAAAACGTAGTAATTACTTGCTCAGTGAACTAACAATTTTACAAAAATCATTGGTGAATATTGACAGCTGTCCGTCTGTCTTTTTGACAGACCGCGTTCAGGAGGCGCTGTCATAGATAAAATCGTATCATTGCAGAACATATGCAAAGGAATCCTCGTTTCTAACAATGCATTTTTAACATGATTGAGAATGACATTTTGAGAAAAGGACATTATTCGCCTAGACGCACAAAATAAAACTAAAATCTTTAATGGGTCAAGGCGGCCTTATCGCTGGAATCGACCTCTTTTAGACAACCTTTGATTTAGGATAGCAGGGAAGAGATTTGAAGGGCAGTGTGCCAGCTACAAAAAATAAAAGATTTTAATATTTAAAACTTTTAAATTACTTTAAGGTAGATCTCAATAAAATTGGTACCTACTGTATAAATAACTACCTCAATAATGGACTCTAAATAATATTCACTTGTCTTTTACTTTCTTTGTAAATAATGTTGACTTTGAAATTCAAAGTATGATAATTGATAAGTATATACTCACTGTTATTGGACATTATTTTTACCGCATTCTATGAACTTTATTTTTTTCCAATTATAGAGATACCTACAGTAGGTTTCACTACTTATTTATATTTATAAATCTTACTTTGTTCTTACCAATAATTTCCTCTGTTACAGGTAACTAGCTCGCATCTGTCAAAGTGGGTAGGACTCGCCTCGAGGCTTTTACAAATTGAAACCTAACGATAAGTGACATCTCACTGGAGTAAGCAATAGTCCTTTACGGGTTTTACGTAAAAACGGCACATAAATGTGATATTATTAATTTATTTAATCTCTTTATTGATAAAATAATGTACAAGAGGTGGACTTAATGCTAAAAGCATTATCTCCCAGCCAACCCTTAGGGAACAGATAGCCACGAATACGGTACATTACTTACAATATAAATACATCTACAATAATAATATAATATACTATTGCACCACTACCGCTGCACCACTCAGGTCGTTAATTATCTATCATCCATTTATTTTAACAGCAATTAATATTTTAATAGTTATACTTCATATTATAATAATAGTTAGGTTCATAAAATTCAATATCAACATTTTATATGAAATACTTAATTGATTTAGTTCTTCACTCATTTTATCCTGGTATTTCGGGCAAAACGGGAAACCTTACAAGTGTAGTCTCTACAATTTATTAATTAATTCTTCATTTAGGAAACCTTGCGAACATCCAAGTGTTATTTTACGATGAAACATTATATAATTATTTGGCTCACGAAACTTGTTTACATTATATTTTTATCTTTGTTTTTCATATTGCTATTGTTTTTTTCTTTTCATACTTTTTATGTTTATATTTGACACGTTATTTCAGATCGTATTGACATTTAAAAAACAAAAACAAAGATAACTTTCATATACCACCAAGATTTGCTAAAAGTACGAAATCCTTTATTACTAATAGTGAGATTTATACATTTTTTAATTTATTTATATAAAAAACAGTACAAAGATAACTTTATACATAGTCTCGCAAAATTTATTACTAAGGTTGTCTGCGAGGACAAAGTCACGCTTAGATAAGTAAGTATTGAATTAAATTACACATCGTTTAGCTAAGTATAGGTACGCAATTGAAATTATCCATTAAAATTTATATAATTATCGAACACTTTCCTTTAATATTGTTTTATATATGTTTGAGTGTAATTCGATCTCCTAAATCTGATCTACAAAAAACAGTACTAAATGATATAGGGTCTGAATCCCGCAAATCTACTTTATTATTCAGGGTCCCTGAATTAGACGGCAAATGGACTGGACAATTTTTTTATGTACTTATAAAGGCGGCTTAAGCGGCAAAGCCTTTACGTAGATTAGGTTGATTGAGTTAAAAGACAATGTTATCTAATGTAAAAGATACAAGAAGACACGTTATAAAACTCATTTGTAATTTATTAGTAATAAAAACCAATACGTAGGATAAATTAAAAAGCATGTCGTCCTCTGTAAATAATTTTCTATTCCCTTTTCAGGGTCTACAATGTGCTTTGTTATTTTATTTACCTACCATCGTGTTATCATTGTGGAATGGAATGGATTAAATTAAATTTAAAAGAAGAGAGCTGCACATTACTTGTAGTAAATAATAAAAATATTTATGATATTTTGATTTTTTTGAAATTAATTTCGCTGGATTAGCTTACACGAAATCAATAAGTATTATCTTTAAAATAATCTAACCATAATAATTTTTTGAAATCCTTACTTATTTTATAAATGCGAAAGTATGTCTGTTTGTTTGTACGCCTTCACGTTATAACTATTCAACCGATCATCTTGCATACACGTTGTCAGGGGTACTAAGAAGGACATAGCTTTCATCCCAAGAAGGACATCCCGAAAGTACTATTTCTGAGGGATAGAGAAATAACTGTTCATGCAGACGAAGTCGCGGGTGGCCGCTAGTAACTTATAAATAGACATCGGATTATATGCACTAAAAAAAAGGCCGAAATATGCACTAAAAATTGTTAATATACCCAAAATATGCAAAATGCAAAATCAAAAACCTTTTTTTATTTTTATATATTTTAATCAAAGATGATACAATAACAGCGAAATATTCTTTAAATTATGCATAGTTTGTGTAACAATATTTTTTTTTTTATAGTATTTTTCCAAATTAGAGACGTTTGTCACCCAGTATTAATTTTTACGCCGAAAACGACCTCGTCATTAGACTAAATTTTAAATGTGGCGCAATTTCTGGAAATACCTGTTAAGGCAGGGTACGACCTATGTCGTTAATGTAGGCAATGTTCTTCATTGTCTTTAAGACTTAGGTTTTTACACAAAAATATAGCGTCCAACTTTTTTATAAATCTTTTCTGATATTGAATTAGGAAGGGCGTTGGCGAGTTGGATCATTGTCTCCAGTATTTCTATTGATTTTAATAAAGGCTAGCTTAAATAACTCCCTATACGTACCTCTCGCTACTAACGAAATATGCACGATTGGGAAAAAATGGCTAAAATATGCATTACCGTCGTAAGTAGAGAGTTATGTGCATTTGCATATGCAAACAAATCTTGACGGTTCTTCTCGTTACAAGGTCTCCCGTTTAGGGTTTGCGAACCGGTAGCGATGGCGTAGCTTCTTTGACATTCACAAGTCCCTATAACAGACTGAATAAATGAGTTTTGAATTTTTTGAATATGCAAATGCATAAAATCCGATGTCTACTTATAAATTAATAGAAATATAACAAAATGAATCGTATAAAAACCGATAGCAATTTGTTTTTTTGACATTCTTATTTCTGTTTCATTTCTGTGGCATGTTAATATAAATAATTGTCCAAATAGACAAAACAAATTTTGTCTAGTTTAACCAAACTATTTCCATATTCCATCAAATTGGTCGGTAAACGAACCTGTCACATAGATGTTATTGTCACACACGTTTTTTTCCATGTTTAACAAAATAGGTTTCTTGAAAGGGTAACTCGGTCGCCGTCTCGGTAATTGGACAACTGGCGGCGACAACTCGATCTGAATTCG
Organism: Catoptria pinella; assembly: GCA_963556745.1. NCBI lineage: Eukaryota > Metazoa > Arthropoda > Insecta > Lepidoptera > Crambidae > Catoptria > Catoptria pinella. The sequence continues at coordinate 11,360,381 of OY750778.1, read as the reverse complement.
ATTATCGAGCTAGATTCGAGAACGGGCCGCGCGTGCCCTCGATAATTTTTGATTTAATGAAATTATTCGGTAATCGTGAGCACTGTAGGGTTATCTTTCGATAAAAGATCGCGTAATGGCTTGTATTCATTGTGAGATTTACACCAAATTGTAACTGTTTAATTATATTTTTAGTCATCTAACTATTTAAATATATAAAATTCATAGTCCTGACTGACTGACTAACTAACTGATATAATATCATGTCAACGCCCAGCCCAAACCAATGGACCTAGGGACTTAAAATTTAATACATAGATACTTTATTAGTGTAGGCATCCACAGAAAAAAGGATTTTTGGAAATTTCACCATTAAAGGGGTAAAATAGGGGTTGAAAGTTTGTATGAAAGTCCCGCCTCGCGCGAGGCAGCGCGCTTGATGGATGTTAGTGAACTTAGCAGAACATTGTCCAGTAGATCAAAACAATATACTCTTGCAAATATACTTACTCATGCAAATGACGTGACGTAGTGACGTTAGTAAAGGTGGAAAATTATCATTCTAAAACCAAACAATACTAACTATTAGACGACCTCCATGGTCGAGTGGTTTGTACGCCGGTTTTCAAAGTGTCGCCATCTCCGAGGTCCCGGGTTCGATCCCCGGCTGGGTCAATTAAGAATATTTACTTTTCTATATTGGCTCAGGCCTGGGTGTTTGTGTTTTCCATAATTTCCATAACACAAGTGCTTTTGCTACTTAGGTACTTTGGGATCAGAACAATGTGATGTTGTATGATATTTATTTATTAATTATTACTAAGACCCCCTATAGCCAGCCGCGCAGAATAGCTTACTACTACAACCATAAACAAATGACGTGTGTACACGCGACAATGTGTGCGTTACTGTGGTCGTAACTGTCATATTACCATTGTCTGCCTGGTTGACTGCCTCGTCATTTTGACGCCATTAAACGGCCATCGTAAAGTTTCTCAGTAGTTCCTTCAATGTTAAGGTCTAAAGAATTTGTAGTAGCATAAACTAAATTAGTTTAATTATGCGTTTGTCACGCTATTAAACAAGTATTCCCCGTTGCAAAAGGGTTGCAATAATTAATAGTGATGTGACCAACGCATTAGTTTTTTATTTAATTTATTTTGTCACTCTCTGCAACAAGCATACGTTTTGAAACTGCTACTGCAGTCAGATAGCACTGACCCCTGACGGCATTCAATTATAACGTCATCAATTTTGCTTTTAAAGCCCTGAAAAATTTAAATTTCACTTTTTACTGCGGCTACGAAGCATTACAACTGTTGTTAAAATAATAAGACTGGATTTATCACAATTATATTGCTTTTCGTCCTCGAACATTAATATTCAGGACGGCAGACAATTTCTATTAGCAACATTCAAGATGCCTATCTACCGGCAAAAACTGGCTTCCCTCCACCCCACAACCTAATTACCTTGTCCATCCCTTGTTTTTTGTCCGTCCCCTTTTTGTACCCTCGAATTATTGGACCCTATTAGTTCCGGCGCAAATAATTCTAATTTAAGGCGCCATTCAAGTAGTTTTGAATGCCCTAACTAGACTAATGTTTGTTCGTCCACACATAATGTGATTTGTGTATGAAAGTGAATTCTGTTGTTGTGTCTGTATGGTGAAAAACGATATTTGACGACCTCCGTAGTCGAGTGGCTTTATACACCGGTTTTCAAGGTGTTGCCATCTCTGAGGTCCCGGGTTCGAACCACGGTTGGGTCAATTTAGAAAACGAACTTTTCTATATTGGCTCAGGTCAGGGTGTTTGTGATACCACCGTTGTCTCTGATTTCCATAACGCAAGTGCTTTAGCTACTTTGAATCAGAGCAATGTATGTGATGTTGTTAAATATTTATTTATTTATTTAATTACTCTATCGAGTACTTAAAAAAAAGTTTTACACTAGACGGGAAACAATGATATTTGAAACAAGTATTCATCCCAGATTTTTTTTTGTTGTTACAGTGAAGGATGTTTTTGCGTATTGTCTTTATAGAGAACCTAATAGAGTTAATTGGAATTCATCCGCATATAAATTAATATTCTCTTACTTTTAAATATGATCATTATCATGCCACGAGCTGAAGCGTAGAAAAAGACTGTCGTGTGTACAGTCCTTAAGATGCCCTAAATGATAAGTACTAATAAGAAGAAATTATAGTTACGCTAGTTGACTGCTACAGCTCATAGGCTTCATTTATTTATTTATAAACTTTATTCAGAGATTATTTTATTTATTTCGACTTTATTACAAAAAAAATACATCAAATGGCGGACTTAATGCCATAAGGCATTTAGAATTAATTCACGGTCAATTTAGTTCAACTCGCTGATACGCTCGCAAGTGCAGCGCTAGTGCACATGCGAATTATCAAGCGAGTTTTGAGAATACCAATCAAGAAACTCACAGCGGATTCAGATGCGAGGTTAAGAATGAAGTCTTACAGAATCGCAATGTTGTACTTGCGTCGGCAATAAAGCAGAAGTCTATAATTATATTTAAATAGGTATGCAAATACATATTGCTTATAATTACAATCTAATTATAAATATCAAGTATTAATACAGATGGTTTATTCAATAACTTATGTGTGTGTATTTATATTACATTATAGAATTATGTATATTGAATAAACCACCTTAGGTCAGATTCAAAGGGGCTAACATAAAGAGCTTACATAGGTTGACATACGAGTAGTTAGAGTTTACATGGTTTTAGTAATTCATTTTAATAATATCTAAGTATTTTGGTCGTGATCCTCCGGCAAAGGCCTTTTCCAAACTCTTCCACTTCTCCCCCTCTCTCACTTTCTCTCTCAGGGCCCTATTTAATAATTGTGACAATTTGTCACCTGTCGTGAAAAGTCGTGAAAATTCTCATTAATTGCGTCAACCAATAAGAAAATAAACCAATCTTTTAATACATAGCTACACCACAATGTAAACCAAATTGTCATGACAATGGACAAATAGTCACGTTATCAAATACAGCCCTGAAGTTGTTAGTTTTAGTAGTTGTTAATATTTCAAGAAGTTAATTATCATCAGTTTAACTGAAATCATGAAGCAAAGGATTTTCTTTGTAATATCAGATCTTGATCTTGTAATAGACTAGCTAATTGTAATTGGCTAATTATTGCCTTCTGTGAACCCGGAGTTTGGGGGAAAACAAAGGGAATGTTTTTATGCCTCCTTGTAAATTTGTGTCCGTCTTTGAGGGCGGTTTCCGAGTTTTTACTAATTGTTTTATGTTGCGATATTCTTACTTTCATTAATAACGAAAGCTTTTGTTTTAAGGAAAGTAGTACCTACTAAAGTACTTATGCCTAAACAATATCTATATTTAAAATTCAAAGTTCTGACTACCGGACTGATATATTAACGCACAGCCCAAACAACAGGATCTAGGGTTTTAAAATTATGAACATAGATACTTTATACAGTTTAGGCAACTACTGAGAAAGGATTTTTGGAAATTCTACCCTAATGTAAAATAGGGGATGAAAATCTATCAGTTTCGAAGTTAGGATCTTTCATTTCATTTATTGCATCTATAAGTACATTTTGGTGGAAATTCTTCATTATAGAGCCTGTTGGTAACAGCAATTTAAAAAGAGAGGAGAATGCTTATTATTTCACTTTTTAAGTTACAGTGAATTTCATTCATTTCCGAATAAATACTGTAATCATAATGATCACAAAGCATAAAATTTTATTCCATAATTTTGTTACCCATAACGATTAATAATCATAACGTTTATTAGCATAACATCTTGTAGCATAATGCATACACGCCAACAAGTCGGTTCTGTCACTTCGCGAGTCGCTGCCGCGGCACGCTCGCTTCGCTCGCTCGGCTAGTGTGTTATTGGTCGCAATGGAACCTAACCTCTACCCCCTCGCTCGCTCGTCGTCGCATTTAATGGTCTGTTTATTAAAGGTCCTAACATAAGTAGTCCATCAAATGTTTTTTATAATGCCAATCAAATTAGGACTATGAAGGTAATAGTAATATATTATGCCATTTGTATATTATGTTAAATTACTATTATGCGTATATGACATTATGCGAAAAAACTTTATACTATTCCTGTTACGCCAAACCTTATTATGACTAAAAATGTTGTGCGAGCGAAACCACACCCCTAATAATATATCTGGTTAGACCCAATTCTGAATATTATTAACTAGCTTCAGCCCAAATCTTCGTCCGCGTGGACATTCGAAAAAATACAGGATAAAATGGATTCTATGTTTTAATTTCATCAAAATCTGATCAGCCGTTTTTATGTGATAAGACGGATCCTCTCCATGCAAGCAGCCACGAGCGAGGCTCGCCGCACGCGGCAAACTTCCTGCCATTATTATTATATTTTTTACCCATTAACATCTCCATTTGGCAACCAACCATTTGGCAATAAGAAAGGTTGCCAAAATAGCCTTTAAATTGTTTGTTGAAATCGCTAAATACTTATTTCTTAACTAGCCTCCGTCTGCGAGATAATTTATTCCAAAGTTTATATCTATAGGAAGGGCTTATAATATTTTCAAAAGGGGTAGATCTAAAGGCGCTAACTTTTTACATCGAAAAAGTTTTTGAGCCGCTTGTTTGAATACGAAAGTTTACCAGCACTTACCTTTCTGAGGGATTGTTAGGGGCAGCAGAAAAATACTACTTAGCTAGATCGATCAGCATTGAATGGTTACATTTTTAGAAAAGGTAGAAAACTAAAAAACTCACTACCTTATTGTAGGTACTACTACCAAGGTTAAATCTTATGAATCAAACCGATTAAAATTTACCTCGTTGCAGTCTTGCCTAGTGTGGAACCGGAAGATATTTCGTCTTATTCTATCTGCGAAAAGTGCACTAATCTCTTGTATAAATAATAATGGATGCATCGAGCAATGTTTAAAAAACTAATAAAAAATATCAAAAAACTAATTAAAAAGATCAAATGAGGGGAACACCCGTCAATAAAAAAGTTATTCTGTATGATATTACCACAAAGAGAAAAGATTTATGAATCACACGGCATCACACGGTCGTAGCACTGGATAAACAAAAATCTGTATTCCTGTGGTCGTAGCCGACTACGAAAGTTACGTAGCGCGCTCCATGGCTGGCGATGCTACACACCGACTACGCGTGCTAGGTGCCATACGATTATGATGTTTGTGTTGCAAGGAAAAGTTTTGAAATTTGGAGAGTAGAGAGAGAGGAGCTTGATGGCGCAGTGGTTTGGCGCCTGGCCCAGCGATTGCGGAGGTTAAGCAACTTTCGCAAGGGTCGGTCACGGGATGGGTGACCAAAAATTTATTATCTCAAGCTCCTCCGTGTTTCGGAAGGCACATTAAGCCGTTGGTCCCGAGTGCATTTGCAGTCGTTAACACCCACCAATCCGCATTGGGCCCGCGTGGTGGGTTATGGCATATACTCCTTATCCACCCATAATGTAGTAGAGCTCAAACTTTGCGCTTGTGACATAATTGTAAATCTTTTGAAATGGCTGAAATATGATTTTCTCCATATCTCCGCCATTTTGAAAATTTTCGAAAAACTAAATTGATCTAATTGGAAATCGACAAAAAATTTGTTTTTTTTAATTATAGTACCTGAACACCGCTAGCCACCATTTGACTGGGGTCACTTTTATGTGGAGGACATCATGTCGTTGGATGTGAAGTCCTAAAATTCCTGATTGCAACCAATTTGATTATGGCCTAAAGGCTGATTGCAAATAGAGAAGGATGGGAAAAAAAAATATTATAGAACCTGCTCATAAAATTTCACGAGAATCGGTTGAGAAATGCGATCTGTAGAGGAGAACAGATGGACAGCCGGAAAGCCGGACATACGAAAGCATTTTTGCCCAAACTGAAACGTAGACACTTCGCTCGCGCTACGCGCTCGCTTGGTTAATTACAGTTCAGTTTCAATACTTTTTTGCCAAGCTGTGTTAAGGTAGTTCTTAAAATGATATATTTCAAATGTTAGGAAGATGCGGAAATCAGCCTATTCTGAGGCTCCAATTAGTAAAGTTTCGTAATTACCTATGAATATTCATCATTTACGTCGGACGTTGACGCCCCGAGGACTTTTTACTTTCCTCGTCATTGTGAAATTTTTAATTTAATTGCATCGTCTCAAAAAAATTCGTCACTAAAAAGACTCGAGATTTTGTGTTGGAATTAGATCCTTGATTTAATTTTGATAGCATATTTGAGAACAATTACCCATACAAATATTTTAATAAGTACGTATTTATAATATCTGTTTATTTGTTACACTTTCACACCTAAATCGCTGATTATTTAAATTTATTTTGCTACAGAGATACTAACTAGACTTGTCCCGAAATTCGCAAGAATAAAAGAAGTCGCGGGCAAATGCTTGCTACCTATAAACACATACACATACCGTATTCTAGGTAGTTTGATCTTCGGCATACGTATATTCAGTAAAAATGTAAGTATTATTGATCTATGTCTTATGTATTTATGTACCTATGTAATATGTATGTATGTATATTGCAGACATAAGCGGGTTCCCAGTGTCAAAGACGAGTGGCAATTTTTTATACATGAGATGCCTTTTGAAAGGTTCGCACTTGATATTCTATAGATCTGGATAACAGTTGTTATATTTTATTAATCAAATACTTATACATGCTTCATTTGGTGTTTCTTTTTTCTTATTTTATAACCTTTAATAAGCTTTGATTTTCATTTTGTGAAGTATTGAATTAGATATAAAAATTAGGAGCTTCTAGAATATTTTTATAGGATTTAGATCTTTACCCCCTTACTAATAAAGATTGTATAGCAGATGTATAAGTTACACAGTGTTTTGTCCCTTTCTTTTTAATGCCAAACTTAAATAGTTTGACAGAGAGTCACCACTGTGTAACTTATCATCTGCTATACAATCTTTATTAGTAAGGAGGTAATAAGACTAAAAATTACCTTAATAATTAATACTTTAATCTTCATTCAGATCGAATTACTTTGATCGTAGTATTTATTTAGTATATGTAAGATTATTAACGATGGTCAACCACTGTGCAGGTAGTTAGTATGCACACACTGTAGACCACCTTGTTGTGCTGGACCAAGTTATCCAAGCTGCTTACAAGTTGATACGTGAGTTATTTATGAGTTTAATTTTATAAGGTGCTTAAACCTTATTAAAATTGATAACTGTTTTGCTACACATTAAAAATTATTTGTTACTCAGCAATTTTGTGACAAATTTTCAATTATATGGTATTATAATATGAATTTGCATCGTGATACTCATGTAGGTATGTATATGCTATACAAGTATAACTTAAATAACAGGTTCACGATACCGTGCAAGCGTATTTCGTATATTTTCCGCCAGTACCTATCCTTATATCTATAACGTTCGCAAAATCATCTTATTGTGATTCCGTTCGACAAACTTTATAGCAACTTCCATTAAGTTTGTGGAGGTGCGAAGTTGTGAGGTAGATATTTATCGATAGGTTATATAATCCGCGCGCGATAAGAATGGGATGAAACCTTGTCAAACTGAGACGCGTTAGTTCGCCGGCCAGCCACAGGGATATTCAAAAACACTGTGTCACGCATTCGAGGTGAGGGAACTTTTGCTGCAGCAACTTCAAGTAAGATAACAAGTAAACAATTAGTTGATTAATTAAATTGAAATTAACGAATTAGACAATTTTCGATTAACTTTGACAAGGTTCCATCCTATTCTTATTGCGCGTGGATTATAATGTCAGTCTTAACACTTCATTAACGTTTAAAAGTCCCGCACTAATCATGTTGCATTTATTTAGTTAGATCAACACAGTTTCGAAAGTAAATAAATTTGAGTGTGTCAAAACCGAATGTGATTAATCCAGTGCGTATTTTGTATGCAATGTTGTGACGTGGATGCACACTGGACAAATAATAACGGGTATTTTGTCATGTTCGAACTAATGAGAATTTGCTCACACGCTATTTATTTTGTCCCCGCCTGGTCGACACGGCCCACTGGGCATGTCGGATAAACGATAAATTCGCGAGTAAATAATTTAATAACGGATTTGTTATGTCAAATTAAATGGTGATTGTTATTTATTGTGGCTGAAATTGGTTTTAATTATAATTATTTGTTTAGCAAGTCAAGTTTTGTCACTATTGCACTTCTTTTAACTTCGAAATAGGATCTGTTAAAATTTTATTTTTCATTTAACTTTATTAAACTTTAACGCAGCTTTCTATATTTTAACAGCGTTTTGTTCGAATTGATTTCTTTAGCTATAGAAAACTTATCTGTTTTCGAGTCACGAATGCTCAAGATTTTATCGAATATTCAAGAAAAATGGATAACAAAGTCCTTTAAAAACGCTGAAAGTTAGAAAATATATAAAGATAAATGGTAAAACCTAAGTTAATGTGATGTTTACCCACTGATGCCGAGTCGTACTCCAAACGTTTTCTGATACAATCTTGTTGAGATTGTCGCATTAATATACATGACTCGTTACTGAGTCATAACTGTGAAAATATTTATTCTCCTTCTACATAATAAAATAACGTAGCGAAGGACCGTTCGTGATTTTCACTGAATTATTGCTGATTTTGCGCGTATTTTGAAAGGACGGCCTGCCTGGTATGCAAATGTTATAACCGCTTTTAACAGCTTCGTTTTAACAAGGAGTTTAATTTTGTTGTCTACATTACTTTATCCCTGTGTAAAAACATGTTAATTTTGGAGCCTGAACGATCTCATGATTGCTACGTAATTTTTTTGTTAAATGTTTTAATTAGCTGAAGATTTGTTTTACAAAAAATCGTGAAAAACAGTTATATTTCTAATTAGTCTCTCCCCTGGTTTCAGTCACTCTCTTTTAATTTACAAACAACAATTTCAGAAAGATTTAAAGAAATATAATCTTCATTAGATACTGGGAAATGGGGCAAGTAATAAAAAATACTAAATGTAGAATGAAAAAATATATAACACAAATAACTATTTCCGTAATATGCAATAAGTTTCACTTATTTTATGTGGTATTTATATATTTACACGGGTCTACTGGGCAGGCGCCTTGCTAATTGCTTTTTATCAACTAGCGCGTTTTATCGACAATCGCTTGTAAAAACAAATCGCTACCTCGTTAAAATTATGTTTGGGTTACATTTTACAAGCAATTGTAGATAAAAAGCGCTAATTGACTAAAATCGACCGGCAAATCGCCTGCCAAGTCAACCCGAGTAAATACCACAACATGTTTATGTATGTCGAGTTCAAATTCAAAATAAATAAAAATATTTTTTGTCCACAGTGACAGCGTTGCGTGAGCACTGGGATGAGGCGAACGCTCGCGTGCTCCAGCGCAAGGCGCAACTCGACGCGATGCTCGGCGACTCGCAGCGATATGAAGCGAGGCGGCGCGACGCGGACGCGTGGCTCACACGAATGGAGGCACGCCTCTCTGGCATGGCGCCGCCGGGACATACCGCAGATGTGCTGGAGATGCAGCTTAGAGAACAGAAGGTGGGTTTGAATGATTATGTTGGTTGACTCGCGTGTTGGTCGGCGACTCGCAGCGACACGTGAACTCGTGGCTTACGCAAATGGAGGCACGAATTGCTGGCATGTTGCCGCTGGGACATACCGCGGATGTGCTGGAGATGCAGCGTAAAGGACACCATGTTTGTGATACTGAACGCGAGGTCAGGCGGTACGAAGCGAGGCGGCGCGACACGGACACGAATGGAAGCAAATCTGGCAATCATTCATCTTTTCTGCTACAACAAAAACAACTGAATTAGTATGCTACAATTTGTCCACAGTTTATTTCTTTCAAATTTAATGTGCATCACTAATTAATAAGCCGTCCAATATGAAATTAGATTAGTATACTTAACATAAGTTGTATACTATCTTATTATTACTCGTAGTAATCAATATACAATAGACAGTACACTAATCAAATTTCAGCTGACTTAGTATGTAGGTAGACGCTTACTGAATTATGGAGGTATTACCCTCTGGTTTCAGTTACTGTTATCGAATACTCCCCCGAGATAGCGCTCGAGTACCAAGTTTGTTTCCTCGAGCCTTACTATTAATCGGAAACTGATTTTGATATAGTTCAGGCCAAGAGAGGTTTGAAAAGAGAACATCTTGATTTTGCGCGTACTATTCAATGAAAAAAAAAACTTGGCAATAGTATTGGTAGTGACACAGGCAACAAAGGATTTTTACGGATTGCAACACGTATTTTAAATTTAAACTAAAAACGATGTAAAATAATAAGCTAAATACTTTTAGGGGAATTTCCGAAGTTTGTATTAAAAAAAAAGAGACATAACTATTGGTTACTTACTAATCACATTAAACAACGAGAACTTAGCCAGAATTTTGTTAAACAGGTAAGTATGTGGGTACATATATCTAAATAATGATTAAACACTAATTGGTTTTTAGTTCTACGAAGCGATATTATTATTGTAAAAAGAAACAATAATTCAAAAATATGTAAATTAAAACTAAAACAAACTTGGACAAACGGTCATCGCCCTCTGTAACAATGTAACCAATTACTCAAAAACAAGCGAGAGAAATCTAGAGGCGTATCGCTAAACATAGATAAATAAAAGAATCGTGGTACTACGCATCCTTGACGCGAAATGCTTACCTGCTAGTTGCAAACCTTTTTAGGGTTCCGTACCAAAATGGTAAAGGAACCCTTATGGTGCGACTCAGTCTGTCTGTCTGCCTGTCACAGCTGGATATCTCGAGAACTACTAATGCTATCAACTTGAAATTTAGAAAAGTTCTAGATGACGTTTGCCCAGTTGGGCAAATAAAAAAGTGAATGATGATTAATTTTTATTGCAGATGTCCTACTGATTCGTATTTTTATATCGTAATACCTAGTGTACTATGAAACGAGAACGATGTAATGTTAGCGACAGTTTAGTTTGAAGAACGATATCTATACCTAATTTTCAAGAATTCTTGGTACAGGAGAGTGGCAATATGACCGTTTGTCCAAGTTTATTTCACGCAGACTATATAGGTCAAGATTATCCCTAAGGATAATAGAATATAGCTCATCGCTTCATTGAAACTTGAGACTAAATCCCAAGTAACTGTCGGGAACTGCCATAAATCCTAGATAATTGGAAACACTAGAGGTCCTAACATACTCGAAATTCACTTAAACGACATAATGCACAACAAATTATACTCTATCACGTTCGAATAAGGCCCAAATATAATACCTATCTTCGCATCTGAAAATCATGCATAAATTAAGGATATGTCCCCAATTTGGGACGTAATAGAATTATGAATAATTGGCCCGGAAAATGTTGACGCAAAGATTTCGTACGACGGCATGAAAAAGGTTGAATTTAAAATTTAAAAGAACCCTCAGAATGAAAACATGCGTAGGTACCTAATACCTATGTGATAGGAGTCTCGCTCGTTTGCCTTAATTATATTTGCCTGAAATCGGTATTCACATTCAGTAAGCTGATCAGCTTTTTTTATATTAAAAATATATTTTTTTGTATTAACCCTGAAATGGTCAACGTTGAATAAACTTATTGCATTTATTTTTATTTGCAAGGTATATTCAATTATTCAATTATATTGCTTTACTTCCTTTTTACCGACTTTAAAAGGAGGGAGGTACTCAATTCGTATTAATTGTATTCTCTTACAAAAATATACAACAGTTTCTTTGTATCACGTTTTGGTGTTTGTTAATGGTACCTTAGTATTAACTACTTTAAAATCGTAACAATGTAGGTATGTAATGTTGTTCCTATTTTTTTAACCCCCCAAATTGTTCCCGTCAAATTCACGGGATATCGGGTCGATCACGTTGATCTTCGAATGCGTCGATGCATTAATTTACTCGGAAATATTTTGCAGTTCAGCGACGCCAACTGCACTCTCACTGGATTGGGAGTTTCCAATAATATTTTTGAGCACTTTTTATCGGCAAAAAATATCTTTTAACGCGGTCGTTTTTATTATCTTGTATATGAAGACAATGAAAATATAAACTAAGATTCAGGTTTACAGACTTAAGGAAGTAAAAATCGGTCAAGTGCCTGTCGGGCAGTGTAGGGTTCCGTAGCCCATGATTCATATACTTAAATGTAGATACTACCGGAAACTATAAGGGTTCCTTGTTGACTACGGAACCCTAAAAAAGCATTCACAAGTGAATGTTTTCTTTAACTTTGTCAAGAACGGGATCCAGATAAATAAATTACATTTAGCTTTCCATTAAAGCTTCACTTGAAATTGCTCAATGGATTTCAGGACTTTGTATGCTTAGGGCGACATCTATTGAGAGCTTTCGAAAACTCCTTAAGTTTTATTAGAGTTGTATCGTTCCATTCGATTATCAACTTACATTTTTTAGATGTAAGGTAGAGTTTAGAATGAGTTAGATCACCCCTGTTTGCTATGCTCTTTGCTCATACTCGTAATAAAAAAAGATAAAATATAATTTATATAGAAGAATTTTATAGATTTTTAAAAATTTTACTAATAAATATTGTATAGCAGATGTATAGTTACACAATGGTTACTCTCTGTCAAACTATTTGAGTTTGACATTAAAAAGAAAGGGACAATACACTGTGTAACTATACATCTGTTATACAATCTTTATTAGTAAGGGGGTATGTATTCAACATTATTATAATTTTAACACTACCAATTTAATTTACTATCCTGCGCCCGTTGCATGAATCCGTGATAAAAGATATATGTCGCGGGGTTAGTCGCGTATACATAGATAAAACGTCACAGCGTGCATGAGATAGATAGTTATAATATTTAATGTATGTCGCGGAGAAATGTCAACTCATGCACTGTTGCACGCATAGACTTAGAAAAATTTTCGCGTTGCGCGACATAATATCTACAATGGTTTAAAATTTTTATCGTGCACCCTCCGCGACATAATTTAACATAGGTACTCATGCTACGGGCGCTGATAAATAAATAAATATTTAAACATACATATTTGACAACATTACATACATTGTTCCGATTCCAAAGTAAGTAGCTAAAGCACTTGTGTTATGGTAATCAGAGACAACGGTGGTATCACAAACACCCAGACCTGAGCCAATATTGGAAAGTTCGTTGTCTAAATTGACCCAACCGGGGATCGAACCCGGGACCTCAGAGATGGCGACACCTTGAAAACCAGTGTACAAAGCCACTCGACCACGGAGGTCGTCAAAGGACTGTCAAAGATCGTCGAAGGAGGCTGATATTACTTAAATTAAAATAATTAACTAAGTAACCGGTAGCGTAACTTTGTTCTTTCGATTTAGATTTACAAAACGCTTATTGCAATTGATTTGATTAACAAAACCTCTTCATTTCTTTTATTCTAGTCATTCCACGCGGAAGTCCACCAATACAAACACCAAATTGAGCTATTCGGGCAGCTGACCCAGCGCCTCATCGCTGTCTATCGCAATGACGACACTACCCGCATCAAACGAGCCACGGAGGCCGTCAACCATAGATATAACGAGCTTAATAACAGGTAAAATCTGGTAAAACATTGTACAATGCGATTAAATTGACAATAGACAGTGATCCGCTGCAACTTCTCTTTAGAATGTATGTCAAAGAAAACATTAATTTTATAGATTAAAATACGTCGTTTTGTCTCATAAGCGCTCTGAAGTTAGTCACTTCGTTGTACATTGTTAAATTAATCGCATTGTAAATTTTAGTCAAAGTGCCATAGTATAGCGCCATCTATTGAAAGAATAAAAAAGGTAGTGGGAGGTCGGGTGAGTCGTTTCTGGAAAGTTTAAAACAGCGCCATCTAGTTCAAAATGCTGAAACTACCAATTGTCGAGGCTAGCGCTGAGTGAAACTTCCAAAAGCAATCGCCTACCCTCTTGCCCGTTTAGAAGATATTTTCTTGCTTTCGTCATTTTAGCGCTGATAGCTTTGTACCGAGTGAGTGAGTAAAGATAGTTCAGTTTTTTTTTTAATTTAAAATGCAAGTTTCCAAAAGAAAACCTTTTTGAAAGATAACCATCGATGATTCTTAAATGAATAACATTAGCAATACTCAATAGGTACCTACTCAATATATTTATTGCATGCCATAGGTTATGGAATAGTTTCTGTAATTCTCACTTCTACTTTTTTTACAGTATCATAGCTCGGGGTAAAGCTCTAAATTCAGCGGTGTCATCACTGCAGAATTTCGACCGTTCGTTGGAGAAGTTCGTGGGGTGGCTGAGCGAAGCGGAGTCGCTGCTGGATGCTGCGGAAAGGGATCCTCATCTGCTTAAGGTAAGAATTTGTTGAAACATTTCATTTAATTCACCGGAAAAGTGGTTGACCTTTGCGCCATGTTAAATAACGATAAAACACCACTTTCCATCTTAAAAGCAAATATTCTGCAGTACTTATTAATAGGATAGTTATCGAAACCTTTCCATCTATCCCCGCTTAGATAGTAGTAGAAATGGTAGTAGTAACATTGCTAGTTGTAAATGAAAGAAGCTTGTCACGAAAAACGACAGTTAAATTGCTTCTCTCATTACCAAGATGGCGTGGCGCTGAGAAAACAAACAAAACCACTGTTGCAAAATGCCAACTGCGGGTTTCTTCATCACAATTTTAGGTGGCGTTGTTTGTGTCAGAAAATGGAAACATCATTTATCTTCCCTTTTCATCAACGCTTGTTTCTATAACAGATAGATGTCGCTATTCGTTTGGAAAGCACATTGTGTTTCAAACGCCCTGTTTCTACAACCCTTATATAGTGGCGCTTTACGTTGCTCTCGAAGTTGATGAAATGGGTACCATTTTGTCTGTTGTAAAGCGCCATCTAGTAAATTATCCTAATATCAAAATGTTGTCAGTAACGAACTGTTACAATATCCCACAGAGGTGCCACCTTGTTACGAGGGCTATTATATCCAACCCCCAAGTCCACCTGAACAGCAGGGAACTAATGCGGGAGTTAAAACCTATACTAGTGGACTTAATCTTTGGTTTCGTCGAAAGATGGCGACTGTTGTATTAATGGTTGTAGTATGTCAAAACAAAAGACTTACAATGGTAAAATAGAATAACCCAATTCGTTCTGAATTTTTTTTTCATTGAATTTGTTTCATTTCATTTTTCTGATTCTTTACAATGGATTAAAACAGCTGTTAGTGGTTAAAGAAAGCTAATAATTATTTACACCTATATAATTTGTCTAATTAATTGTTTTAGATCTCGTATTGAAATTCATTTTTAACCGATTTAAAAAAATGAAGGAGGTTATCAAGTCGACGGTATTTTTTTATTTTTTTATGTATGTCTTATCATATCAGTTGATAACAGATTTCAATGATTATTTTTTTATCTGAAAGAACATAGTTTATGTGTGGCCCCAATTATAAAAACTTGAAACAAAAATAAAAACAATTATTTAGCTTACCATCGCACGAGTTTTTACGGATTTTCAGGCATCACTTCTTTGTTTATGAACCGATTTCGATGATTTTTTTCTTTGAAAGGGTAATATACTTCAAAGAGTGGTCACATTTTTATAAATAATTTCCCAACTTTTGTAATTCAAAGTAACATTTTTCGTAATTCTGAACTAAAAGCTTAATAACTAAGTTGAATATTAGTTGGGGAGTTGGAACGTCGCACGTCCCTGATGAACTTTTAAATTGGCCGGCGGAGCTCTGGCTGTTATTTTCGTTGGACTAATGGAGCGGAACGTCGCATACAAGTTTGTGTCGATTCTGGAAATGTGAATAAAGTTACTGTATGCGTCCGTTTTTTTATTGATACTTAAATGTGAAGAGGGCCTTTTAAAATTATTATTTTACCATGTGGTTTGTGAAGTAAAAATGAAAATTGAGACGTTTTTCGACGTGGCTCGATCATAAATCGAACTCTTTGGACTTTCAAAGATGACTCAACCACGTGTCACTTTGCCTCGTGGCTTAAATTTGAACAAATACCTTTAAGGGGCTGACATGAGCCAACTAGCGCCGCCGGGCGATTTTTATTCAATAAATATTATTCAATATTTTGTTATTCAATAAATATTAGACGTCATTCACAAGACCTTGACTGATTCCTTTTTTAAGAAATTAGGCTTATTGAGAATAAATAAAATAAAATTATAATACTAAATAATATACTAGAAAAAATAGGACTCGCACCAGATCATGTTCTCGGATGGGAATCGAACCCGCGACCTTTGGATATCCGGTCCAATGCTCTGACCGCTGAGCTACCGAGTCACTGGTGAGGACGTCGAATTTCTTCTAGTATATCAACTCTTACGCTGCAAGCCAGCGCCATCTCACCAATGTAGAAGGAATTAACCTCGACATTCAACTGAACATCTTTCCAAATATTTTTAAACAGTTGATTAAGATGAGAAAGCTATATAACTATTTGAAATTTTGAGATTTAAGCATTCACAATGCTATTTTTATATAATACTAAATAATATACTAGAAAAAATAGGACTCGCACCAGATCATGTTCTCGGACGGGAATCGAACCCGCGACCTTATTTAGTATTATATAAAAATAGCATTGTGAATGCTTAAATCTCAAAATTTCAAATAAAATACAATTGCCTGGCGGCGCTAGTTGGCTCATTGTCAGCCCCTTAAATTTGCTATTTTATAAGAGGTGACAATATTTTACTTCTGGGGCAACACGAAAATATCGGTCATTATAATTATCGGCATATGATTTTGTGCGCCCAAATTCAAAATATTGGATGAATTTTCTTTAAAATAGGCGAATAACATAAATTTATTCTGTGTTTATAATAAAATCTCACAAAATACGAAACTTTTGAATTGCTGAAGTTGAGAATAAAGAGTATGGGCCGCTTCCGCCGGCCGCATATTAACGGGTTAGATATTAATGTGTCTTAAACTCAGGTGTGGTGGCGGACACCACCGAAAATGTGGGTTTATGTGCGTTTGAGCACAAAGAGGCATTGTTGTCTTGATTATTATAGGTATTCTGCGAATGCGTGTGTAACAACTTTGGACAATTTGGGTGTTTTTATTTTTAGTTAGCAAAAATGTAAAAAATCAGCTGTTTCATACAAAAATAAAAAACGAAAATATCAAAATGTATGAAACAGCTGATTCTTTTTTCGCGATTTCAGAGTTGGTCCCATAGTAAAAGTTGTTCAGTTTGATGGTCCCTATCTACCATATTCGGCGTTAGGGGTATTTTTGTAACACCTTGTATATCGCGTGATATAGCATTTTATCGACACTCAACTGTCAAAATTCATTGTCTTGTGTCAATTAAACGTGATAAATCGCTATATCGTAGTAAATCGTTGAGCTAATATTTTTACTAATAATTATAGTAGGTGCACTACTTGCAAAAATAGTATGCTAATGTGTTTTTTTTTTATTTTCAGGTATGTTAAAGAAAACGAAATGTTCAGGTGAGCTTTTCAATATGAGGATTCACGTTAAGTTATTTCAATATTAGGTACTATTTTATTTTTAGTAACAAAATACTAATTATTAGCGTAAAGTGAGAAGGAAAGATATTTTTTTTTGTAATAAACAGCTTTTCCTAAGAAGTTTCACCAAAGACTTTCCGATGTTTTTGAAACTCTGTTTAGGCGCGGGCCGCACCTGCGATCTCAATATTATTAAGTTTTGGACGTCAGTTTGTTTTGATGGGCTTTTACTACGGCTGGAAACACTTTTGTGCTCTTATGATATTCGAGGGAATTTTTGTAATATACCTGATAATACCGATATGAGATAACCGGTATCAAGAACTTATCTTCACTTCACCAAAATAAATTTTAAAAAGAGATAAAATTTGCAAGTTTTGAATTTGGAGATAACCGAGTTTTTTTTTCATCATACAAAAGTGACTAATCAATATTCTTGAGAGACAAGGTGTATTATACCAAAAAGCCTCTAGGGATATGGGAATATTCCTAGGGGCTAGGGGGAAATGTATTCCATAATATGCTCTACTATTTTGATAAGGTATGTTTACATATACACTTCTAAGACTTTCGCGCGTACAGTTAATTAGAAATAAAACACTTTTTACGGATTACAGCGCGAATATTATTAATTCAGGTGTTGTTTTAGAATTAAATAAATACAAACTAAATAATTCTAAAATATTTACGCGCTGTAATCCGTAAAAAGTGTTTTATTTCTAAGGTATGTTTATCTAAACTTAAACAAACTGAAGATTCACTTTTCTATTTACGCCTATAATTCCTTCTACCTACCGAAGCGATCAATTTCAACTTTTCCGTTTGAACGGACTGGCAGAAAAGCTTTCGCCTTAAGTCACCCAGATCACCCCAGATCTCCCTAGTCATCGTCTATTAAAAGGATTTTTATTACTTTCCCGATTTTTGGGGTTTTTTAGGAATCCGATATGAAACTTAGGCAACTGGTCACGCGGTCGCCGCGCTACCAGTTGCCTGAAACCTGAGAGAAAAGATTATTAAAATTATTTTGGTTTTTGTGAAAATTAACGAGAAAATCTTAAATATTAAATTACAGGGAGTGGAAAAGTATCCATGCTTATATAATTATCAGAGTATTTACGAAAGGAATTATTAAAAGAGCTTATGACATGATGATGATATAATAAAACAATGTCGTTTACATCCTCAGTTGATCATCTTGACATGTTTTCTCTTTGTGAGCCGTGTGCTTTTGTGAGCATATGTAACAGAGTGACTGAAACCTAGCAACTAGAATAGCGTCGTGTGCGAGGGTACAGTTTGTAACTGTGATCAATGACTAGTTGAGTCACAGTTTTGACGACCTCCGTGGTCGAGTGGCTTTGTACTCCGGTTTTACAGGTGTCTGAGGTCGCGGGTTCGATCCCCGGTTGATCAATTTATAAAACGAACTTTTCTATATTGGCTCAGGTCTTGGTGTTTCTGATACCACCGTTGTCTCTGATTTCCATAACAAGTGTTCTAGCTACTTACTTTGGAATCGAAGCAATGTATGTGATGTTGTCTAAAAAAAAGAAAAACAGTTCCATCATTTTTCAAAAGCTCCGTGTGAGAAGGGGCTTAAAATGCATAAAACCCGTTGCCATGGCAACTGAAACAAAGGCCAGCGGACAACAGCGCATTTACGACTAACGACTTTTTAATGTTGAGTTTTTAGCAGTAATTAGTATCTAGTTCGTTGCAAATGAGCTCCGTGTTACAACGAAAATTATAGTTTAAATGAAAATGTAGTGTCTACTCTACATACAAGGTGTTTTTGCTAATATCCGTGTAGTCCTGAATATGGTAGGGTTTCATGGATACTATAACCCGGGAAGTTGTTATAAACCCTGAAAACCACCACATGACTGTAACTTTTTATTTATTTATATGGAAAAGACCAAAATGACGGCCCTAGACGCAGATGGACTTTATTTTATGATAATCCATACCATTAATACCAAACAACATCTTGATCAAAACATCCTGTATCATAAAAAAAATGCTACCTATTTTGGTTAAGTAAATAATTACAAAGACAATTCTAATTAAAATATAGGAAAACTTGAATGAATACTTCTTTAAAGAAATAGTTTTTTTTATTTCCCACTTTACAAAAAATGTTTGAGGTGAGACAGCCCCAGAAAGTAATGGAACCAACAATTAATTAAACGATAAAGTTAAAGAGCTTTTTTCCATTATACTGTAGTCAAAATAAAAACGACGGTAACTTATTAATATTATTAAAAGTGGGCCTAAAGGATACTAAGAAAGCAATTTTTATTAGTGGAGTAACAAAAACACTTAAAATAACGAAACATTCAGTGGAACGGTT
The DNA here is from genome assembly GCA_963556745.1 of Catoptria pinella. Classification (NCBI taxonomy): domain Eukaryota; kingdom Metazoa; phylum Arthropoda; class Insecta; order Lepidoptera; family Crambidae; genus Catoptria; species Catoptria pinella. The sequence goes on along the minus strand of OY750778.1, from coordinate 11,340,498 downwards.
AATTTTACGGTGGAAGTAGTTAAAAGCCTTTTAACAAATTACGGACAGACAGACAAATGGAGGAACCGTCTAACTATGCTTTTCTTATGAGGAACGCTTACAGTTTAAACACAGACATATAATATCTTTTGCTTTTTATTTTCTTTTATTTGAGTACTACAGAGTCCGACGAACAGGGAGCTTCCCTTACAAACGTAATACCAAAATGATTTGCAATTTGAGCAATTAATTAACTCTTCTTGTGATGCTATTCGGATTAAAACAGTATTTTTTCTAGGTATACCAAACCAAATAAAAATTAATGCGATTAACAGTTTTGTATGAAAAAATGTAATTTATTTCGGATTTTTTTATTTAAAAGAACCCTAAACAAATACTAACATCACCAGAAGAGTTAATTATGCTCAAATTGTAAATCATTTTGGTATTACGTTTGTATGGAAAGCTCACTGTTCGGCGGCCTCTTAAACACGATGATCAAATAAGATTGAACTGGACGTCAAAATGTATAAAAGAATTAATTATTCAAAGGAATACTTAATCTATTTCTATACAGGGTGATTTGTAAAACACCAACAACCTCGCAGGAGTATATTACTAACATAACTAGTGGCGCTGTTGAGCTGTAAACCTCGTGTTTGTGACATTTTTGAACATTTTTCAAAATGGCTGTAACATGATTTTCCCCATATCTCCACCATTTTGAAAAATATCGAAACACTGAATAGACAAACAAATTATACTTATAGAAAAATACAAATTATGCTTCTCATAAAACTTTACGAGAATCGGTTGAGAAATGCGACCTGTAGAGGAGGACAGACGGACAGACATACGAAAGCAATTTTGCCCAAGCTGACTCGGACTGACTGCGCTCGCTCGGTGAATAAACAACAACATTAGTTCTACCACTTTCCGAAAAAGACAAATAAAAATCGACTTTTCGTACAAATGTCTGAACAGCCGATCGAGTTTAGTATAAAAAGTCGTTTTTTTTGTCTTTTTAGGAAAGTCGTAGAACAAACGGTGTTGTTTATGATCTTCGATCAAGTTTATTATGTTAGTAATCTATACCTGCGAGGTTGATGGTGTTTACAAATAACCCTGTATATTGGAACTATTTTAACATTGTTTGCAATCAAATGTGAAAAAGAAAAAATATTTATTCAGTATCTTTTTAAAAGCATTAACATACCAAGTTGCTAGGGTCCCCTTTAAAGTATATAACCTGTGTTAGAGGGCATTACAAAGATACGTTTGTTGTATCCAATTTAACATTTTATAAGAAAACCAGCTGAACTAAGTAAATATAAATAGTATAGTATAAGTACAAACAAATGTGATACTCGTAATGCAAAATCCAAGTTTTCAGACTAAGAAACCCATTAATTTGACAGCAAAACTACGTTACAAACAAATGATCAACTTGAGCTAACATCGATATCACGGTTAAAAACAATACAAAACCCTTTCATTTACAAATCAATGGCAACCAGTCGCCGTATTAATTATAGCAATCGACAGTGGCACTTAAATTATCCGCCGGCCAATTAATCAGGCGGGCAAGGCTTTAAGTGGATATCTATCGAGATGTGCGATTAAAATAACATTCGGAATACTTTGGCAACCTATGGAGCGGCGATACATGGAGGGTAGGGATGGGACAAGCTGTTGGAAAGTTGTCTATGAAATGACGTCAGCGATATCGATAAATTCGATCACATTCCTCTGCTTCATGGGCAAAGCTTTTAACTGGTATTTTTTATAACTATTTTTATGTATTAATTAAATATTTTTGCACGTCGAATTCAAGATAGAATGATGTAAGAACGACGACCTGAGTAGTGCAGTGGTCAGCATGCCGATCTACCATGCAGGAGGTCCCGGGTTCGATTCCCGGCCGAGCAGAAATTGAAATAATAAATTTTAATTTTGTGACGGGTCTGGGTGTTACTATGTATAATAAGTATATATTTAAAAAGTATAAAAGTAGTACATCAGTTGTCTAGCACTCATATTACAAGCATTGCTTAGTTTGTGGCTAAATTGCGTTATATGAAATTGTCCAAGGATAGAAAAAAATATCTACGTGATCCTCTCTCTGATCCCTCTGATCTTTACGTGCGTATTACTAATAAAGGCTATACACGAACACCAAAAACCTTTAATTAAGGCGCGTTACGTTAAAGTATTAGTTTAGACTAAATTCAAGACAAAACTTAGATTACTAGATAAATTCAAATGTTATTTAGGGCTGATTTTTCAACAGATATCAGTCAGTTTAAATATTAACTAAATATAATAGAAGTCATTCTAAAAATGTGACAGACAAATGAATGACAGACATTTTCAATTTGGCGGTACACTATCAGACGGATAAAGCTTTATCCAGGCATTCAAAAATCAGCCCTTAATCCGCGTTAGCTGCTACTGCAATCGAGATTGTTGTTAATTGTAAGTTATCCGATCACTTATCGATATTAATAAAACTTTTTATCGATAAAAATAAAAAATCTGCCCTTCTCCCCACCCTACGGCGCGGCTCCATACAATCAATCTAACTCAAGACCGGCGAAGACATCTAATTACATTTCCTCACAAAAGCGAGGAACATTTACTTCGATATGGGAGCATTCGTTTATGTACGGTGGGTTATTTGAGCGGAAATATAACGCTGTTGATTCTAATCGGCGATCGTTTATTGATTCCTCACATCTTATTACTGTGTGTTCACTTATATTGTGTGAAATATAAAGACTGAAAAAAGACAGTATTTTTAAAAGTCTGTTGAATGTTACTCATACTTAAGGGGCTGACATGAGCCAACTAGCGCCGCCAGTCGATTTTATTTTATTTATTATAAATAAGCTCAATTTTTTAAAAATAAATCAGTCAAGGTTTTGTTAATAACGTCTTATATTTATTGAATAATTTTACACAGTTTGAAAAGGCATTCAAACAGTTTAAAACGCGATTTTGTTAAAAGTGGCCACTGTTGGTTCAAACCCGTTTTTAAACTATGCACGCATTTTGTAATGTTGTAACGTTATTCAATTAACATTAGACGTTATTCACAAGACCTTGACTGATACCTTTTATAAGAAATGGGCTTATTTACAATAAATAAAATAAAATCGACAGGCGGCGCTAGTTGGCTAATGTCAGCCCCTTAAGTTGAATAGAGTTTTGACTTTAGCATAATACCCGCGAGTTTAACAAAAAATTTAAATAGATCTTTATATTGTTTGTTATTCCTGCCTGGTCTTTCGAGTACAGTAAGTTTAATAAATAAAAAAATATAGGTTTGTACATATATTTTTGAACAATCATAAAAAACAGGTTCCATAAAAGTAGATTCAAAACTTATCTAGACTTGTTATGTTGATCTGTGCCAAAAAACGTATTCGAATGTTACGGCCGTTTTCATAACAAACATATAAAGTTTAGTATTTAAAGAATAATAATCTGGATATTGGTTAAATGGCGAAGGAAAACAAATGTTATTAAAACCACAAGGCACATTGACTTTGTTAATGAGATGTTTTATGTATTCGTTTGAGAAATATGAAGAATGTCTCTAAAGTTGAAATTATATCATAAAGGTGGTCTTACTACGCTGGATGTTTCGTAAAATTGAGATGATATTTTTAAAACCCCTTTTACATAACATACTTTATAACTAACTATTTTTATGCCGCCGTAGTGTGGCCCCCTAAATATCGACGGCAGCAAAGAATAAGCGGTTATCAACAAAATCGTTACTTTTCAGCACAGCGTTTTAAACGCGAAACTTAAATTGGATCTATACCCTCAGGTTATTTAATTTTAAAACTTCTAACTATTACTCCTGTTTCCCCTAAAGCTCTTAAGAAATTCTAGCCCCGTCCGGAAAGGGGTTATTATTTAATTATCGCCCCTTTGATATGTCTTTCCGCTTGCAATGAGCGCAACTGTCCCACTTCCTAAGGGTTTTCTTTACAAGATATTGCTCGGAAAATGTTGACACTTAACATTGTTTTGACATTTTTATGTACTACCGACGCGACGTCATTTTTACAGTTTAAAAACAAAAGGGTTTTATGTTATATAGAACTTCTAGCCTCCGCCCGCGACTTCGTCCGCGTGGAAAGGAGAAGCGGCACTTGCCATAGAAAAAATGTTTAACTTGTATACCATTGAATTTGGTCTTAAAATAAAGCCAGTAATATTTGCTACATCGATCAAGTACAGTCTTATTTTCAGCGCATGAAAAAAAAATTAAAAATAAAAATATTAAATTATGAATATACTTTGATATGGAAACACTACAGACAAAAAAAAATGTTTTGTTATCCATAAATTTCAAAGTCAATTTAAAAACAAAAGGGTTTCTACGTTATATAGAACTAAATACTAGCCTCCACCTGCGACTTTGTCCATGTGGAAATCTGAAAAATCTCTGTGAGCAGCATAAAAAAAATTTCATGTGTAGGATTTTAAGATCAAAAGTGGGTAAAGTCACTTTTTGTTGTCATTATGTTAAACTACTTTTTACTGTTACAGTATGACTCATACTATTTAGTGACGTAACAATCTGACCTCAATATCGAGAAGTCACAAAATTCGTAATAAATAATATGAACCTTTGGCACTTGAAACTTCAAAGGGACAATAATAAATACTGGCAAAGACAAACTGTCCCGTATGATGGATTGGGAAAACTTTTGTACAAAAAGGTCTGGCGAGAAATCTGTCCCAGGATCAACATAAAAGGATTCCGGCCAAGTTTGCGTTCATGACGTTCGATGGCGCAGTCGCAGTAAAAGGCTAGTATTTGAGGGCTGAGGGATGTTTTTTTAGTAGTAGCACATAGACAGCGCTGTATCGGGGCGGCTGGGACATGTAGTGTTGTACAGATTGAAAAAACTGATTGTATACTACAAAGTGCGTAAAAATAAATAAATATTTGACACAACATCACATACATTATTCCGATTCCAAAGTAAGTAGCTAAAGCACTTGAGTTATGGAAATTAGAGCCAACGGTGGTATCACAAACACCCAGACCTGAGCCAATATAGAAAAGTTCGTTTTTCTAAATTGACCCAACCGGGGATCGAACCCGGGATCTCAGAGATGGCGACACCTTGAAAACCGCTGTACAAAGCCACTCGACCATGGAGGTCGTCGAAAATATGCTTTTTAGAGTCAACTTCACAGGATATTTTATTTGATAGACAATTTCTAGGAAACTTGCCATTTTTAAATGAAACCAGAATTTAGGTGTTATCTGGAAACTGTAAAATAGGCCCTTAGTTTTAAATTCTGTAGATACTGTTTTAATAGCTTTATAACTCATATCATAAACAAACACTTTTAGTTACGCAATATAAAAATATGATAATGAAGGTAAGTAAGCTGATTCTGATACTATACTCATTCGAGAAAAAAATTAGCCAAGCCAAATTCGTCGCACCTGCTGTGCAAATAGCTGTCTTATTTAATTGAAGTCAACCATACACTTCTTATTTGACGCACGTTCAAATCTCGATAAACATTTATCAAAATCCGTCGCGTTGTCACATCCCTAGACAAATACGGTGTCCAAATGGTCCGGCCCTTCAAGCCAAATTGATTTATTCCTCCATATGAAAATTGCGTCCCGAGTATTCCTAATATTGTATTAGGTATACACGGAACCCGCCCTTTGATCCCGATCGGTTTTGTTTATGCTAGGATTAAAAAGGCTCTTTGAGGAATACCTCCGATGGAACGCACCGATATTCTTTATTTACATATTTCTCCTTGAGAGCTTCTAGTTTTTTTCACGGATATTTTTTCTATAAAAGCCTGAATACTTGGACGCTTTTAGGGTGAAAGACTGGCTTAGAATATAAAATGGGTATTTTAACCTAAAAATGTATATATTTATTTTACTTGTAAGCTTGTAAGCTGTGACTCGATAACATTTGACCTCCGTAGTCGAGTGGTTTGCGCACCAGAACTCATGGTGTCGCCACCTCTGAGGTCCCGAGCTCGATCCCTCAACCGAACACCGAACCCCAGCAAACCGAACTTTTCCATATTGTCCGAGGGGTTTGTGTTACCACCCTTGTTTCTAATTTCCCTATCACAAGTGCTTTAGTTACTTACTTTAGAATTATTGAAAGTATGTGATGTAACTGTATAATATTTATTTTTTATTTTGAAGTAACCCTTAAGTCTTCATTACTTGACGAAAATAACTCGTAACAAGTGCATTTAAAAGCTCACCTTGTGTGGAACCGCACCGCCACTGAAGTGGTACAGTCAGCAAAACAATGATGTTGTTTGCCAGATTTTAAAATGAAATCCCAAGAGACTCGATTGTTGTTTAACTGTATATAGTCGGTCTTTATTTAAACTTTAGAATTATCGATTAACGTAAAAAATATTAAAGTTTCATAAAGATTTTATAATTCTTTAACTTGATTCAACTTATGCTGTTGCTGAGTGTACTATATGTAATGCTCGGAGCACTTCAGCCACCTGAAGGGTTTCATATATTTATAGATCTTAATTGTTTTCATGTGAGTCATTCATGTGTTTATGAAACTGAATTTGACTTTTGCTTTATGTTTTAAGCACTAAGTTAGTTATTTGGCATTTATTAATTTCTGTTATGTTAATACTTAAACAAAATTTATTGACTAAGGGCCGTTGTGACAGTTGTGATATGAAAAATATGACAAATCATCTGTCGAGTAAGCTACTCAGAACTTACTTTTTGATTGTGGAATTGGCTCTTAAGGTGCGCGAATTAAACTCACACTGAGACATTTTTTTAGTTTTCCATTTAATCATAAAATCGGATATTAACATTTTTATGTCTTTTCTAACGGCTTTTATACGCTATCACTTCACACACTAGCGAAGCCGCTTGATTTCCTTGTCCAAGAGATCGTAAATCGAGTGGCGGTGTAATTTTTAGAGAGTGCCTTGCCACAGTATACATGACATAAGTAAGTACCAGTATTCCAGAAAACATACAAGGCAACCAAAAGTAGACAGAAATGGCTTGCTAAGGAATCTCAGTATATACTCGTATTAAGGACACAACAATAACATTTATAGCCAAATACTCAAAGGCTAAAGGCTCTTAGCTAAAATCTTTAGTTAAGGTAATAATAATAAAATAAAGTAAAAAATTATTGTTCTCTCACACGGAGTAAATACAAGAGATTATCGTAACCTACAGTTAAACATATACTTAGAGTAATCTATGTGAGAGACTGGCATCTGTACTAGTAGAACTATATTATAGGTCGCGCGACGAATTAAGAGCGCTGGAGAAAAGGGAAGAGGTATGCGCAGTAGTGATTTTTAAGCGTAAATTACTACTGCGCTGGAAAAAAGTGGAAGGGGTATGCACCCCTTCCACTTTTTTCCAGCGCTCTTAATTCGTCGCGCGACCTATACAGATTACCAGAGTCTTCATCTTCGGACCAAACAAATTAGGTAGATAATAATTTAATCATTACATAGTAACATGAAAGATAGACATTGGTCTAAATATAGAGCCAAGTTATATTTTAGATTAGTTAAGAGTGTGTGTATGTGTGTGTGTGTGTGTGTGTGTGTTTGTGTGTGTAGAATTGCGTGTGTAGATGTTCATGCTTTATTTCATAGTTATCATAGGCCTCCTTAACTTTAAGGAAGCTGTCAGTTTAGAGTTTCTGTCAAATCTGACAACATTTTGAATTTAAGGTGGCCTTAACTTTAAGATTCGTTTGAGTAATTTTGTCCGTTAGTCCAATTATTTAAGGGGGTCTTATTTTGTAAACAAACAATTCTATTTCGTTCGTAATCATTTGGAGTGTACAGGGTAAAATCAATTTTTTTAACATCAGTAATCTTTTACTGATTTCTTGTGATTTTAAAAAAAAAATATTTCACTTTTGATTTCATTTGAAAATTGTTTGTAATTATAAATTACTAGTGGCCCGCCCCGGCTTCGCACGGGTACAATGTAGTTACTAATGTGGTGAGTGTGAAGTTATTAGACTATACTACAGGATAACTATATATAGTGGTGGCCACAAAATTAAGGACGCTAGTCGATTTTCTTATAAACGAAGTAACTTTTAAGCATTGCTTCTCCGCCAGGGATTGACCGAGCGGTGATCTGGTGATGGCCATCCAAGGAGTGAATAGAGGAGATCCAGATTTCTATACACACCAAAGTAATCTGACCAGCATTCTAAGAGATGTAAGGATATGTTTAAAAAAGCCGCGAATATAGTATAGAAATGTATGAAAACTTGCAACTGAAAATTCTTATGCTTACATCTCTTAGAATGCTGACCAGATCAGTTGGGTGTGTATTGCTATCTTAATCTTCTCCATTCACTCCCTGGATGGCCATCATCAGAACACAGCTAGTTCAATCCCTAGCGGAAAACCAAGACTTCAAAATTACCTCGTTTGTATGAAAATCGACTTGTGTCCTTAATTATGTGGCCACCACTATATGTATATACGACGTACACAACATACGCAAAGGGTGTTATAAGTTTGACTTGTGTGTGTCTGTCTGTCTGAGACAACCTAGCTCCCAAACTTATGGACCGATTTTGATGCGGTTTTTCATGCATAGTTTAAAAGATCTAAGTGTACAGACGACGGGACTCCTAAACCATTGATCTGATTATGATGAAACTTTGGTGAGTTGTTCTGCTTACGACCGGGAAAGTCCCTGGCTAAAAAAACGGAGCATTGCAATACGCATGCCGGGTGCAGCTAGTTCTAAATAAAAATATCTTGTGCATTATCAGGATTATCAATCTGGATCATCCAAGACTTCTCTATAATATACAACATGTTACAAAAATACCCCTAATGCCGAATATGGTATACAGGGACCATCAAACTGATCAACTTTTACTATGAGACCAACTCTGAAATCGCAAAAAAAATATCAGCTGTTTCATACAAAAATTAAAATCGAAAATATCAAAACGTATGAAACCTACCACATTTCTTGTCATGTTATCCGGTTGCAACATAAAAAGGCTATTCGGCGAGCTGACTCTCGAGCAGGCGACATTAGAGCTGACCATGGAAGAAACAATCACTGCGCAGATCTACACCAGCCGCTCTTAAACTTTGTCCCTGTGCTTTATTAATTGTCATAAAATAGGCGACTTGACCGAATATTGTATTCTTTTAAAATTAAACTGCTAATTAGATGGAATAATTTTGCACCTTATTACAACGCAATAAGGAAAAATGACAGCACTGTCAACATAACGCCATAGGTACTATTCAATGCCTATGGCGATAATGCATTCTACCTACTCTCAGGGGAAATGACCAAAGAGAATGTAATACTACGTTGATATGACAAATTATATTTATTTTTCTTATTTAATCAATCAAATGCACAAAAAAGTTTCAATTCCGACGTCGAAGTCAATCACAGCAAAAGTAGCTTTTTATCACTTTTTAACCCTGTTAGGTAATAAATATTTAAAAAATACGAAACACGTGTTCAATTAATTTTGTTTAAGAATGTCTATGCCAAATTCCAAGTCAATCGGGCCAAGGAATCGCGTTCTCCCATACAAACTTTACCACCATGTTTCACTCCTTTAGGGGTTGAATTTCGCAAAATCCCGTCTTAGTGAGCACCTACGCCTTAAAAGGAGCCCCCATGCAAAATTTGAGACTCCTAGCACTTGTAGTTTCTGAGATTTCGTGATCAGTGAGTGAGTGAGTGAGTGATTTTCCCTTTTATATATATAGATTAATAATATCGTGGTTAGATTCAAAGTCAAAAAGATTGCTAAAAACTCTGATTTTACCCTGTAAACACCTATTGATATATTTAATCTATTTACTTAAATATACAACTCTAATAATTTCCAACTGTTACACAATACGTATCTATGATTCTAATGACGTCATATTTATGTAATTACCAAATAAGACTCTCTTTAGTAAATTGACACGGACGCGGAGGGTGTACGATGCTCCCGCGCATTTACTTACGTAAATTATCGTTTGTATGGTTCACTGATATATCTGTATAAAAAAAAAGAATAACTTAACATTTTTAAACTTAAGAGAGACATGGGCAACCCTAGTGCGTTAAGCGGCCAGTTAATTATTTTAAGGACACGGCGAGACACAATACTGTTATTTATTTACACTATGGCGTTGTTCAGCAGTAAAGGGTTGATTTACGAGCGCTCGATATGGATCGAACGGCGAGCGATATTTCAGATTCGGACCCCATATAGGACCACTTGTTATTGTAATGAGTTTTATATATCACTGGAATAAGTTGTGTCGGTTCGTTCATCACTTAGATTTGAGGAGGTTACTTTATGTTGCATATTTTTATTTATTGTTTCGTATTAGAGTTTAGTACTTATGTATTATGTATTTTATAAAATGTTTTGTGGATTTTGCAGACGCATCATTCTATCTATTATCATCTGCTTAGGTACCTAGGTATTTTAATGATCAATTTAGGGATCACGAAAAACATTTTTTTTTAACTATCTTAAAAAAAAAAATTGAGCTGAAGTTTTCTGTTGCCAACTTTAACGTTTCCTCTACAAGAACAGAAGATTGCTTCATGAACGCTGAACAAACTTACATGACAAGTGGTAAATGTTAAAATTTTTAACTTGGTCCTAAAGAGCGGGAGCGAAATATGACTGGGGGAAACTTTTTCAATGAACTCGACTAAAAACGCTGTCAGAAAGTTGTACGTCCGCAACAATAGACGGCGAACATCCTCGTGAATACTGATAAGGACTAGTTGATATAATGTATACCTACATCTTGAAGAGGTTCACTGAGATTTTATTTAAATTTTTCATATATAAGATAAACAGGCTTGAAAGATAGAAAGAGAAAAATACTTTATTTAAATTGAAACGTCAGTGGTTGAATTGAAAAAGTCGAAAAAACATGTTTACATTCGAAAACAAACAAGAATCGCGCCCAAAAAGCCGCATGCATACGCAATTACAACTTACATGAAAAAGTTGACGCGCGAAAACACGCTCTCGAGCTGCGTCGATGCAGAGGGGTGCACGGCGTCGCGGCGGCGGCAGTGGACCGGCGGACGCCGCGCCCGACGCACGCCGCGCGCCATGTGACACGCTGCCGGCGCAGGCCGCCATGACCGAGGGGGCGGGCAGGCCGAGGCCCGCGCCGCCCCGCAAGCCCGACACGCTGGCCCTCGCGTGGCCGCGCTGGGACGACCCGCCGCCGCCCGCTCCGGAACAGAAAAGGCCGGGTCCTTCCCCGCTTCGCGATGATTTCGGCGCGTTCAGTCCTTATACCCCTCCGAATCCGATACAACCTGATCGTCCGACGAGGCCTCGAAGGCCACAGAGTGTCGTGTCCCCACGGCCTCCGAACGCTCAACTCACGCGGCGCCCTCACTCCATCGGCTCCGTGGAAGATGAGTGGCCGCAAGTACAGCTGCTGCAGCCGGTGCCGCGCCGACCGCGGCCCGTCATGTCGACGCTCCCGCGAGCGGTCAATTTACCGTCCTCGAGGAGTGATTACCAGTTACAAAGACCGGCGATTATGACGAACGGTTACGGCGCCGTGCCGCCGTCGACGTCGCGCCGGTTGTCGCTGCCGGGTGGTGTGCAAAATCCTCCTAAGACGTCAGCTACCTTCCATGGGTTATCTGGCCTCGTGGGGCCTCATCCCTCGCTGGGGACCCCCGGGACTCCCAGCACGCCGGCAGCCGTGCGCGAGGCCGTCAGGCACCTCCTGATGCAGCCTCGCAACGGCTTCCCGATCATGGACCACAAGCTGTCCCTTTTCATCGAGATCCTCGACGCGCAAGAGAAGTTCTCTCAGGTGGGCCCGCAGGTGTTTACCAACTTTTCCTGATTGATTCAAATTGTAATTTAATTCCGTGTTGTTATAAAAGATAATGCAAATGGTTCGCCGTCCGCCCGAGTTAACTTTTGGAAGTGTGTCGCAGTTTGCGAGGGCTCAATCATCTTGTTTCGTGCCGAATTTATAATGTTTACAGAGGATTTATTGAATAATCCTCAAGAGTAAGGAGTGCGAGGGGCGCCCTGGTGCCGGATTCCGTTTGTAATCCGCTTAAAAGTCTAGAAGTAGACAGAGTTTGGAGCTGTTTAATTCTTTACACAAACTCTGAACTTATGAACACGTATTTGAGCTTCGAATTTCTTGTCTCGTCGCAGATGACGGCTTTTGAACTTTTTTAATAATCTCAAACATACGATATTAACTTTTGATTTCTTAATCATAAATGACATTTCAGTTATTTCCACAAAGTACTGACTGACTCATAACAAAGATCACTACTGAACAATTCTATTCTGTGACTGTTTCTCAAAACAAATAAAACAACAGAATAATTTAAATATTTAGACGAGCAAAAAGCTTTCATATCAGTATTAGAGCGAGCGTAAATATATTTTAATTCCTTTGTAAGTAACCCTTAAATAAATATACGACAATGAATAGTAAGACGTGTGAACTAATGTATAAGAAAAGCCTATTGGTAAGCGTCGTTATCATACAGTGGCTTATAGTTAGTTTGGTGTCCACTACATGCTGTCGAACAAGTATACTCCTACAAAAAGTGTACAAAATAGTCTTAAAATACGCGTTACATACGATGGTTGAAATAGTGCACGTATTCTTTTGCATGCATTGCTCACTCTAAAAATGACGCATTTACCATATTTTACAGAGAAGATTCAAAATAGGTATGATGCCAAAGATAACAAGAAAATAACTTAAGTTAAGTAATAACTTATCATTATTATGAAATTAAAAATTATTATTAAAATTTACTCATCTGTGTTAATTTTGCGGCGTAATAATTGGAAGAGGCGGCCAAATGAATTATTCAGTCTTCATCTAGAAACACAGAAGTTCGTTTAGTCTTCGATATTTTATAGAATTAAGCCGTTGGCTTGAAGTAAATTACTAAATTAGACACCTATTTAGTATTCGTGACCTAAATTATCAGCCGGGGATAAAATTTTAATGTTCTTTAGCAGCTGTTTTATTTTAAAATTGTTAGGTATGCAAAAATTCAGGCTTAATTTGAGAAGGAAAATGGGATCGTTTTTTATCAGTATCACTTTGAAACATCCGTTTTGATATTTAATTTATCTCAAAGTATTTTTACTTTTTTAAAATATTATTGGAAGAAAGGACATGTTTTTTTCCTAAACCATTTAAAAATGCTTAAAGCACGTGCATCACTTGAATCGTTAGCTGTGATTTTTTAACACTTTCCTTGGGAATATTTATTGTATAGAACCTTTTACCCGCGAACTCAGCTGCTTAGACTTTAGTTTCCCGTTGGAATATCAGAAATTATATTAGACTGCGTTGTTCTTTAAAATCTAATCTATGTCTAATGGCTAAGGCATCACAGTCCAACAAACAGACATTTCTTTTAATTTTTTTATGAAGAATGAGATTATTACCATAGATTAATTAAAACCCGACCCTTATTATTTTTTACTGAAGATCTCAGTTGACAGCACCGATAACAGTTCCCAATTATGAGTTGTAAATCATCTGAAAGAAGCTTTCGCCCACGTATTGTAGGCTGTATTCCGGCTCCCACTCGACCCCGTTTCACAGCTTTTGTTTCAATATGAAAAATTACTGTTACTTAAAAGTCTCCGAAGTGTGATGGTGAAGTTGTTTATGCGGTTCTGTGGATAATTATAACTAGAAAATCTAAGCAAAAAAAATATAGCTTTTCCGCATCTTTATCTTCTTTTTACTCGTTTTTAATTAAGGCACATGAAATTCTGAATCCCCAAATAAACTTCAAGAAGTCTAATGTGCAGTACGTTCAGTCTAAGATAACTATATCTCCAAAAGCACATTTCACGAAGCTTATGTAGCGTAAAGATAATATATTTAACAAATGAAATCTCGAGGCTTCAAAGCGAGACGAGACGCCCTCGTAGACAGTAAGCTACGTAAAAACGTAGCGCCGTAGCCCGTAGCACGCTACGAGCGTTGTCTAATGTTGTTTAATTTATAATGTTGTGTATGAGTTTTTGTTTGAACTCTGTTGAATAGCGTATTTTGTTTTGTATGTCACGAAGGGAGGTCAAAAAGTTGGGTAAAAAGGAAGTGAGAATAAAACTTAAATCAATTAATTTATTAATACCGTCAAAAAAATGATTTGCATCTCTCGTCGAATAATTTAGGAATTTCGGTCTTCACCCGTCGTCACTGGAATATAATCTCTCGAAGCATTTTTTTCATTTTTTTTACAAGACAAGAGTCTCCATAAACAAAAGACATCTCTTCCAAAAAAGTCCAAAAGGTTTTCTCGGTTTATAAAGCATTAATGGCTACGCCAAATTCGAATTGCAAATCTCTTCTAGATTGGTTTGTTTATTGATTTTTATCTGAGTAAAATTATTTACTAGGTCATTAGACCTTATTTTTGTGAAACTTTGTTTTAATATTCCTAATGAGTGTCACAACCAAGTGCAAGTAAAAAAGTCACCCTTCCGCCCCCCCCCCCCCCCAATCCCTCCATTCCGCGAACTTTTGACCTCCCCTCGTATATTTATGCTTTTTATTTCTTTCTATTGTTTTTTTAAAATACATTTTAATAAAATTATTAGGTACAAAAATACTGCTCAGGCTGCGCGGATTAACAATTATAAAGAAAATTCATTGTTTCCGAGCCCACAATTAATGATTAATTAAGCCCGTGTCAATATTGAGAGTCTCCTTCAATAATTTATCAGTATTAATTACGTTGTGTTGATGATTACTACGTGATTAGCTCATTTCGGTTATTAATTGATTATAATTTACACTGTGCTTGTTATCTTGGTTTAGTCAGATGGGCTAATATTATGCACAAGCGACCGCCCGCAACTTCGTCTGCGTGGTCAGTTATTTCTTTATCCCTTGGAGGAACAGTACTTTTTTTTGGGATTGAAGTTACCCTATGTCCTTCTCTGTACCTCTGACAACGTGTATGCAAAATTTCATGATGATCGGTTTAGTAGTTAAGTCGTGAAGGCGTTACAAACAAAGAATAGAATAGAATACAATATATATATTTATTGCATTATATGTGGTATATTAAGGATCTTAAAATTATTTTGGTACATACACATGAGCCCTGTAAAGACGAAGAAGTGATAGCAATATTGTTACTTAAATTAAAATTAAATTCAGGCTTATTTAAAATGTTCGATCAAACAAACTGACACGGCATTAATATAATACTAGTGGCTGTGTAGAGCTGAAAACCTCACGTATTTGTGACTGAAATATTATTTACCCCATATCTCCGCCGTTTTAAAAGATTGCGAAAAAAATTCAATATTTTTGATTGACTGAGCGAGGGCGAAGCGTCTCTGGCTTCAGCTTGGGCAAAGATGCTTTCGTATGTCCGTCCCGCTGTCCGGTTGCACGTTTGTTCTCCTCTACAGGTCGCATTTCTCTACCGATATTCGTAAAAATTTTGTGAGCAGTATCAATAATTATTTACAAATTTTTTCACGATTAATTCTTTCGAATTTTTTTAAAATGTTTAAGTGAGGTCTACAGCTCACAGAGCCACGAGTTACAGAACCTGTTTACAAAATTTCACGAGAATCGTTTGAGAAATGCGACCTGCAGAGGAGAACATACGGACAGCGGGACAGACATACGAAAGCATTTTTGCCCAAGCTGAAGCAGAGACTTACTTGGTCAATAGTAAGGAAAGGAGTAAGGATGTTTTTCACTAAATTAAAAAAGCAGGAGCATTAATTTGAAAATATTATAACATATCATAATAATATTTTCCGTAAGTAATTAGTTTTCGTGTTATAATAAATATTTATATTGTCAAGTGTTGTGGACACATGTTATTTGTGTATGTACTAGTATAGATACCTTTAAGAACTATAGATAAGAAGAAAGTTTTGTACAATACACTGTTTGTGTTTCTTAAATAAATAAATAAATACATAAAACACTTAGCATAGTACGTTAACAACATTTGCATACAAACATTTCGCAAAAGCTTAACATGCAAAATTAGTGTTTAAATTTTTTAGTTACCTATTTCAATTTTTTTTTCACAATGCTATTTTTATTTAGGTTTTTGTATGTACTAAAAATTTAAAGGTATGTTCCTGCACACTTTGCCCAACAATGTGATGCATGTTAAAGTGATCCAAAAACGTTAAATCTACGACGCCATTCGGAACACATGGCCGTCACGACACAAATCAATTCATACGATTTACTGTTCCGAATCGTGCTGTCTCGTTCATCAATACGTTTGGGCTAAAACTTTACAATTTAACATGACAATTTAAATAGCTTTTAACTGTTTTTTTTTTAAATAGTCACTACCGCGTTTAGAAGGCTTATTCCCACTATTCGTACCAGAATTTTCTTCTCATTATTCCTACCAGCTTTTTGATATGGCATGTACTATTGGCTGCTAAAATGCAAAAGAGTTATTTTACTTTCAATAAAAAGTTATTTCAAGTGCACAATATTGTTGTAGTAGTTATTTATATTTTTTTTGTAATTGATTGCACCCGTCATTGGTGCGTTAGTAATGGTATGTATGATACATGGATTTCCAATAATTCCTACTAGTAGAAATAATGAGAAAAAAAGTAAAAGTAAAGTAAAAAATTGCTTTATTTAAATAAACTTAGTAAATAAGCGCTTTTGAATCGTCTATATTTTTCTACCACCTGTTCCAGACTTTTTTAACTGACAAAAAGAACAGGCGCAAGAAACTTATCAGCTTTAACAGAAATAAGTAACGATATTTACAAACTTAAACTATATCGTTACCAAATACTCACTCATAAAAAAAACTCACTATTCCTACTGGTAGGTATGCATGGTAGGAATAGTGGGAATAATGCTCCTCCAAAGCCTTTCACGATCTTCTGTGTCATATTTTACCTGACTTCAAAACATTAAAAAACTCATTTTCGGTCGAGTCAGAATAGAAAACCTTGTTTTGTTTTAAGTAACTTTAAAATAGCTCGTGGTGTTCGAAGCCTCAGTTTACTTACTACTTACTTACGAGGTTAGGAGGAACAATGTCAACTTGTCTGTCCGTCCGTTGTTTGCTCGACACTGGACGCGGTGTTGCTATTAGAGCATTCACAGACGCTCGCCTTACACTTAAAGACTTTTATTTTGAAAAACTACTTCTCTTTTTGGGTTTAAAGTTTAATATAATAAAAAAAACACTCAGGTAAAATATATGTAAGTAGTTTTATAGTTACACTTTTGGTAATAGTCTCGAGTATTGCTCGAGTAAACTGATCTCACTTAAATAAAATCTGTTCAACCACTGTGGGTTAAGAGGTGATTAACGTGTTTATGATTTTTAAGTGTTTTTTTTTTCTAAATTCTGTTCCCGTATTTTTTTTCTCTAATTCTGTAGCTACAAATAGCGGCGCATTTATTATCTGTCGCTTCGTTTTGTGAATAAAAGTTACAAAAAATTATGCAAACTTTAAAACGCCAATAGGAAAAGAAAATCGCGTCGTATCAGCGTATATAGTATCTTGTCTTCTAAAAGTTTCTTCTAAATGCAAGCTCTTCTTATTTTGTTCGCTTTTAAAGTCTAGAATTAGAACTGTTCGCAATTTATCAAGTTTATTAAATAAAAGCCCTTGCCTGTCTTAAATTCACTATGCACATTGACTGCTATCCAAAAGAAAATATTTTGACATTCACTAAGGTTAAATTAAAAAGCTAATGAAATTACGAGTTGATATATAATTTATCTTCAAAATCTATCCAGTCAGTTGCAAACTTCATCAGTACATGCCACAAAGGCGACATTAATTTACATTAATTAAGCACCAACCGAGCAGCGAACCCGCAACTCTCATCCATCATCTCGATTTATCACTAAACTCGCTGCGGATAAATTGCCGGAAGTCATAGTTTTTTTGACATCCGCTGAAAGTTGGTCCCTATTAAAGTCTGTGTAAAGAT
Source organism: Catoptria pinella (assembly GCA_963556745.1). Lineage (NCBI taxonomy): Eukaryota > Metazoa > Arthropoda > Insecta > Lepidoptera > Crambidae > Catoptria > Catoptria pinella. The sequence goes on along the minus strand of OY750778.1, from coordinate 11,322,510 downwards.
TGAAGTTCAGTCCCGGCCGTATTTATTTTTCATTATTCTTTAGCGATATTAATTTAAGATAAGTATAAAGTATTTCTGAATAAGTATTCCTAGTTTTAAATATATGGTCACGTTTGGTACTTCTAGGTCTATTTATTTTTTTGGAAATTTAATTTTTTACTTGGACAAATGCCTGTCTGTGTGATAATAGTTTTTGTATTTTTATAACACGCTTTTCTGTTAAGTCATTAGTTCTGGTTGGGTCTTGCAAAAAAAATATTATAGCGTAAAATAACTACACCTTATGTATAAAAATGAACTGCTGTTCGTTAGTCTAATTAAAAGTAAAAAACGGCTTGGTTGAATTATTTTTTTGGTTTAGAAACAAAAAAATTATAGGAAAAATCCATATGAACACCTAAATAATCGAAAATTTAAAATTGGTGATTTTATATGGAAATCGCCATTTCCGATTACTTAAGACTTGTGATAAAGAGGTTGTAATATTTAGTCTCAAAGATCGGTTAAAGTAGTTAAATGATAAAAAGCACTAGTGAATCAAGGCATACGTAGTGTTGCTTGCGTTTAAGTATTCAGCTGCTTTGTTGTTAACTAACTAGTTAAATAGATGGCGCTGGTTTTAAATATTTTAAAATTCTCAAGGTAAAATTGATAATCATATAAATTGTAGGAGGCACGAAATTCACAGGATCCACTTGTGTAAACATCAACTGTTTGAGGTTAGTTTTCTTAAAATGTGCATGCAACAGAATATCTCACTCACGTTTTACTCGAGTGCAGATAAACTCAACGTAACCTGATCTCATAATACCCCGCGCACTAAGCAAGCCGATGCTAGCACAGCTGAACGAAAATGGATGGAAAGTGGTGTTTCAGAACAGATCCATACTATTGTTTAAGGAACAGATAATGCTACAGTTTAACTTGCAGTTTACAAATAGTTACTAGTAAAAGTTTAGTATTGATGTAAATGCAATCGAGAAACAAAAGAGTCTAACTTTTAAGACAATTTTTTTTCTTATAACCACGAAACTTTCTGGTTATGATTACATTAAATTTGATGCTTGACGTTTCGTGGAAATAAGTGAAAAAGTTAGACTTTACGCTAATGTGACATCCAAGTCGGTGAAAGTGGAGAAAGAGGGCCGAAAATGTGAATTACTTATTAAAATTTGTAACGTTAATCTTTTATTGCGGAAAGGCAGCTCAGCGGCACGTGTACAAGTCAAGTCGCAAAATTACGACTTCTATAAATAATTATATGAGAGGCACCTGAAAGTCGAGTCGCTGCGTTTGCGGGAGAAATGATTTAAGTGAATTTACGTCCTGAATCTGGGTTAAAAGCGTAACCGTAATAATTGACTCTGGAATTGCCGAAACATTAAATTTGCCATCATTCGCTCTAACCATTTCACTCGGAAACTGTATTTCAGGCAATCGAAAACTTCGCACTGCAGTTTTGTTCAACTTTTTCCACTTCAATAACACTGTTCGAATTACGATGAACTCAATTTCTCGCTTTCTTTGAAAATACATAATTTATATTGAAAGAGAAGCACTGGCCCTAATGGGGTTCCTTGTGGAACACTTTCGAGAGACTTTATTTGAGTTCTTCAACACTTTGCTTATTAATTATAGCTACTTCTAGTTTCGTATTATTTCCATTGTTGAAGTTTCAAACAAATAACCAACATAGTAGACGTAGATGTGCACATTCAGTTTTTGGCACTACTTCCTAGATGAGTAATTAAGTTTGTGTTTTTATTACTTTTGTTACCTTAGATTATTCAAAGTTCATTGGGACATCTCTTTTTCAGTATTTCAGTATCGGTTTAGTATCTATGCTTTCTGTTATTTAAAACACATCAAAACAATTTAAACTTCATTTGAAAAAAATGTATCCAATAGCATGTATAAGGCTGCGTAATGATCAGTTCAACAATTCTGTTAACTCATCTTTAAGGACCGACATAGATAGATCCCCTGCGCCTCCTTATTCAGAAATAGGTTCTATTACATCAGAGGCAGATGTGGAGATGATGGAGGATCCTGAAACGCTGGACGGTCGGTTACAAATTACATCTCCAGTAAACAAGTTTAGTGAGACGTCAGAGTAAGACGGATGTACTTTTAACTTGGGCTTCGGATAACATTAAGTATCGAGTTGTTCGAAGACGCGAGTTAACAGCCATTCTTGTGATGTTTTTGATGGTTGGACGGATGATATTACTTTTGGTAAATAATGCTGAAATATTATATTTCAACGTTTATCTGATTAATGGATTCGTATATTGAATACATTATTATTGTTTCCTCTGCCATTATTTTTGATATTCAAGACATAATCTGAAGATTGATTGATAGGCTTCGTACATTTCAGCTTCACGATTTATTTTTAGAGGCCGCTGTAAACGGGAAATATTCCCTTCCTGTGGCTTGCATGGGGTCGAAATGACCTGAATTTATGATAAAGTAAAAACGAGTGCTGAATTAATGATTAAACTTTATAAAGCATGACAGTTTCTAATTTTGTGGATAAAAGTAAGTACTCCATAATATTGATTCGAAGCCCGTACCCATCATTACAGAGGCTCTTTTGCCGGTACTTCTGCCATTCAACAACTCCACATCGGGTAGGAACGTGAGCAAATTAATCTATTCTGTCTTTTTCACTGTATTTGTAAAATCTCAGAACATGTAGTATTGTTCACTTCAGGATTAAAATGTACGTTTCGTATCCTTCATGTAACAATTAGATTCGACTCCAAACCTCTTTCGAGCGATTTAAAAAAAATCAACCCATTTTTTGGTTTCTGTTAGGTTCAGATTATCTTAAAATAAGCATCGACTTAGAAATAAATCAATGACTTAGAAATAAAACGACCGAAATATTTATAGCCTTTTGGCTTTTATAAAAAGCGATAAATAGTATTAATAAAAGTGGGTAAACTTCCTATATAGCTACAAGTTTAAAGGAGGAAACAGGTGTGGACTGTTAAACTGCCGCAATTTTTAAACCTAAAATCCGCCATTGTCCTTTTCTACTCCGAATGCTTCAGTAGTGATTTTTTCGCAATTGACCTAATTATAAATGTGAAGAATTTCAGCTTGGATGGACATTTCAAGTTTTATTTCTGTTCTTTGTATTACGTGCTTAGAATCAGTTTCAGTTTTAACGTCTTGTTAATCTTTTCATGATTCTCATTTTCGTTTAAACATAAGGTTTTGTGATTTTCGATGCATCATCTCTATCAAAGAAACAGTTGAAAGTCTATTTGGGACATTGAGCAATCTATCGCTAAAATTTAAGTATCGTATGTACGCATGACAGCATGGTTCAAGTCAAACAGTAAACTGTACTACGAAAACAGTCTTAATTGCGTACGGCACAAAGACGGTGTCAAGGTTAACATGTAAAGACTGACGTGCCGATGGATGTACTTACTAATAAATAAGCGAATATATGAAACTCAAACACATAACTACTACACTAAAACAGTAGAATAAAATAAACTCATTTCGAGATCCACTCCACATTATAATAAAGCATTTGCACCTCACAAATTACAATCAAGCTTAGAGTGGGCATTGCAAACAACTCGCAGCGGGCCTCAAAGGCTGTATAACGATTCAATGGCCCTTGAAAAGGCCGACAAGTGGCGAAGGCCTGAGAGCTAAGGCCGACAAACAAACAGATCCGCGAGCAGAATGGGCGTGAATTAGGGAGGTTCAGTACACTGTAAATATGGCGGAAAAATCAAATTTTAATGAACCAACCAACGCCTCTACCAAATATTCAAACGGGTGTCTACTAATTGTTGTCGATTTAAATTTTTGGAAATCAATTATCTTGCGAGATTGTGCTCTTTTTTTTATAAGGCATTCGTAGTATTATTTTTTGTGTAAATGACATAACAAAATAACAGTAAAAGAGTCTACATTTCCTACCAAACCAACTATTCAATTTAGTGAAAATGTTAACTGAAATACCAAAATACATTATTTTACATTCTGATGAGAAATGTATGCCTATGTTATATTCGATTTATGATAGTGTATAAACGTTGTTTAATACTATTATTAGAAAGTAGAACAATTAGACCAATGAATGGCAGTTAAAACTTGGTAAAAAGAGTGAACTTATTATAGGTAACTAAGAAACGGCTGTAAAACAAATTAGGTTTACGTTACAAAGGCGTCCATGAATACTAAATTAATGAAGTACATATCAAGACAATAGTAAGAGCTTCAGATTTCGCCGGGGGTAATGAAAGGGCCAAACAAATTAAACGACCCCAGATGAATAAATGACGAGCGTTTGTTTACCCTAAATAAATCATCGCAGAACGATGGTAGGGGACACGGTGCTACCTTCAAAATTCAACTTTATCACTAAGCAGTACGGATTAATTAACGAAAGCAATCCATCCTCAAATCTCCGTAGGGATAGAATAGGTGAATCTTGTTATTCACAAACCGAAAATGGAATACGAATAACCAATGTAATAGACATAGAATTAAATTAATACTGTCAAGTATGTCTTCAGCGTAATTTATAGATATTTATTTATGAAGTCGCGAAGGCAAACAATTTGTTCATCAATCAAAGCTGTTTAGATGAAATCGATTAATGCATTTTAAAAGGTCAATTTAACGTAGTTTTTAAATCCAGGGCTTAATCAGAACTTATTGCTGCTTCTCACGACTTAATTTCACAGCAATATCTGTGTATTTCAAATTTTATTTTAAAACAATAAGGCTCGAATTGACTTTTCCAATAGCTAGAGGCCGATCATAAACTGTGAATTTTATAGTTTTGATAACGATGTTGTTTATAAACAAAACACAAAAGCTTAAAATTGAATGTCTTAAAACTTCTCAGAGATCAAATGTTGAAACCTTTGTTCATTGCAGCGATACAAAAGACATTAAAAGTGATGGCTCTACAACAGCGAGCGGAATAACTCCGGATATTAAAAATAAGCTCGCTCGCGGCAGGTTCGATCGATCCTTGCGATATAGATCATGGACAGGGCGGTCAATGGCTGAAACTATGCTTGGGTTTGATCGATTTTAAAAACAAACATGGTGGTGCCCCAAAATATAAAGTCTGTGTTCTTCTATTCGTATTCGTATTCTCTGGCCGTATTCGAAAACATTTCCGTCATTTGTTTTCACTTTTTTTAGGAATTGCTACATTACTGACTATTGCCCGGTTTGACCTAAGATTGCCTATACGTAGTGTCTTTGTGTGCGTGCACGGAAACCACAATTTGTTCTAAGTGGCTGTCTACTTTATATTATTTTAAAATTCTTACGGAAATGGAGAAGTAATATGCATTTCCAATTTTTAAAAAACATTAATATAATCAAATGTTAAGTCCCGAAGTAGCCAGAGGTCTTGGCTGCAGAATAAAGATAATAAATAAAACTTAAAAGGAAAAACAATATTGCAACTATTTAAGTAACTTCTAAAATAGATTTGTACAGTCAGCCTGAGAAGAAGGTTAGCTTTTTTTACTTTGCAACAGTAACTTCAAAGATAGTTCTGTTGCTATATAAATAATCGCAATTATTGGTACGACATGGTACCTTAGCTTCAGCTATTTGATGTTGACTCTTTATTCAAATCCATCCATATGGCATAACGTAAGAGAAGCAAGCTGTATTTTTTTACGAAATATTTTCTTATAATGTTACATTATGAATGCTCACTGGGTCCATAAACAACTTTCGGTTATGTCTGCCATATTGTTTTCACGATATAAATCAAGGAGGATTTGGTTACGGCCAAAAGGTCAAGGATTTTCTTTTCGGCCGTGACTGTACCAACACGCGTTTGTGCTGAAATGAACCTTGTTGAGGATGGGAATAAGAGCGATTGTTAGTGTTACTCGTAGATTATTTGATAGGGTTCCTGGTAAGTCAAAGGTATTCTGATAGCGAAAATGTCTTGTTTGATTATAAGCCCAGTAATTAACGATGAGGTCGACCCTTTGGTAATAGCTAAAGTATAAACTGGATTGGGGTTTTTTTATTGTGATGGAAAATGACCTCACTTTAAATGCTGAGGTCATTTTTTCAATTTTTGACGACTCTGAAATATAGAGGGAGAAAAAAGCAGCCCTTGACGAGTTTCTTGCCGGTTCTTCTCGTTACAAGGTCTCCCGCTTAGGGTTTGCGAACCGATGGCGTAGCTTCTTTGACATTCACAAGTGCTTGTAACAGCCTAGACTGAATAAATAAGTTTTAAAATTTGAATTTTAAAAACAAGAAGTGAAATTTTTTGTCTGTATGTGGCATTTTAAAAGCCCGCACTTTATATTATTTGACTTAAAGTTTGTATTTTTCTTTATTAACTTTAGATAATTATGTTTCGGCGGCATTTACGGCCTTATTAATAAACGAATAGTAAGTTTACACCTGGTTTAACAGAAAATATTGTTTAGCAATATTAGTACTTACGTTTGACGTCTCAAAGCATTATATTCCTAAGCAAACTTTTTAGTTAAACTAGGTGTAAACTTACTCTTCGTTTATTAATAAGGGGTTTAAAGTCTAGTAGGGAATGTTTAACTATATGTAGACCTCCCAATAATCCTTCCTCCTAGCGGTGACAAGAGGGCGTCCGCATAGCATATAATGCTTATTTTCGGGAAACTATATTTAGACCTAAAAGAAGCAACAAATTATTACGGATAAAATGCATTTCATTTCGTTTCGATTATTTTTTTTATTCTTTTTCAAATTAATTTTATATTATTTGTCTTTAAAAACCATCCCTTGACTTTAATTTCCTATAGAGGTCGTCCAAAAATTTAATACTTACCTTTATTGTCTACTTTTACAGCTAACAATAAACAGTTTCATAAAAATATTGCAATGCGATACAATGCAATTCCCACGGAGCCATTCCGGTATTTTCCGCTGTAACCGAATACGGGCGCTGGCTCAATAATGTATTACATTTCGCGCCGGAAATTCTTGAAGAATTATATCTGAAAATGAAAAACTCTGAACCTAAACCTAAGTACCTACCTGTAATAAAAAGAATTGCGGTCTTACCACAAAAAAATTAAAACCACTGTGTTTAAATGTGATGCAACCGTCTCTTTCAAACAATATGTCAAAAAAGTGACAACAACACATTTGGACAGTGTCTAAGTTAAACACTTGTTGAACAGTGTTTTGAAATCTTTTGTGGTAAAGCTGTGGATGGTTTCCAAACAGTGGAGGATCGGTGCAAAACGTAAAACATACTTGCATAGTTGTAAAGTTAAATGCAGAAAAGCCAAGTGTATACATTTATTTAGATCCATCTATTAATAATTGGCATCAATAATAAACATACTTACAGATTTGAATTTTCAAAATACTATGATGAATTCTGCCATTCTAAAAAGAAAAAAATTGTGAATGTAATAGTTCATACTTTAGTTAAATATATAGCCATTAGTGAGGATTGGCTTTATGATTAATAAGGTAACATCCCTTCTTAAGATAGAGTACTAACATACTTTTAAGTTTTTAACTAACACAAATGGATGGATCTATGTTGTTCGAAATAAATCGTTTTTTTTTTAATTAGACCAAGTAACGCAACAATATCAAATAAACAAAATTTATTTTTTAAGTTATGGTTATTTAATACTATATAATATACTAGAAAAAATACGACTCGCACCAGTTCATGTTCTCGGACGGGAATCGAACCCGCGACCTTTGGATATCCGGTCCAATGCTCTGACCGCTGAGCTACCGAGTCTCTATTATGGTTATTTGTTGTATTTTAGTTGCTTCAGCACGTTCTAGTGGATTAAGGCCTGGTTTCGGTTGTCATGTTAGGCTGGGCTTAAACGTTACTGTAATCCTGTATTATGTATACTTTACAAAAAACCATCATCTTCAACGTATTAACTTACTTTTATAAACCGCATTTATCGTGCAGTACGAACAAGCTAGTGACTAACTTAACTCCCGTTGGTTAAATTGTCTGAAGTTATCGAAAATATCAACAGCAACAGAGTAGAGCGATCAATCATATTTGACGCCGCGATGTACTGAGTTGCTTATATTTTAACTTGGATACACTTGAAGTTAGTTAAATGTGGATAAACTTTGAAAATTAGATGATATTATAATTTGGAAAGCAACGTCTTTGTCACTTTTTCATCAATTTTGATTAAATTTAGTTTAAAGATACGTACAAGTTTAAAAATAATTACTAATGCTTTCCTCTACAAGACATAGAGGAAAGCATAAGTAATTACTTTTATTCCCGAAATTCTTGAAGGCAAAAGAAATTCTATGCAGACGAAGTCGCAGTCAAATGCTGTAATAAGCATTTTTTTAAACTTAACTACTAACATAATATATGAACAAATACTTCTTTCGTTCGACACATTCATATTTCTGTTATATTAAATAAAATATAATAAATAAATCAATGCTTGGACAATTTCACACAGCGCCATCTAGCCTCATACTAAGCAAAACTTGTAATATGGGTGCTAGACGACTGATATACTACTCATATACTTATTATACATAGTAACACCCAGACCCGTCACGGAAATTAATAGTAGATTATGCAATAAGGGCTTAAAGTAGTGTATTGTGTCCCGGGCGCTATTATTGAACCCCGAGTACGAGGGATTCTATGGTTAACTCCCGAGCGGAGCGAGGGAGTTAAGGCTAGAATCCTGAGTACGAGGTGTTCAAGATCGCCCATGACAAATACACATTTAAGCCCGCGATGCATACTCTACTTTTTATACTTTCTGCGAGGCAATTGAAACCAATGACTGTTATAAAGAAAGTACTTAAGTAATTATTTAAAGTTGGAATAATAAAATATGAAAATTAAGAATATTTATTGAAAATTAAAAGTTATGTTAGAAACATTACACCAATTGTGCAACGACAAAGTTACATTCTTTGGTACATTTATAGTTGGGTTAGAGTTTATGTTTTTGTCGTCTATTCTGTAGTGGTCAGTTCGACATTCAAATAAATCCTTCTTGGTGCGCGGGTGAAAATGAATTTCGTAAAAAGTTTTCATGATAACATACAGCCTAACTCCGAATAAGATCTCATTGCACCTAAACTTTTTTGAAACCAACATCGATCAAGCACGACTACAAGGGTTGCATTCCAAATTCAAATCACATTATTCCCCATGGGAAAAATGACTTACTTTAGGAAAGGTTTGCATGACACATAATATGCCATTGACGAGCAGGTAGTATAAAAAATATATTATTGCTATGAACTATTCCCCAACCGGTATACCCCAAACATCATTTTAACAGCACATTTTATCAGCCTCCATATCACAAAGTTCCAATAATGAGAACCCCAGTGTAAATAATTTTAGGGGTCCGCACTGTATTGACGTGTCAACAAGACGAATGTGCGGAACCCCGCGTCAATATGGCCGCTGTCGATTCATGGCGGTCTCTGAGAAATTTCCTCATTGAAAATAGAAATTGCAAAGTTATTGTATTGAATTTTGCTGAGAAAATGTTCGAAGAAAGAATTATGCTGTTATACGTGTCGGTGAATATTTCTGAGGAAAATAACTTTATATTTGCGGCATGTTTTTGATTACTTTCAAATGTTACCGAGTCGTTTTCACATGTTTTGTTTTTGGACAAACTAACTGTGTTCTCAGTCCAGTATAGTTTTTATAGTGACAAAGTCACCAAGACTGGCAAACTTGTACAAATGAAAAGTTCACAATAGAGATTCAATCTTGTATTTACTTAAGCTCTTTGAAAACTTACTGCGGCAATATTATATCAATTTCTGTCATAAAACTGCAGTAGGCAATACTTTAGAGACGGACAGAATTAAGCAGTATCTCTTAATCAAGGCGCTGCCGCTGAAAACGGAGACACACTGCTATGGAGCCCGTAGAACATTGTATATTATCATGTATTTATTTGAATAATTCCCAATGTCCCTTCAAGAAGCTGAACTCTTTATATTGGCTTTATTTTATCTTTCAAAGTTATCAATATGTTTTACAAACATGGTTAAGTAAAACCTTTTTTAGGCAACTTGTTTGAATAATATCATCACAATTTGCACTTTTACCGATCACTGCTTAGCATAAGAAAATTTTATAACCATAGGTCGACCCATGTTAGTATATCAAGAATCTTCTAGTTTCAGTTACATCTTCTGCTTCTAATTTTGTTCAATAATTTCTTTGTTAAAATTAGTTAGCCATCCTTCTTGTACGTGTGTCGTCTGACTAACTCGATAACTCTGTAACAAGTAACATTGTCTTGGCGACAGACTTTGTCGCGCGATAGTCGCCGCTAAGGAGATTATGTCGCGGTGACTTAGACCATAACAACGGACGGTTCGTTAATCTTAGCCAGGGTTTTACTTTTTTTTTGTATGTCTATGTCGTATAAAAAATAATATCTTTTATAATTTATTTAATATCTTCGAATAAATGAATTGAATTGAAATTTATTTGCAATTGAATTGAAATTTAATAGCAATATAATTTTTATTTTATTGAAATTTCAATTGAATGGAAATTAAATGAAATAAAATCAAAAGTTTATAGTGACAACCTTCGCTCATGACAATGTGACAAGTTAATGTGTAACAGTTTAAAACGAAATTCAAGAATATTATTGACAGATTGAGTTTTAAGTTCATAGGTATACGTTTAATAATTATAAAAAAAATCAAGCAATTACGACACTTTTAAGTGACCAAAAGCACGATGGGTGACCAAATGAGACTTGAAAAATACTATGCAACCACTTTTTCTGTGGTCAAAAGCAAGATGGGTGACCAAATTAGGCTCGATCAAAATAGTGCAGCCACTATTTGTGTGGCTAAAAGCAAGATGGGTGACTACGATGAAGTATTAAACAAATGCGTCGTAATGTTATCGTACTCGACTGCTGCTGAATATGATAGTTCCATCCTTCAATATGCAATTTAATCATGGTTGTTATGTCAAAAATACCCTCATTTCAGTCGAATCGTTTTCGATATCGGCTCCATCTAGCAGTGCAGTTCCAAATTGCAGTTCAAATAGTCACATTAAAATGACTAAGAGTTGACAAGTTCCCGATAAAGCAGCTGGTTTCCAACTTCGCAACTATCGTAGGAACCGACGAACTTAGACGGCCGGGAAATCGGACTTCACTTTAAGTCTTTATTTTGACTAATTACTAAGTTTAATTTTTTTTAATCTGATGAAGATTTAGTGATAATAATAATAATGAAAAAACACATTTTTAAGTTGTAAAAACTCCTTCTAGCTATATGTGACTTTATTTAAAACTAAATTAAAAACCATTTTTTTCTCTTAATTTATTTTTGAGCTTTTATCCATATGGATACGCCAGCCCCAACAAGATAACATAAGACCCAATTCAAAAAAGTCTTGGTTATTACTTGGACAAGTAGGCTACATACGAGTATATGCATTTCAACGCTTAAAGTTAGTAAATAGATTTCATTTAAATTATAACATTTTTACATGTCATGTGACATAAATAAAATAAAATGTCAAAGCCCTGACGTAGATGTTTGACATCCAAAAATAAATCATTGACAATGACAAATAAACACAATAGTGATTTTTCGTCGCATCCCCTAAGCCTTTTCAGGACTTTTCTCCGAACTTTTTTTCTCCCCCCATTTCGTGTGAAAGGGCGGCCCGCCCTGCCCCAGTAATTACGTTCTCATTCCAGGCTTTTGAAGGCTTTTCAGGTCACAGGTTCAACTCTCGCGAGTATTAATATTACCTCCTTTTTTCAGCATTCGTAATTATTCTTTTTTTTTGGTGGTTTTAAAAGCTTCCTTGACGTGTTCTTTGGTACTTTTTATTGTTATTGCTCTAATTTTGTTTTGGTGATTAACGAGCTGTTACTAAACGTCACACAATAAATATGCGATGTTAGGTAAAGGTTGATAGGAGTTAATTAAAAAATTGTCGTTGTATGCTACTTTGGACTCCAAAATATAAATAATGATCCGTCTATACCGTTTCTATTTAATTTACGAAGCCAAAAGCTTATTTCCAATTTTCCAATTTAATTCATTTGCATTAACGCCAAATTTAATATTTCAAACAATAAAACCGCCGAAAGAATTGCATCCGCACGCAACCGTCGCACCGGGCCGCACCGCGCCGCACCGCACCGCACACGGTCGTAATTAACCGCATACAAAAACCCTCATTATTCAACGCTGCATCCGCACTCCGTACTCATTTTATATGTCATCAAGTTTTCTGATGTAGCTTCGCAAATAATGAAGTAATGTATGATACAAGGTTGGAAGGAGCTTTTAAAAACGAGTTGACTTTTTCGTCACGAGGTTTAATAGTTTTTGATACAAGGTCGTTAAAAAACCTTAACAGCCGCGTGCCATACTACGTTTTTCAATATATTTGCGAGAAAACATTGTAGGTACCTTCTGAAATAAAAAAATCCGTAAACAAAAACGCACGGCGTGCGGTAGAATCAACTTACCGCACGCTGTACTGTCATCGAAAACACACATTTTCGAGCAACTGTATTGAAATTTTTTATTGACACACATATTCTTTCAAGCTTTTTTTTAGCTGACAAGTAGAATGTGCAAAAATCTTTTCAGTTTTATATTGTATGAATAAATATAAACCGTTCCAGATGTGAAAATTGATTTAGATTTTTCACAATGCTTGATTATTTTAGTCACATGCACCTTTGTCAATGCATTACATCGAAATAGCTGTTGAGACTTGCGAAGGAAATTACTTCTCCCGTGACGTCATCAATCTTGCGACGATGGGTGTCGAGGACGTCAAATTTACTGAGGAATTCAAACACCAATGTTGGTGAGAAAATTATGTTATTTTCAAGAACATTTCGCGCAAGTGAGAAAATTTACTGCGCGGATATATATTGCACTTTTCCATGCTACTTTGGGCCCCATCGCGCTAATTTTCAACGATAAAACCATTCATTGATATATTTATTCCCAAATGTTGACTAGTAGAGATTGCTACTAGCATTAAGTCCGCCTTTTGTATCGCTGTATTTGTACAATAAAGCTTATTATATAAATAACTAAATCGTTACCGTTTCATTTTCGTTTCCAGAAAAATACTCGTTTTAGTTTTATTAAAATGTTACAAAAGCTATGCCTAGGATGCCAATTTTGCACAATTTAAATGTGAATCCTAAAACTATTTTTTGGTAAATATTATAACCTAAATGACAACGTAACGGTAATCGTTCAGAATTAGCGCTATTTTTTGTTTTTAATCTCTACTACCTCTAACATTATTAGACGACCTCCGTGGTCGAGTGGCTTTGTAAGCCGGTTTTTAAGGTGTCGCCATCTCTTGAGGTCCCGGGTTCGACTCCCGGTTGGGTCAATTTAGAAAACGAACTTTTCTAAATTGGCTCAGGTCTGGGTGTTTGTGATACCACCGTTGTCTCTGATTTCCATAACACAAGTGCTTTAGCTACTTACTTTGGAATCGGAGCAATGTATGTGATGTTGTCAAATATTTATTTATTTATTTATGGTTAGAGCCTGTTTTTACATATTCCTTGTCTTCTGTCTGCTGGGGATGCTGCCTAGTTCTTATTACCTATGTATTTTATTTTTTATACAATTATCTTACTTTTACATTGTGAAAGAGATTTGAAAACAAGCTTACTACATTTCTTATTTCATTTGCTTTCTTCTAGTTTCTCAGTTGCTATTATTTTATGGTTTAAATATTCACAAATATTGATGCATCATAATTTTCTAATCTGACTTAAATAAATAAATATTAAATATTTGACAACATCACATACATTGCTCCGACTAAAGCACTGTGTTATGGAAATCAGAGACAACGATGGTATCACAAACACCCAAACCTGAGCCAACATAGAAAAGTTTGTTTTTTTAAATTGACCCAACCGGGGATCGAACCCGGGAATTCAGAGATGGCGACACCTTGAAAACCGGTGTACAAAGCCACTCGACCACGGAGATCGTCATATTACGTCACATTACGACCTCCGTGGTCGAGTGGCTTTGTACACCGATTTTCAAGGTGTCGCCATCTCTAAGGTCCCGGGTTCGATCCCCGGTTGGGTCAATTTAGAAAACGAACTTTTCTATATTGGCTCAGGTCTGGGTGTTTGTGATACCACCGTTGTCTCTGATTTCCATAACACAAGTGCTTTAGCTACTTACTTTGGAATCGGAGCAATGTATGTGATGTTGTCAAATTTATTTATTTATTTATTTTATTACTTATTCCTATTGTTGCCTTTTTTATTAGTTCTTCACAATAAATAAGAAAACTATTTATATGTTTGAATTAGCGCTATTGGGCCCCAGTTCTTTCCATTTTGATTGTATTTAGAGACACCTAATGGGTTTTGGTTTAACCCTTTTTCTGCCGAATGACCGGAAAACTATGTTTTTTTATTCTGTATATCAAAATTTAATTATAAAATCTTTTGATGTGGTTTTATATTTTTTAGAGAGCAAATGTTTATCGCTTTGAAGCTCAAATCATTATTAACATGAAATATTCGCTAATAATTATACGGAAACAAAACAAATGACATAGTTTTTTTATACATTTCAATGTAAAATATTTTAAAACCCGATCTTTATGTGGTATTTACATGAGTCGACTTGACAGGCAACTTGGCAGGCGATTTTAATAAATTAGCGCTTTTTATCCACAATCGCTTGTAAAATCTAATCGCAGACCTAATTTCAATGAGGTGGCTAATTGACTAAAATCGCCACCACTAATGATTTTTATTATCTTTGCTTATATCTACAGTATATTGGAACTTCTTTCAAGAATATTTATTTGTTTGTGATATATTATTATGTTTTAAATATCACTTTATCTATAAGTGCAATGACAAATATCTCCAGACCGCAGCTCTCGGATAGTCAGGAGATTCAACATTTTAATTAGGGCTGCGCTACACAGCGCCGCGTTATAATTATTCATAGCGGCGAAACAACTGCGCGAATGCGAATAAATGTGGTTAAGGCGGGGCACACGGTAAGATATGCTAGCTGGGAGACAAAAGTTGATTTGGAACCAAGTTATCAGTTGATTCAGAAATCTCTAAGCTGACTACATATGATGTAACTAGTATGATAACTAATGATTGATAATAATTAACGTCGTATCGTCACAAAACATAATACACGTAGCGTTCCGACTGAGAAGTTCATTGTCTTGATAGATAGCTTCATAGAAATTCTGTTCCATTCCTGAAATTAAACAAAAGACAGTGCTCATAGGAACCTGTGTTACAGCCGTTACAGGTTACAAGATCCTAGGTAAAGTGAATGTTTCTTTTAAATTAGGTTTAGTGAACTTATAGTGAAGGTTCCATTTTCCAATAAAAAAACAAAAATCATTTTCAGATAATAATTACGACATATTAAAAGCTTCGCTTCCGCGGTGTAGTGCCGCCCTCCCTCCCCAGTTGGCATACTAAGTGGGGCATTATTCCATCCCTTGATATTATTCATACCAGAGCGGGTGCATTTTAATTCATTTTAATTCTCCTCTAGTGCTGGAGACATTTATTATTATTAACTGGGACTGACCGGTTGTCCTTGCAGTTAGTTGGCTTACAGTGGAGTGAAAATTTTGTTTCAGTGAAATAACTTTGACAATTTTTAGGGTTCCGTCCCAAAATGGTAAAAAGGAACTCTTATGGTGCGACTCAGTCTGTCTTTCTGTCTGTCATAGTTGGATATCTCAAGAACTACTAATGCTATCAACTTGACATTTTGAATAGTTTAAGATGACGTTTGCCCAACTATTTTGCAAATAAGAAACATAAAAATATTTTTTTATTTTGCAACAGGGGCTGAAAGGTGGTCTTAAAAATTCGAAGTGGAGCTACTAAGACATAATATGAGATATCATATCAAATGAAAGAGCGTTGTTTGCAAATTCTCAAAAAAAATTTAGGCTGCATAGTTTTCTGCTTTTGATGAAAAATATAAAAATAAAATCGTGTCCCTTCCCCCTTATCTCAGAAGTTTGCATAGAGAAAAATCGGAAATTATTCTGTGATAGAAGCTAGAAGTGTATGTAAAGATTACAGGAAAAATAAATTGATGTCACTAAATGGCACACTTTTCAGAGGTCATGAACAAAGGCGCTGCCCTAAAACTGCAATATTCTACACTGTGTAGTAGTGTATTTATAAATGGTGGTGGGTAGTGGATAGTATGGAACCCTAAATCCGATAGGCGCGCGAATCCGACACGCTCTTGACCGTTTCTTTTTTTTAGTTTTTTCCAGTGGTCAGATTGACGGTCAGACTAGTCTGGCCAACGGGATTTTTTTTCAGTTGTTCAGATAAGCTCGTTATAAAAAATACGAAGAGGTCATATAACTTTTAAATAAGTTTTTATTAGAGACATTACGGAGTTTGTTGACACTGATTGAAATTCTTTGCAAACGTAGTGATTACATTCTCTTTGCTGTTTGCAAGATGTTTCATGGTTGTATAAAACAATTTTTTTCTGTTTGTCATGAGATGTCAATAACATTATTTATACCTTACCTTACTATTATTTAAATAAACAATAATAAATATAATACTAAATGGTCGGTAATTTTTTAAAACGCCTAAAATAAAATTTTAAGATAAATGCAAAACTGTTTTTACTTTGATAGTACTTTTTTCTATGCCTTTTTCAACTGTCAAATAAATCTGGGCCAACGGAAAAAAAATACCTTTGACTAGACGTCTGACCATCAATATGACCACTGCGAAAACCTCTTTTGAGTGTTTCTATTTTAATACAGTTTTATCGCTCCGTTTGTTTTTTCCCTTATGTAAGCAGGATTTTGTTGAAGCTTCTGACATTGTGTTACATTTTACATTATAGTATGCAACAGTAAATTCTGAAGTGAAATTATTTAAAATGATTTTTTATTAAGGGCTTAAGCGACATTTTACGTTCTAAAAAACAAAGTGACATTAAAAAGCACTTAATACCTATAAAAGGATTTTTCGCCAAGCACAATTGCACTAAAAACAGGTCGTATTTTCTGTTTCCTAGCTTGTTAAACATTTAAATCCATTTGTTGAGCCAAAATATCTCAACCCCTTTTCAAAACATGATTACGAATGTACTTACTCATAAATAGATCAACACTCCCAATTCACAACTAACGTGTCAACCCTTTAATCGCCGTGTACCCGGCCCACAAAAAGCGATCGCCGTTGACACCCGGTTATTATGATAGGGCCACTTGAGCCTCCATTCAAAGGCCGCTAAATGCCTACCCTGGGGTCTGTGGGACCCACGCATAATTAACCGGCGATCGGTCCATTACATGACCCTTTTAGGCCCGGGTATTATGTACCCCGATTATTGCTTAGGCTTAGATCATCTTAGGCTTAATTCCTGTGTGTTCATTGAAAGTCTTTGATGTTTATTAGTGAATATTATTATTATTTAAGATTCTGTCCATCTACAAAAGTTCTTACTGATAGGTATTTTTGTTTCGCAATTAATTAGTAACGATCCATTTTCTCGAAAGAATGAAAAATAACCCTGCATTGCCATTGACATGATTTGGACTATTAAAATAACGGTAAAAAATTACCATACTTCACCATTAATTAACTACGTTTTATTTAGGGTTCCGTACCCAAAGGGTAAAACGGGACTAAGACTCCGCTGTCCGTCTGTGTGTCTGTCCGTCTGACACCAGGCTGTATCTCATGGACCGTTAAAGTTAGACAGTTAAAATTTTCACAGATGATGTATTTCTGTTGCCGCTATAACAACAAATACTAAAAAAACAAAACAAAATAAATATCTACGGGGGTTCCCATACAACAAACGTGATTTTTTTTGCTTGTTTTTGCTCGAAATTGATAGCGGCAACAGGCAGACGCTTGAAATATTCTCAAAATATTGAGTTATATATTCACTTTAAAAATAAATAATTAAAATAAAATTTAAGGGGATCTCCCATACAAGAAACGTGATTTTTAATTGTAGCCTCGTTCATATCCATCATAATATTGACATAAAGTAGGTACTAATATTTCATTTTCGTTGTCAAACAGGGGATAATTTGTACAAGTCGACAATTGTCGCGCAAACTTGACTCAGCTCTAATCTCATGTCTAGAATTACTGACAAATCTAGAATTATGTCGACTTGTAAAAAATATCCCTGTTTCACAACATACTTGTCTCTAATTAAAGTAAGAATAATTGTAAAATTAACCAACTTATGTCACTGACAAATGTCGACTTGGTGAAATAAGTCCCTGATGTTAGCTGCATAAACAAATTAGCTAGCAATAAACACTGTTGTCACACTCAACATTCGTCGTGGAGATCCTTGGGGGGATACCCACCAGTGGTGTCGTGCGGCTGATATGATGAACAATAAACACATTTTATAGGTATTCAAACTCGGATATCTACAGTCTGTGCGCGATGTCTGCCGTTTATAATTTTAGCTCTGTATCGACCCGACCGCTCACTAATCGCTCTGTTTCGGATCTACTCGCTTTCGTTTCAGCTTTTATGTATCTGTGGTCTGTAGTTATGGGTAGGTTAAAGCTAAGCAACGATTGGTTTCTATTTTAGTGCTATTCTAGTTAGGTCAAATATTTTAAATCCCAATTCTAACTAGTGGGATCCCATGCTGAATACTTCTCTCAAAAACGTGGATTCTTCTCAAAAACGTGGCTCGCGATAGCCGCGGCAACCATGTTTTTTAGTCCACGTTATTGAGGACAAACATGTAACAACATTGGTGTGTCTCTGTCGGCGTGTCTGCAGGTATTTTATTTGTTCGGTGAGATTTTTAATTTAATAGAACTTTAGACAAATACTGTCTTAATCCGAATAACATCACAAGAAGAGTTCATTATGCTCCAATTGCAAATCATTTTGATATTACGTTTGTATGGGAAGCTCACTGTTCGCCGGACTCTTAAGGAGACCATAGCGTGACTGCGAGCATTGAGCCTCTAATGGTGCTCTATGATTAGTTTTACACGTATTGTGAGGAAAGATACATTGCTATAGTTATCTGTAGAAGCGGTCAATAGCTGGAACTTTGTGCGAAAATGTGACTTTGGTGTTTTTAAAGAAATAAATACATGTATATGAGGGGCTCGGTGGCGCAGTGGTATAGCGCCTGGCCCAGCAATTGCGGAGGCTAAGCAACTTTCGCGAGGGTCGGTCATGGGATGGGTGACCAAAAATTTAGTATCTCGAGCTCCTCCGTGCTTCGGATAGCACATTAAGCCGTTAGTCCCGGCTAAATCTGCAGTCGTTAGCACCCACCAATCCGCTTTGGGCCAGCGGGGTGGGTCATGGCCCATCCTCCTTATTTATCTATAATGGAGGCCTGTGCCCCAGCAGCGGGGACATTAAAGGTTGTTGATGGTCAAATACATGTAACTAGTTTTAGCTTACTGTATGTATGCCTTACCTACCAGAAACACGAATTGTTTGTTATAGGTAATTGTAAAATAAGTCAACACTTAAATATGAATATTATCGAAACTGAGGCTTAAAAGGCAATATTTTAGATACAAAATTAAAATCAAAATAAACTTGTATATCTTACTTAGATATAGGTTATACTGTAGCACAGAATTAGTATAGTACTGACGTACTGTAGCTAAATTAGAAATAACATCAAAACACAGATAATATTTTGCAGTAATCAAAATTCAAATTTTCACTAATAATTTTAAAACCAATAAGCTCATTGAATTCTAAAATGTACCATTGGCAAATCCTTCTCTCTCTATATCTCTCACCTGTATTCACAAACATTACTATGAGGTCTCACATTACCCGCGAACGCACAGCGTCCCAATCCAATTCGCATAGGCAAGGGTCTTTGAGTTACTGTTCTTGAATACGGCTGTCTGTCTACTCCAAGATACATATTTAACAATTACTTCACATAATCCAGCATTATTCCTCTTCCTTTATGATTGATGCGAATATTAACAAAAGAGGTGCCTCATTGTGCAATTAATTTGACTCATATCATATCTCATAACATACCTGCCCGAAATATTTCTGTAGCAGTTGTCACTTTAGTACCTACTGTTAAAATTAAATTTAAATCCCAGAATTTGAGAATAATGTAACTCTGGGTTCCCAGAACTTAAGTTTTGGTGTAACACTGAAAATATTTTTTGGAAAGCTATATTTAAAATTCAAAACTCATTTATTGAGTCTAGGCTGTTACAAGCACTTGTGAACGTCAAAGAAGCTCCGCCATCGGTTCGCAATTCCTAAGCGGGAGACCTTGTAACGAGAAGAACCGGCAAGAAACTCGTCAAGGGCTGCTTTTTTCTCCCTGTATATTTCATACAGAGTCGTCAAAAATTGAATCAGTCACTTGGCGGTAGTCCCAAACCATTGTGAAAAAATAAATATATGTAGCTTACTTCCGCAAAAAATATATGCAAGATGCACCGCCCGCCCGCCCGCAAAAAAATGCACATGCACACCACAAAATATCAGTGCACAATACCTGCATTTAGCAAGACAGCGACACCTTGCACCTTCACCAAGTAGACTATATTTCTTGATTTCAGCATTTAAAGTGATGTCATTTTCCATCACAATAATCAACAAAGTTTACATTCAATTTGTAGGTAAAATAACTTTTAACTTATTTACTAAGTATTGTTTATCACTACACCAAAATGCGAGATGATTATTGTCAATACAACAATAGGTATATATTATTATTATTGAGGTGTTTATAACTCAAAGAAGTTCATCTCGCAAGTAAATTTTTTTTCGTAACCTTCGAGTCTCAAAATGAAATAAGTTAGGTGAAATTTAGAATTGGTTAACTTTGATTAAAATCTCAATTTAACTTGTTTTTGTTTTGTTCACAGGTAAGATGCGATCTCTTGGGGTGTCTGTCTGTCGATCGAATGTGAGTTAAGAACATTATATTTATAAATTGTGAAAGTGAGTAACGTTTTTAAGCATTTTTCATAGCTCTTTTTGACCAAACGAATGCGAAGCGCTAGCGAAGTGTTTCCGTTTCAGTCTAGGCAGAAATGATTTCGTATGTCTGTCTGTCCGGCTGTTCTCCTCTACAGGTCGCATTTCTTTACCGATTCTCGCGTGTGAGCAGATTCGATAATTATTATAAGAATTTTTTTTCGATTCTCTTTTTCGAAGTTTTTGGAAAAAGAACATATTTCAGCCATTTCGAAAATGTCATAAATTCAAGGTCTACAGCTCACAGAGCCATTAGTTCACGTCTTATATATTATTAGTTCCAAAGATAATACACTGTCATAGTTAAAATAAAACAAATAACGAAAATCGACTAACCCCATACCGATAGATAACCGGAATTCCATTTCCAATTACCGAACAAGTGGAAATTTAATCCGGCCCGGATAAAAATTTATCCGGATCTTTTACCAGTGGCTATTTGTAGGTTATCTTCCGCCTTGTTATTGTAGTGTTTGTTTTATAAATTGCACACATTCAAACTCTTAATATTTACATTTAATAAACTTACATTTTTTATGTAGATTATGTTTAGAAACTAGTGTTTAGAATGTCTACCCCTTTTATGATAAATACAAATGTACCAAATTAATACTCACTTGATTTTGTTAGAACTACAAAAAATCAACCATTAAATAAACGCAATGTCGTATCTGACGCAGATACTTAATTTATCTTAATTCTCTTAGAAAATTAAGACTAATTATTTATTTGATTGCTTCTGTAAAACTCTCACATGATACAATCTTTATACAACCCTCGGGTTAGTAAGGAATTGAACGGGTGACAACGCGCCGGAAAACGCAAACATTTTTTTAATTAGCAATACCGCTTTCATTGCGGTTAGCACGCCATTTACTGCAGAAAAAAATAAACAGAACGCAAAATCACCGGAAATAGAACCTAATCTCGTCCGCATACGACACAAGTTTGCTTAACGCTAAAACCCAGGGGTACTCAACCCTGCCTGGACGAGTCAACCGAAACGTGTTCCGTTTTGAATTTTTAAAAAGATTATTTCGGAGTGGACCCGTGCCGTAATGGAGAGTGCGGCGGCATCTAGTAATTACTGTCCGATGGAACTATGTCGCAGGTGGTGACTGGGCGAATTTATTAGCTGATTTATGTATGAATTAGTTAGCTTACATCTAGTAAATATTTGATCTTTATACTTCTCGACCTAGGGAAAAGCTGAAAACATTTTTCAAAGTAAAAAAAATGTCTTATACTGAAAATAGATTCAGTAATAAATAATGACGCAACTAGTTTATGATCGTGTTACAGCTTTCTTTATAGCAAACAGTAAAAGCGTGCGTTTTTCAGTCGCGATAATGAAACTCGGACGAAGCTTACTACATTACAAACAACAGATTTAATTTCTACCATTTTAATCAACTGGTGTTTGTAAGGTGACACGTCTTTGTGCCTTATCTCTTAGTAGCAAAGATTGTTTTCTTTTGAATTAAATATTCAGTTAGGGTTCGGTGGGTTGTAAGTTTTTACAACCGTAGTCACCTGTTGCTAAGAACAGTTATGGTTCAATAAAAACGTGCAATCCCACGTAATGACACATTTCATGAGATGCTTTCATGAATTTAAAGCGCTGCCAGCGATGCATCGAGGTTTCTGTTTAGCATTAAACATTTATTTCCTTGAGGAGGTTTACGATCTCTGGTTTTGATTGGTGGCTGTTTGAAACATGAGCGCGGTTGGGTGTTGACAATTATTTTAGTCTTGACAATGCTTTTAGTTTTACCTCTAATAGGCATATCGGAGGTGTGTGTGGCGCCCTCTGTGGCGCCCTCTGTGGCGCAACACAGTGCAAGATACTACTTCTGGGAATGTTATTAATGAATTTATAGTGATTTCATTCGTTTTCCCAATAATAAAAGAAAAACTTATTAGGCAATATAAAGCGCTCCAGTAACGATCAGATGCAATTCTCAATTTTTACGTAATTGTCGCTCATTGACGCGAAAATGTATCGTTTACATGTGCAATTGAAGCTTTTGTCAATTGCTCTAACAATGGCATTGGCGGAAAAATTGACAATCGCAATTGATCGTTACCGGGGGCCTTAAGACTTGACTTTATTTAAGGCTACTGGGTTACACTTAGAATTGGATACAATTTGCCAAGTAGAGAACGATACTATTCCACTAAATAAAACGAGCATTATTAGAATTTCTCCCTCACGTAATCTAGCACCCATTAACTGTATATTAAAAAAAACCCAGCATGCTTCCTAATAAAAATGCAATGATTTAGCTTGTGGGGATAGCAGGCTTATGACGCGCCACGACAATGTTATGAAAATAAGAATAAGACTAAGAATAATTTATTTGCTGAGAATGTAAGTACATACATAATTGTTGTTAAGGAATTTTCGGTCCAGTACATTCTGCCAAAAATTAGCATGCAAATATTTAAATTAAAGTTCAGGTACTAAGTATACAATTACATATTATCTTGATCATTTGACAATAAAAATAGTAGGTACCTCTTCAATAATTTGAAACAAATATTTATAAACTAAGAAATGTCATTTAGAAATAATAAGGAATAAATCGTATGATGTCAGAAAATCTGTAATAGAATAATAACATTTTTCTAATAATATAGATGTCAATTTATTTTTAAATTTATAACTATTCAATTCCTTAATTTCGTCAGGTGTTTTGTTATATATTGCCGGTCCCATTCCCATCACACTTTTCCTAAGCAATGCTGTATGAAATCTTCCCAAATTTAGCATGTTTCGGTACTGTGAACGCACTTTAATTGACCTTTTCCGTGTTTGGGAAACTTCTGTAAATAAGTGAGACAAACTGAAGGCCATGGAAATGTCAATCTAGCTCTAAGGGCTACATGCACACTTGCGGATCAGCTGTTTAATGTCACGCAGTGCAGGGGTCTTCTTTTATGGTTGGATTAGAAGGGCGGGGAAAATCGGTGTGTCGAAATCTGTACCCATAGCATGAGCAGTGCCCACCAAAAAACGATATGAATATCATCGTAGCAATTTACCGACACTTCACTGTCAAAAGACAATAAATGCTGACAGCTAGATACGTGTCGATAAAATGCTATATCGTATCGGCGGTCATGCTAGAGAGAGGCCCATCACAAAGAGTATAATTTTTTCAGTGATAAAAGCAATTATTAAAATAATAAATAATATTTTTTCTTACTTTTTTAAAGATTATTATTTTCAGCAAATTACTTATTACTAGTATTTATTAAAATGTATTGAGAAGTAATATTTTATAGCATTTAATATTGCGGTGATTAATTGTATTTAATCATAAATATATAACATAATATTGAAAAGAATAATTACTAATAAAACACAATAAACATTCGCCTGCCATGTGTATCATCTGCGACGTTTGTTATTTAGCTTTGTTTTCACTTAAAGTAGAGGTATATTATCCAAGCAATGTGTGTTAAGCTCATTGTACATTATTTGTACATTCGTTTGGGAACAAAACAGCCAACCCTTAGGGTTATTTGCCGCCATTTTGATTGTGATTCGCACCGCTGTTAGCCGTTTGTGGCCTAAATGCGTCTAATTGTATGGAAAATGACCGCGTCTAAACAAATGACGTTGGATTTTGTTAACGGCCAGTTTTATTACTTGCTTATTAAGTTGCCGGCTGCTTAATTATTATGAAGTTAACTTTACAAGGTTTAAGTCTATTTGGAATTTATTTTGTGACGTACTTTAAAGTTTATTCATATTTTTTACATTATTACAAATAACGCCGCTGCGGCTGTTGATTTCAATTTTCATCACCTTTTCCCTTTTTTTCAAGACAAAAATACACTTTTGACTTATGATAACATCTGTTTAAAGAGTAGGCAAGTATTAGTCTTCTTTACTTAACTCCTTATAAAACCAAGTTTTTAAAATGACTGCGTCCGCACTCTTTCTCGAATCACGCATATTTTTATCACTTTTCTTTATTAATTTGTTGTTAAGTGTATAAAATCTCTTAATTTTTTTGTCATTATTCTGTGCCTTCGTTGTTTTTTTTTTCTTTATTCTTATTTTTTGTAAATATGTGTGAGTGTTAATGAAAGTTTAATCTATTCTATTCTGTTCTGTTCTATTCTGTTGTGTTCTATTATGTTCTGTTCGCTTCTGTTCTATTCTGTTCTTATTTTTTCTTTTCTGTTCTGTTCGATTCCATTCCATTCAATGCCATTCCATTCTATTCTATTCTAATCGCTGTCTATTCCGTAAGTAAACCAATAAAGCAACCAACCACTAGTTTTATCAACAAGAGTAAAATAACCGATGGACAAAGTACACAAAAAGTTACAAACGGTCAAAATTGATGTAACATTACCGTGGTACATTATAAACGTTCTCTCCGGGGGTTCGCGGAGGAATATTCTAGAAACAAACCTTAAAAAGTGCGAGTGTAATGCCTCCCGGAAATTATGTGAAGGCCCTTTGTAACGAGATTTCCCTCTGCCCTGGGAGTTGGGACTTTTTGATAATGTTTATACGATGCGGTCTGGCTGTCCGCATAGCGAGGTTTACGAACTATTCAGTAAATGTGTGCTTCAGACGTTCCACATGTTTCTTATAGGTTGGAAACTTGGAAACGTTTTGTCACTACTTATTATATTATAGAATATAATATTATTGTAGTAACAATTATATTATATACTTAGAAATTAAATAAAAATCTGTACTTAAATGCTCAACTTAGAAATTTTCTATAAATTAAAAATGAAATCAATCATTTTTATGTCAAACTAGCGGACCCGACGACGTTGTCCTGTCTTAACTATGAATATTAATTTCGTTATATTTGATGATAAATTAATTATTTTACGAGCGAAGCATCAGTTTTAAACGATATTCATTTTTTTACATCCTCTTTGACGATATTTGCAACACGCATTCTGTCAATGTTATGTCAAACGCCATAAGGTTACATTAAAAAGTTTAAATTGTCAAAAACTTTTAATAAAAAATCGGGTTTTACTCCCTAGAATTTTGTAGTGGTTAAGCTATATTGACCTGCTTCAATATCTTGAATGTTTTTCAAATAAAATCTAATGTAAAAATAAAGTCGCTTTTCTAAATTGATTCAAAACTGCCTTTCTATTGTCTAATTTCAGAATCTATCGCAATCGCTTTCAGGATGAAACACATTGATGCTTCTTTTTAGCACAAATAAAAACTTACCAAAGAAATGCAGCAATGTGTCGGATCCAACTGACAAATGAAAGCGATTGCGATAGATTTTTAAATTAGACAATTAGCCCCCTGTTAGTTTTTTTCTGAATGGTTTCTTATGTTCCAGAAAAATGTTATATGATGTTGTCCATTAACCAGTTCAGTTAACGCAGCCGTATAAAGCAAAAACTGACTAAAAAGTATTTTAAAAGTAAGCGTCTGGGCTTTCATTACTGGCACATTTGCGCCCGGCCAGTGGGGTGCGTAATTTGGCACTTTGGCGAATCATCTGCCAAGCGGCCCCCTGGGGGTCTATTATCAATATTACACAAGTCCGTGTAATTTCGATCAAAGTTTCTGTAGGCCTAAGCTATTTTGCCGAATTTCATGAACGAAAATATTGAAAGAAAATCGTGACTATCCTATCTTCATTGGTTTATATTCGGAATCATCAGAAGATCATCTCACATCACATCACAGGTGGACGTACACCATCGCTGTGAGAAAATGATGTCAGTTGATGTACCTAGTAAGGAAATGTTTAAAATGTACCATTACCGTGTGTGTATTATGTGTACTGTAATGATGGTTAATTTGTAGTCTGTTATCAGCTGGTAGTAAATGCTTACTCTGCATGTATGTAAGCCTTTTTAAAATAGATGATTATTTCAAATTATCGAGATATAAAGAGAATTTTAAAAAAGGCATGCGACGTAATGTTTTGACGCACTCTGTTATAGACCGGCTTAGTGCCAGGTTCTACGAGATTCATTAGCATTGTTATAAAATGATACAGTGAACTCATATTTGACGACCTCCGTGGTCGAGTGGTTTTGTACACCGGTTTTCAAGGTGTCGCCACCTCTGAGGTCCCGGGTTCGATCCCCGGTTGGGTCAATTTAGAAAACGAACTTTTCTATATTGGCTCAGGTCTGGGTGTTTGTGATACCACCGTTGTCTCTGATTTCTATAACACAAGTGCTTTAGCTACTTACTTTGGAATCAGAGCAATTTATGTGATTTGACAAATATTTATTTATTTATTTATACTACCTTTAATTAGTCATTAGAAGTAGGAGCCCTACATTAGGTCTCTATGATACCTATACTTATGTACCTTATCTTTGACATAAATAATATATATTATTATTATATTTCATGCGCGAATGGACCATTGGAATATTATGTAGGTAGTAGTTGTATCTATCAAAAGTCAAGTAGTTCTATTCCAATCTTCATTTTTATTTTTATCTCCTCAAATAACCTACTTATAATTATAATTTATAAATTGGTTTTCATGAGCAAATGTTTGACGATAAGACAGTCATATGAGATTATGGTCATTATTTCGTTTTGAGTTATTCGAAACCTACTTTGAAACTTAGAATAGACTCCTTGGTCACTGGCGGCTGCTCGCCTAACCATCCCTTAATAAAGTCAATGATTGACACTTTTTAACCGACTTTAAAAAATGAGGAGGTTATCAAGTCGACGGTTTTTTTTATGTATGTTGTAACATAACTTCACCAGTTGTTAACCGATTTTAATTATTCTTTTTTTATTTGAAAGAAAATACTTCGTGTGTGGTCCCATAAAAAAATTACAGAGATATGGCTAGTAGTTTTTTCAGGTATAACTTCTTTGTTTATGAACCGATTTCGATGATTCTTTTTTTGTTTGAAAGAGTATACCTCAAGAGTGGTCACATTTAAATTTCATTGGTATTGGACCTTGTTTTGAAGCAATTTTTATGCTAAAACCACCAAAAACTTTTTTTTTTACCTGCTGACATTGTCTATTTTGTCCGAGTTCCTTAAAACTTATTTTGCGTGTTTTGGTATTTCATTTAAAAATACCCCAATCTCTTTCAATCCGGAAATATTATAACAAAATTATTGATAAAGTTATTGGAAATCTTATTGGCGCTATTATAAACCACAGCTACAAAGCTCTACTAGATGTGGCCCGCTCTAAATTCATTATTTTAATAAACATATGAAATACGACGCTCAAAATACACATTATCAATATTCCTTTGAAAGGGCGTATCTCTAATAGGAATCTTGGCTGCGATACATTATTCGATCAACATTATGCCGGGTAGGGTGAATAATAAACCCGGTATATTTACCGCCCGGGACTGCGTAAGGGAATATATAAACCCGTCTGTCATACGGCATATGTGGGCCACGAATAATATGGCGGATTCAATATTCGGTGTAAACAAAATATGTAGACACGATTGAAAACTACTTCGCATTTTTTGGTTTAAAAAATAGGTAAGTACACTAATAGTTTTAGGATTTCTGTAATACTTTACATTGCTCCGATTTCAAAGTAAGTAGGTAAAGCACTTGTGTTATGTAAATCGGAGACAATGGTGGTATCACAAACACGCAGACCTGAGCCAATATAAAAGAGTTCGTTTCTAAATTGACCCAACCGGGGATCGAACCCGGGACCTCAGAAATGGCGACACATTGAAAACCGGTGTCGTCAATATTATTTTTTTTACTTCAATTTCATGCACTACCCCAGAGTATCCAGTGCATTAAGTATTCCATTCAATCCGAAAACAGCAAAATCTTTTTCTAATTGAAATCGAATAAAATCCAAACGAATTCACAGATTTTATCAATCATCAATTTGATAAATTATTATCTGTTCTCTAATAATAACACCTCGTTTCTCGGTTCCTAACGATTCTCGTCCGACATTAGATGTCGGTGGAGATAAGATTCGGCGATAATTGCCGACCTTCCAGGTTCGATGCAGGGGGGTGTGAATCATTAATACCTATAATATTTTATTATAACCTTTAAGGAACTGGAAAGTGCTGCGTGCTTTTTAGATTGACAATTCTATTGATTTTTAATTCTTTGATGAAATGTTTTTACGTGGAATGTATTTTTTATTTATTTATTTAAAAACCTATATCCTTTAGTAAAATTTAACTAGAACGCATTTCACTTTGATGAATATCTTTGTTTTTTCATTTAAATCAACACAGTTTTTTGTATGAATAATTAGTCCATGGAAACAGCTGATTATTTTTCACGATTTCAGATTTGGTCCTGTAGTAAAAGTTTTTCAGTTTGATGGACCCTATCTAGCATTTCAGCTTTAGGGGTTTTTATGTAACACGTTATTAGGTAATAAACACATAATAAACTAAAACTAGCGACTCGGTAGCATAATTGGTCGGAATGCCAAGGGTGCGAGTTCGAGTCCCGTCTGAGGTGCTACGGTTGAGTCGATTTTTTCTAGTATTTTTACTAATATTATTTATCTTAAGAAAAAGTCTCTTTAAAAACAAGAATAGGTTATATGTAAGGATAAAATACAAAACCCCACATACTTAATTATTTTACTTGAAAACTACGTCGTCCCATTGTTTCAAAGTTAAATCGTATTTTCAAAGAGGTCCTTGAGGTACCAAGTTTGCTCGAGTGTGGAACTCCAGTACTTAATGTACTAAGATAAATTATCGTTTAAACACACGTGTTTTTCATCCTTTCTAGAACGGGCGAAAATATCTCCTGTCACTTATACAGGGTGTTAAGAAAAGGGGAGAAAATGGCCGACGCAAATCATTTAAAAAGATGTTATATTTGCAGGATGTCGAGGTAAGCTTTATTATTGCGAATGTGATGGATCGCTTTCACGAATATTTTTTTTTGCTTTTTGGGCGCAATGTTTAAAGGGAGTTGATAATATAGAATGACGCGTTATGTGACATTTTTAAAGAACACATAAAACGAAAGTACCAAACCATCTCAATATAGAAAAGTGTTTAATTTTTAACAAATACTTAATCTTTCAGAAGTTTAAAACTAAGAATATAACCAATCACGACTGAGGACGATGCTTATTCTCATTACACAAACATTTAAACATTTATAATCATGCCATTACTACGGTTCAGTAGTAAAATTTCTTGTGGGCAGGATCGCTATATGACGTAATAAATGCATTGTAAATACAGAGATTAAATAAAAAAATGCGTTTACTATACCCATTGGTACGAGGTGGTTTTCAAGAGAGCGAGGGTGAAGCATAGTAGGGGGGATGAATTCAAGTGGTCTACACGGTCACCAACCATGTAGAATTGTAGACAGTAGATTATGAACTTTCTACCATGATGTAGTTGGTGATTAGCAAGGTCACGTTGATCAGGGGCTGGATGGCCACCATGTATAGTATAGTATCTTCTAATAATATAGTATAGTAAGTACAAATATCAAATTTATATTCCAAAAATTTTACTGCCTTCAGCTTGAAAAAATAAGTAAGCTATCATAATTTTCCCGTTGAACAATATCATTTTAAATTTCAACTTCAAAGTCAAATAGAAGGAAAATATTCAGGAAATCACAAATTTTTTCTTCTCCGCGAAGCAGCGCTACGTCGCAGTCGCCTGCACTCCATTCCACGGACAGCCCAGTGGGGGGTAAAGAGGAGGGGGAGGAGTGGACGTATCAAATGAGCCGGACAAATGGTGTGCTTACTTAGCAAGTGCTGGCTCCGGTGACATAGACAGTTTTATTAGTGCGCCCTAGTTTCTTTTAGTTTGGGAACTAAGTTTGCAGGTCTTTGGATTTTCATCATACTTATTTAGAACACTTGATTTCTTGGATTGTCGTACTACTGTACGCGATTTTTGTTTGCGAAAAAAAAATCAGCTGTTTCATACAAAAAATACTTACGAAAATATCAAAATGTATAAAACAGCTGACATTGTTTTGCGATTTCAGAGTATGTCCTATAATAAAAGTTGTTCAGTTTGATGGTCCCTATCTACCATATTCGGCATTAGGGGTATTTTTGTAACACGTTGTATATCGCGTGATATAGGGTTTTATCGACACTCAACTGTCAAAATCCATTGCCTTTTGACATTTAAACGCGATAAATCGCTGTGTGAGAAAAATGAAGGTTCAAACCAGAATAATAGAGAAAGAAATCACCCAGATAGACACTTTGTATCTCATCGATATAAAATTTGAACAAGGTTCATAAAAGCTTAAGATCTTTAATACAGATAACAACTTCGGATATTCAGACAGGCCGTGAGATGAATACCTTCCGGAGATGATGACAGGCAAATTACTCTCGAGTTACGGAAGAATTTGTAAAAAGCTCCATGTAACATTATCCTTCCAATAAACCTTCAAAAGCTACCACGAAAAAGATATTCTGTATCCCCAGCAACAGGTCTCAATTACTGAAAAAAAAACTGCATAGCACCTTCTCAAAACTTGTTCCATCATTTTGAATCAACCTGTATTAAGGGTTGTTTATCTAAATTTGTAAGCTAACATGCTAGATTGAGAGGCGGGTTTTGCCTGAAAAGTGCCACGTGAATTACGTCGAATAGAATCTTGAGCTAAACTTTAGCCATTTCGAGGTACGAAGAGAGTATTAGTTCGACAAGTTCAGAGGTTTTCGAGATATCTCCCGCCGTTTGACGGCTGCTACCCGAATCCCAACTTAAGGACACTGAAGTTAAAGCCTTATTTGCGTAAGCAGGTGCGAATTCAGCAAACAAATTTCCACGTAGTGTTGACACGTCGAACGCGCGCTTGAGCTTATTTTATAATTGTTTACTTCTATCTCCTAGTAGAGTGTTTGGGAACTCTTAACTGTTCCCTAAATGGTGGTTTCCCACTAAATTACTCGGTTTAGATTTTAAGCAGCGTGGACATTTAAGAACAAATTTTTATGGGACCTCAAAACTCTTGTCACATATTTTACAACTTAGAGCTTTTTGGAAAAAATGTAAGTCTATTAATTGATTTGAAAGGTAACTTCAATGCTTCAACACTGTAAAATATCCAGAATAAAACAATACCCACAGCGTTCCGATTTCATAACATCACCGCACGTTAGTCAGAATATCGTTCCACCTCACATCCCTCGACGTTCCGCATTCCGTGGTCCACGGAGTGACAAAGCCGCAGATTCCACCGAAGGGACTCGCTGTAATGACGTTGTGGCTGCGTTCATTAACAACGGCTTGGCTCTCCACGGAGCCACATACTTCGAAATCTTAGAATAGAAAGGGAAGATGTGAAGGCTTTAGACGAATATTTTACGCCTAAAAGGTAAACGAGCTTATTAATACGGCTTGCCTATGGTGAGTGGACACTGAAGACTACTAACATCTGCTACATCTGGACTACATTAGATTGTCCTCGACCATGATCCGATTAGGCAACCTACTTCATACTCATACGGGGGCATTTCACCATATTGACATTTGTCAGTGAAATATTATGTCGGCATTTTTTACAGTTTCCTTACTTTAATAAGGGACAAATATGTTGTCAAACAGGGGATAATTTTTACAAGTCGACAATTTGTCAAGCAAACTTGACTCAGCTCCAATCTCATGTCGAGAATAACACTGACAAATCTACAATTATGTCGACTTGTAAAAAATATCCCTGTTTCACAACATAGGTACTTTTGTACCTTATTAAAGTAACAATAAATATAAAATTAACCGACATATTATGTCACTGATAAATGCCGACTTGGTGAAATAGGGCCCAGGATAAATAGAGCTTCTTGTTATAAAAGTATATTCGAAGATAAACAAAAAGTTGAACTTATCAGATAACATACCTGTTATCTTTTAAGTTTTATCGCGTTTAAAC
The DNA here is from genome assembly GCA_963556745.1 of Catoptria pinella. Taxonomy (NCBI): domain Eukaryota; kingdom Metazoa; phylum Arthropoda; class Insecta; order Lepidoptera; family Crambidae; genus Catoptria; species Catoptria pinella. The sequence goes on along the minus strand of OY750778.1, from coordinate 11,289,607 downwards.
GTGGTACTTAAAACTTATTTGTATATTATTGTTTCTATTGTTAATCTAGCTGCTATTAATCTAGATGATATTATGATTATTTTACAAAAAAAAAAACAAAAATATAAAGAGTGCCTGTTAAATATTTTTACAAGAAGTATATCTGATGAGGTAGTGTAATATTGCTTCAAAAATTACTGCAGGCGTTTTTCAAGATACAATTTATTTTCCTCAGATCTTCAAATAAAAGAAACAAATAAAGGCCACCATACTAAACGATATGGAAACTCTGTATCTTGTTTATTTATAGAGGTAATCCGGCATGTAAAACATGGGGGCGCGTATAGCAATTTAAGGGGCCTCTTTAATCCGCCGCGTAATGGGCAAAGTTACGAAACCCTTTCGCAACTTTTTCAAGCGAGGTCATTTATCTGCAGGCATTTGGGATGGATCCATTTGATGCGTGCTTGTATTGTTTTAATGGATAATGTTTCGAATAACGCTAATATTCTTTTAAATAGGTTTTTGGTAGTCGAAATTTCATTGCGTTTAATTAAAATAGCATTGTGAATGCGAAAAATCAATATTTAATAAAGGGTAGGTATTTAAATTTTTTTTTTATTATTTTCTTCCGCAGCATTTGATTCATTTGGATAGCTTCTCAATATATTATTTGTTCAAGACTCTAAAATTTTTTGTACCATTGCAGCTCAGTATGTTCAACTTGAAAAACGCTGTTATTTAATATTTTTGATGTCTTTCCTACAACAGTAAAGATTACACAAAAAGAATATCTTAAGGACTTAAGGCTTCTATATACCTCAAGTGGCGCCGTATAGTATACCGTAGTAGTTCGCAAAAGCGCTAAAAGTGACCACTTTTAGCACTTTTGCGAACTACCAATACAACGAACAAAATTTTACTGAGGTTATTGTTTGTAAATAAACAATAGAACCTTAGCTTCAAACTGTACATGTGAATTTTCGATACATTATGTACTTAGCGAGCAATAAATTTAATTAAAATGAGGACGCCACTTGAGGCATATAGGGGCCTTAAGGAATACTAAAGCACAATGCTTTAGTATTTATTATCCTTATAAGGGACTTCTATGTCCAATAATATTGTCAACTTTCCTTTAAAGAACGCTTTGCTTTTTTGCTATAAGTACCTCACCATTTTTTGGACAATAGTCTAGTTAACAATAACACCGTTTATTGTTATGAATGATCATTTTACCCCAAAAAGATCAAGATTTCGTTTGACCGTATAAATTGTACGACCATCTCGGAGAGCGGTCAAGGCCATCTTTTGTGCCATAAACCGAGCTTCACCTGAAAACTCGCTGAAAGATACTGTAAAAACGACCTTATTCTCTTTATTTTAAGGTGGAATGGCAGTAACTGCTTTCACTGTTAAGATGTGACTGAGGTTGTTAGTGCTATAGTTTCGTAATTGATGTACAGTCACGTCTATTTTGTATACAGTTTACAACTTTGTCACTCTAAGGCTATTAATGAATAGAAATCAACGACAAATTACATCTATAACAAAGTGATTAAGTTATAAATTATATATTGTACAATATTTTTAGAGGTACACACGACGGCACCTCAGACTATACGTGTTGACCTTGAGACCGCCTTTATGCCCTACGTAACAAAAGCTATTTTCGAAGTTTAACTGTATAACCTGACGTGCTGTCGTGTGTACCTGGTGGTCAAGACCTTTGGAGTGATGATTTCCGTAATTGGTAATTATTATTGTTCCAGATAGCTCACTCTAAATTTCAGTATGAAATTCAAATTCAACATTCTTTATTCAAATATACTTACCTACTTAAAAAATTAAGTGCTTTTGAGTTGTCTATATTTTCCTACCACCTATTCGTGACTTTATTAGCTGACACGACGAACATGCTACTAAAATCAGGTAGAATACATAAAAAATGCAAACAACCTTATCTCGAGAATAAATTGTTGTTTTTTTTCACAACGGGATAGTGCTTGGCCTTCAACTCACCTGCCCTCCTAGTAAGACCAACGAAACGCGATATAATATAGCGGTTTGTCACATTTAGCTGTCAAAAGACAATGGATTTTGACAGTTGGGCGTCGATAAAGCGCTATATCACGCTACACAAGGTGTTACAAAAATACCCCTAATGCCGAATATGGTATATAGGGACCATCAAACTGATCAACTTTTACTATGGGACCAACTCCGAAATCGCGAAAAAAAAATCAGCTGTTTCATACAAAAATTAAAATCGAAAATATCAAAATGTATGAAACAGCTGATTTTTTTTTCGCGATTTCAGAGTTGGCCCCATAGTAAAAGTTGATCAGTTTGATGGTCCCTATATACCATATTCGGCATTAGGGGTATTTTTGTAACATGTTGTATATGTCGTGTTTCGTCATTCATGCTAGTGGGTTGATGTTAAGTGACGATAAGCGCACTACACCCGCAATTCGCACCTCTGACGAACTGGCTATCTTACCTCTTAACTGTCGGAACACAACAATTTTTAAATTGTTGTAATGGCGTCAGATTTAATTAAGATGGTGGTAGCTAGACAGGCGGACTTTAAATAAGCCCTACCACCAACCAAATTGTGATCATCAACCTCCGTTATCAAGTGGCTTACTCACCGGTTTTCATGGTGTCGCCTTCTTTGAGGTCCAATGTTCGATCCCCGGCAGGGAAAAAAAAAACAAAATTTTCGATACTGTCGTTGCTTTTGATTTCCATGATATAATCCGCGCGCGATGAGAATGGGATGGAACTTTGTCGGTATAAATCGAAAATTAACCAATTAGTTAATTTTAATTTAATTTATCAACTAATTGTTTACTTGTTGTCTTACTTAGTTCGAATTCCCTGTGGCCGGCCGGCGTACTGTGCGCGTCTTAGTTTGACAAGGTTCTATCCCATTCTCATCGCACGCGGATTATACAGTGCTTTAACAATCGGAGATACGAATTTGGTGGAGTTGAAAAATTTATTTATTTTTTATTTAAACTTGTGAACTTAAATCGAATGAAACAGTTTGTCGGTTTGATCTACTCTATTGAACGAAAGTGCAAAAGGCGTTTATCTGCAATCTATTGTCGTCGTCGACAAACGCAGCAAGCTGAAAACTTACAGTGCTTGCTGAAAACTGAAAAGTCATCGCAAAGCGCAATCTGCAGGTTCTACGTAAAGATTGTGCATCAGTGAAATGAAGAGCTATAATTGTGCTATAAAATTGAAGATGTAGTTTACGTTAGCTTAGTTAAGAAAATACAAGTAAGTAACAGCAATAAATAAGTCTATTCTTTAGTCGTAGTTTGCTCTTTGGACCTCAAAATAATGATTAGGTAATATGATTTTACGCATCGTTCCCAACATTATTTTTTTTTCTGAATTTTATGCTAAATAATAATATCTAAAAAAAATTCCCGCCTGAGACAATCCTGGTGACGAGTCGAATTTTTCTAGTATATTATTCAGTATTGTATAAAAATGGAATTGTGAATGCTGAAATTTCAAATTAATAATATATATATCTGTTTCATCTTAATCAATTATCAAAATATCTGGAAAGATATTTCAATTCAATGTACAGGTTGTCCTTACATTGATAAAATAACGCTGGCTTGCAGCCGTAAGAGAGATAATATACTAAAAAAATCGACGATGTCACTAGTGACTTGGTAGCTCAGTTGGGCATTGGACCGGACTTCCAAAGGTCGCGGGTTCGATTCCCGTCTGTGTCGAGTAGAATTTGTTCTAGTATATTACTTAGTATGTTTTTCTGTTTTTATAAGTTAAATTAAATGATGAACTTATTTAGATGACACTTAACGTATGTACCAGGCAATGTTTTTCATAACAACTTCATGACAGACGCTTTTTGCTCAGCACAAGATTTCTTTTACATTTTCACTATATTACCATAATAGCCTTCGCCTCGCTTCCATTACAACAACGGCGAATGTCGAGTGGTGCATTTCCCGACGAACACACTCGCAAAGACAAAAGTGACGGCGACGTCGCGCGACACGGCGACAGCGCACAACCCCCGCCTTTGTCGCCGACGCAACAGCCGTGCGCTGGCTGGCTGATTCAGTTACAGATAATTTTCTTTGACTGGAATTTTTTAAATTACCTTACCTTCTAACTAACATCTCTAAACCTAATTTATGATGAAATTGACGACCTGAGTGGTGCAGTGGTCAACATGACGGTCTACCACGTTTCGATGTTTTGGGTTCGATTTCCGGCAAGGCAGAAATTGAAATGATGAATTTTAATTTCTGTGACGGGTCTGGGTGTATGTGGTGTTACTATGTATAATAAGTATATATTTAAAAGTATATAAGTAGTATATCAGTTGTCTAGCAATCCATATTACAAGCTTTGCTTAGTTTGGGGCTAGATGGCGCTGTGTGAAATTGGTTTTACAAAACTAAAGGTACTTATTGAACTGCCTTCAATCCTTACTAATTTTATAAATGCGAAAGTCCGTTTGTTTGTTTGTTTGTTACGCCTTCACGTCTTAACTACTGAACCTATCATCATGAAATTTTGCATACTCGTTGTCAGGGGTACAGAGAAAGACATAGGGTACCTTTCATTTAGAAAAAATATTTGTTTTCTCGAGGGATAGCAAAAAATTTGCCACGCAGATGAAGTCGCGGGCGGTCGCTAGTCATTATATAAACTATAGACCGCTAGCATACTGTCAAAAATAAATACATCACGATTCTTGAAGGAATAGAATGAAATAATTTTAAAGACTTTTTGCCATGAGTCTTTCGAGATATTATTCAATTCTTTTGAAACAAATAAAATGTCAAATAAGCCTCCTAATGCCGTCTTCATATTTCACGCTAAGCCGTTTCAGATTTAATATAGCCAAAAATCAGCATACATAAAGCGCATTATTCATAAATGCAAATGGCGGAGCCGTGTGCTTAGTCTAGGGTAGATTGTGTGCTTCCGGTTGTATGGATTATTGAAAAAGGATAGTTTTAGTTAATTCTATTGTTAAAGGGATTTAAGCATACTTTTATATATCTTAATAAAGCTGTTTTTTCAGTTTTTGTATTCGATACATTTATTTCCATGTATTACCGTGATAAGAAGTTATTTAAATAAATAAATAACATATTAAAAGAGATATCTTGCACTGACAACAAGAGGAAACTCTTGTTCTTATATATAATTTTTTTATATTTTACGTAGGTACTTAATAATGTAAAATAATTTCTTTCGCGTAAAACACTTTAGCAAAAAAGAGCAAAATGATTATAAATATCAGCCTGTAAAAGATATCTAATATTAAATCTCCTAATAGACTCTTCCGTTTTTCCACCAGATTACCATATACTCTTCACGAAGGTGTAAAAAAATGTAAAGCACCTTATCACCAACACACACGGCCGTTAAAGTTTATCGTGTGTAACACAACAACCTCTTTTCCACATCACTCGTAATGCGTGTTGAAATGCTGAGAATACCATCCCGATTTTCCGCCAATAAAAAAGTTCGCCATCGCGTGTATGGCGGGCAGGTGTGATAGACGTCATATCGACTGTGATATTAAAATGGCGAATTGTATCTGAAAATTCTGAAAGTGACAGAGTAGCGAAAATGGTTGGTTAAAAGACCTCAATTCGGTTTTATGGAAATCATTTGATTTTATGCCTATAATAAAACAAATAAAGATATTATACCCGTGACTTCCGCGATACTAAAATTTATCAAAACTTGTTCAGCAGTTTCATGAAAATGTGACAAACAGACAGTGTAACTTTCGCGTTGTGATCATAGGTTTTGATCTCCATCAAGTTTTCGTCTTTATGGTAATTTAAAAAGCAAAAGCAGCTTTAGATATTCTCCTCCATCGACTTCAACTAAAATAAAATATCAAATGTCGTTTTCCGATATTTTACTAGTAAAGTCTAACTGGTATTCTCTATTATGTGGAAATCCATGTGAATTGATGGCGTGTCCGAGATACCATCCAGCCAGATAACAGATGGCGCTGCTGTCGATATTCCTATTGATAGGGAAATACGTCTGTCTGTATAGTTCGGTGGTATTTGATTTGGGTTGTTAGAATAAAAATAGAGTAAAGAAATTTTGTATTATTTCTTTACACTTAAGTATTGAAAAGTCGAAATTGTCTAATGAATAACGTTCATCTCACCTGATGTTAAGTGACTAAAAGGACAGAAATGCACTTCACCCGGAATCTTCAACCATTGAGGAACGAGTTATTTTTCCTTAAAGTGCTGGAATCAACGACATATTATCATTAGCCGGAACACAACAATGAACTGTAGCAAAATATTAATGATTAAACGAACTTACCTAGTGAAGTTCTATCATAATTATACGAGAGCTTTGTCCGAAGAGATTAGAATTTAAACACTAAGTTTATAATATTCAGAACTGGATCCAGCGATAATAGTATCTTGTCCCCGTTCCCGTTCCCAATCAATCAATCTAAAATGCTGACGTCTGAGGGATGACAGTATAGTATAAGGAGCGCAAGGAGGCAGGCCAACTCATTGTCTGTCAACCTCTGATAACCCGTTTCACTACTACAGGGTTCTAATTTACGTCATGTCCAGTCCACCGTGTTGACTTCAAATTCGAGTTAAAATTAAAACCATATACTCAACTCAGGTCTACAGACCCTTGAAACTGTGAAAAAATCAAACTTCGAAGTTAATTTAAAAATAAGATACGGCCTTTTATGCCACAAAAAACGCATATTTCGACAGTCTCCAGGGAATCAAAATATAAATGTCAGGACTTTGATATATTTGTATATAGATGCTATATAATCAATAACAATCTATGTAAATTACTAGTGGCCGCCCGCGACTTCGTCTGCGTGGAAAGTTTTTTTCTATCCCTCGGGAACAATTTTTTTGCGGGATGAAAGGTACCCTATGTCCTTCTCTGTACCCCTGACAACGTGTATGCAAAATATCATGATGATCGGTTCAGTAGTTAAGACGTGAAGGCGTAACAAACAACCAAACGGACTTTCGCATTTATAATATTAGTAAGGATCGCAACGAGAAATTAATGAACATTTTAAACGCCGTCAATAGAGCAATCCCAGGCGATGCTCATGTTATTATTTTTTATTACATTTGTTTACGCTCGTTTTGTTACACGAAACTCCATATTCCCCGAAGTCAAGATACAGACAAAGACTTTTTAATAATTTCGTTAGTTTCCCGCTCGCTTTTTAATATCGACAATTATTACGTGCGCCTTTGAGCCGCTTTTAGGGAGTATTTATTAAAAATAAATGCTGCGGTGAAAAGAGCGGTATCTGTCCATGTAAATATCAAGTGACGAGGGAACAGCGATTATTGGAATCGAATTTTGGCATCTCTATTAACGTAAAGTGGGTCTTAGCTTCTCAAGTGTTGCCGTCGTAGAAAAAAGTATTTTGTGGAAGATCTAGTCAGGTACACAATTGTCGTAAGGCGGGGAGTGACTTTTTTTACTTATAGAATGTGCATCTTTTATTCTCCATGATTGCCAATAAAATACAGGAATAGCGCTTCTATCGCGTTTCCCGCCATCGAACACTCATCTACCCATAGATAAGGCAACAATCAGATTTTCCCGCGAAGTGCTGAAGATAGTGGCATTACCATAATGTAGACGATGTTACGCTAGGGGAATCATCGACTTTTAGTGGGAGGTTTTATTGTGTTACAATTTTGTTATAGCCGTTCTCTTGTGCAGGAATTGTGCCTTCATTTCATTTAAAATAATTTATACATAACGCACAAGACTCTGTTAATTTTAATCATTGTTGTACACAAATATGTTACTTTGAAACCACTTAGCCAACTAGCCTACTGTAACGGTTTCTAAAAACCTACCACTTTTACTAGCCATAAAAATACATCACATTAACTTCACCATATGTGCTTGTTTTGTTATAAATAATATCATATTAATAACAAAGCTTTTGGTATTATACGATTATCTATTCTGCAGTAATATATCTTAAAGGAAAATCCTAATTTGATATCCGATTACATGGCACGAATGCTCCAAGATAATTGTCCGTAGTCAAGGTAAAGCGGTGGCAGCGTTACCTACTTAAGGAGGGTGCCATAAGGTGGGGGTGCCATAGGGAGGTGGTGCCATAAAATATGAATGGGGCAGACGGGACGCGAGCAGCCTATCATGGATGATTATGTCTTATCTGTGGGCGGTGGGCTTTGGAGCTGTTAAGATCATTTTGGGTCTTTTAGTCCACATGGGCTTTGGAGCTATTAAGATCATTTTGGGTCTTTTAGTCCACAGTTGCTGATTAGTCAGTTTCATGGTTAGTGAACAACGAAATTAGCATAATTTTCTTAATGTAAATTGACTGATTAAATATACCTAATGCGATAATTTGCTAATTTTCACAAAATTTTGGTTGTGTGGTTAAGGCAAACTCTTCCATTCTTGTGGCTACAAAAATAACACACAAGTTGTTCATTCACAGCAGGCTAAATGAATGTGTACCCAAAAAATTACGTTTGTTTAAATCGCAAACAGTCAACGCGATGTAACAGTTAAAGCGGATTGTTGGAAAATTTTGTAAGTATTTAATTTAAATAGTTTATATTCGTGTGTTGTTCATATCAGAAAACTATTAACCGCGAGCGATTCCATCAGTTATTTATTGGATTCATTCGCTTTTGGAAAAACTGGAACACTATAAAGTTATTTACGATAATTCGTTTTCAGTTGTATCTGCATAATTAACAATTAGTTTTCACAACTTTTAGCTTTTTTCGTTTTATTAAATACTTATTGGTTTTTCTTTAGTTAAAGTTGATACTTTTTATCATTTAAGCCAAAATGTTGATAAATTTAACTTTAATATTAACGTCTTAAATATATTTATATTGGCAGTAAGCAAAATTTGTAAGACTGTTAATTTTTAAGTGCTGTGGATTTTGTGACAATAAATAAATAAATAAATAAAAGAAGATTCTGAATGACTGACATATAAACGCAAAGCCTAAACCGCTGGGTCTAGAAATTCCAAATTTGGCACGTAGGTTCTTTATGAGATCTAGGGGTGCACTAAGAAATGATTTTTCAAAATTCATCCCCTAAGGGGGTAAAATAGGGGATGAAAGTTTGTATGAAAGGATGTTGATTGCAAAACTGACATTTAGTTTGATGTTCAACACGGTGAACGTGATTCAACCCCTAAAGGGATAAAATGGGGGTTTAAATTGTTGGAGGGAGAGGGCAAGGGAGAAATTTTCCAGAATATCCACGCAGACGAAGTCAAGGGCGGAAGCTAGTTACTAATATTATGCATAGTATTTAGAACTAGCAATCTAAAATTTTATATAGGTAATACTGCGAAATTTGGCATTTTCGATCCATCAGACTATCCAAAACTAAGAGTCTCGTGGTGACTTAGCATAAAGTTTCATAACTGCCCAAAAAAGACGCTAGTAGTTCTAAATGTAGACGCTAGTAGTTCTCTCAGAAAAAATAAAGTTGTTAAAATTAAGTTTGCATATCTCTGGAAAAATTATATGGATATGGCTTAGTAACTTATTTATTATAACTCTGAGGATAGTGGGCGCTGTATGCTGAAATACAGGATTTAATATCCTAGTACAGCAGCAGAGGCTACATTTGTTGATTGTTTTTTCAATGTTTTAAGCTTTTACCTGTTAGATATTCTAATATGTAACATTTAAAGTGTGTGTGGTAATAAAATTATTATTATTATTATTATTATTATTAAATATCCAATAGGCAAACTGTCAATCCTGTCATAAAAAACAATGTTTATGCCATCTCTATAATTGTAGTAAATAACAATTTGTTCAACGCACTAACGATGGTACAGTTCCGCAGATATAATTGGCTGAGTGTCCTCGGCACCAGAGTCAGTTCGTCACGGGCCGGCAATCTATTAAGGGGCAAAAACGGCTAGGAGCGACCGCAGACCCATAAAATATTTATGAGATTTCCAACCCGCCGGCTTCAGTAGACGATGTAGCGGATTTGTATGAATAAATCTGTGCGAGATTGTGGAATGCAACATTTTAAAGAAAAATATAGTGCTTATCCGGCTCGAAGGACCAACGTTTTAAAGTGATTTGTAGGGAGACGGGATAAGTTTGTTTACAATTTAAAGTCTGTAATAGTTTTAATTCATAAAATTGTAAAAAAAGAGGATGATACGTTATTTCTGAAGCACCACTTTGAAAATGTACGTGTGTACATCACTGACTATGTACCGTGTATATGTAATGTCTTTGTGTGGCGCGAATGTCTCTGCTGTTTATTTTATTTTAGTGATATGGAACTTCTTACGCTTACATTTCCTAACTTGGACCTTTCGACTACAGGCTCGGATTAAACTAGGCTCCTCCACCGTCCCGAATCAAAGGTCGCAAGTGAATTTTCGAGTTCAGTCGACGGTAACCGCAGTTCACATGTTGGTGTGTCGTCTGTCAGCCTCCCAACAAGTTTGGTTACCACTTTATTTCTTTTACGCTGTGCGGTTTTCTTTATCTTTTGTTTATTGACTTTAATCGTATACACTGTTCTTTTAGGGTTGTATAAACTTGCTATAATATATTGAATTATTGATGTTCTGTCTTTGTTTTTCAATGCTGACGACATTGTTATGATTGATGTTTGATATTACTTCTTTGCTTACCTCGGTGTCATTACTAGTAATCGTTGTAAAGCGAGCTTCTTCTTTACATCAATAGTAATCAGTGTTTAACTATACATCTACTATAAGTACAATATTTATTAATTGGGGCGTTAGTCATTTTTTTAATCCACAACGTGTTAGTGCTTGGCCTTCACCTCACCTTATGTTAAGGGACGATAAGGCCGAAGGTGGAAGCGTATTACACCCGGAATCCTCACCATTGAGGAACTGGCTATTTTACCTCTAACTGCCGGAACACAACCATTTTAAGGTGTTATTATGGCGTCAGACTTAGGTAAGATGGCGGTAGCTAACCAGGCGGACTTAAAATAAGCCCTACCACCTAAAATTTTTATTGTTGATTGTGACACTAAACACAACAAAAAAGGAAGCAATTTTTCAACTGTGTCCAACAATACACTCTTAATTGTAAAAATGGGAACAGTAATAATGGTAATAGCTCTCCATGGAATCTTTTCACAAATCACAAAAAAATATCTTCAAGCCCAATTATTCCCGTAAGCGACAATTATTTCCATAAAGGTCCCTTTTGTCTAACACCATCCCATTACAAGATAATTGTGCAAACAACAAAAATCGTAAACGTCGGATAAGTAAGGACTTGTGGAGTGTCACGCTCATTTAACGCCGTGAAGTTAAGAAGGACGAAAAAAAAATTAACAATGAAATCTGTGTAATAATAAAAGGACCGTTAAGTAATGGCGGTATACATCATGCGGCAACAATGCTTATATTGCAGATGTGGACTTTTTTGTGTGTATAACGTTTTGTGTGTATAAGGAAACGTTTTTGAAACGATATGAGGTTTTTCAGAAATATTATGGGGGTCTTTTGGAGATGAAGGTGCTTGTTGGTGCGAGAAATATTTGGCTTTTGGAAAACAAAATTATCCAAAACACGATTGTCTGTAGATTTAAGATGGCATTTACGAAGTTCAAACTACAATTGAGCGTTATTTGTTTAAGGCTTGTGTTTAAATGCCTGCCAGAAATGCACTTATATTAATTCCAATAAATTCAAAATACCTGCCAAAACGCATAAATGCTCACCAAATTGTGTTTAATGAAGTATTATAGAAATGAAGCTAATTTCCTTTTTATTTAAGAGTGTGTAATATATGACCTAAATTTACATGGACTAACGATCAGATAACATAATAACATTTATGCAGCATGCAACATGCATGCAAGCATTATTTTGGTGAGCACTTAAAATCTACCCTTTGTTTTATGTGCATTTTATTATAAATTATTTGCATTATGACAAGGGACTTAAACATTAATAAATAATTTACTTATTTTGTTTCAGGTAAGATCTTTTCAATATGCTTGGAGTTAAGTAATGACTGGTGAGTGTTAAAAATGAGTACTAATGCACAGCAATTGATTGATAAATGGGTATAGAAAATATTATGTCAATAAATAAAAAAAAATCTTTATTTACTAAAAGATATTTTTGAATCGAATTCGTTACATATTAAATATGGTTGAGCGAAGCGATGGCTGGAACGGGTGCTGCCATTGGAAATGGGTCTGCTTCCGACTGCCTACATTAACGCATATTGAATAATATGAATTGCATTTTTTTGTAACAGACTCTACTAGACTGAATAATGACTTTAAACTTTGAATTTAGCTTGAACCCTGTAAATTGATTCATTAAAAAATGAGCTAATTAAATAATGTTATTTATTTATTAATGTATGTTTGTAGCATATATGAATGTAATGTCTGGAAACGAAATACTTATTTGTAAATATCGTTCCATCTGATGAAGCTGATAAGTTTTCTGCGCCTCTTTTTTTTGTCAGCTAAAAGACGTCATAACGGGTGGTAGTGTAAAAGAATTGTCGATTTAAAAATGCTTATTTTGTGAGTTTATATGAATAAGGAATTTCATTCATTCATTCAATCATTCGGGTCAAAAGGACCGATTGTGTTTTGTTTGACTTTTGGCAACTACAGTAGTAGTGTACAGTTGTATCAAACGTACTAGTAGCAGAATATGGGATGTTACAAAAAACCCGTAATGCCGAATTTGGAAGATAAGAACCATCAAACCGAACAACTTTTACTATGGGACCAACTCTCAAAATCGCGAAAAACATTCAGCTGTTTCATACAAAAATTAACAATGAAAATATCAGAATGTATGAAACTGCTTATTTTTTTTCGCGCTTTCAGAGTTGGTCCCATAGTAAAAGTTGTTCAGTTTGATGGTCCCATAGTAAAAGTTGTTCAGTTTGATGGTCCCTATCGATGATGCGATGCGATATTGATAATTAAGGATATGTAAACTCGCTATATAAGTAAACTCGTCATGTTTTGAAAAGTCCCATGAATTGAAAGTAAATTCGCCACTCTTAATTTTTTTATTATATTCGTCACAGCTAGATACTTACTACTGTAAACTCGCCACTTTTATTGAATTCTATCATATTTGCAAGAAGTACCGTAAGCAAGCAAGTTGCCCGCTAATAAATATTTAAAAGTAATAATTTTGACCACGCCAAGGTGGATGACTTTGACTCCCATGGGATCCTCAGATTTATGTGACCCTGGTACTTTAAAATTAATATTTACCATACTTTTTACATACTTCAGGATATTAAAAATATAAGTTTCCCTTCTCTAGGTTTATGTAATCCTGGTACTTTTTTAAAATAACGAACTAGTAATCGCATACACAATTTTATGTACACGTCAAATAGCCGTTGCTATAACAACCAGTGTAATTGAGTGGACCTTGTAACCACAGGGGAGTCTCGGCTGATTGGTGGCTGTTGTCACCCCCCCTTAAAGTGGGGGGGAGGGTGTTAACTTGGATGACGGATATGAGAGTAACGCCAAAGGGACGTTTTTAATTTTGTTTAACGGCGGGAGTTTATGATTTTTCTTAAATTAAACTGTTGTTGGTGTAAATTGTCTTTTTAAGTTGAGCCTTTTGCGTAAAACACCTTTGTTTACCTTTGAAAACATTTTTATTACGTCTATTTGTAAATTTTACAACCTTTTTATATTTTTAGATGATTGATCGTTCCGCATGTAAATTGTGGGGTATTTTTTTATGAAAAATTAACAATTGACAAAAACAAGAGAATAATTATTTTAACCATGAATGTATTACTTAGCTCAGTGTCCTATCTCTTTAAAATGATCTCCGAGGCGAATCTTCAGCTAAATATTTAAAATGTCCTTCTAAGCACAAAAGATATTTCACAAGTGAAATATTGAGGCCATATCGTAGGTACTGAAGAATCCGGCGATAACATTAGCGAGAAAAAATATATTAAAGCATAAATATGGCAAGAAACAGGACGACTTATCAGGACGAAGATGGATATGAGGAAATTACTGAAGTTTTTCATTTAAGCTTTATGTGGAACGTGGTAGTAGCTATTTTGTATTAACTAACCAAAGGAGCTGTTGATAGTAGGATAGTAAAAAGTTTGTAGGGATAGCAAACAATGTCAGTGATAAATATTTTCATAGTTGTCATTTAAAAGTTTAATATGAGGTTAGGGAACTACTTCAAGCCAAGAAACATAATGAATGTAGAATAATATACATATTTGATATTTTACACGTCAAGAGTGGAACAGAATTTTGGAATAGCATGACGTAACCAACCATCGTCTAGTTTTGTGTATAAAATTATAATTGGTCTTTGTTTATTACATCGATTTATTTATACTCCAATCACAAAACGCTTTCTCCCAAAACGAACAATGGCATTTTGTTGTTTTGTTCCAGCCGATATTAGCAAAAGTGAATTTAATCAAGCGTGCATAACCCGCGTCTTGACGTCGCCCACAATCCCCAAAAGTATTTTAACTCGAAAATTGTTTTCGCAAAAGTCCGCAACAGCTTGTCGCGAACTCGCGATACGTTACTCAGATAATGGAATGCAAATAAGTTTTTAGCCGCTCGTTCTTTTTTGCAGACGCTACCCCGCTAAGGCGTGATGCGTGTAATTTTTACTTTGAAATTGCCATAGACTTGCATCTTTTTATTTAAACTTTGTCTTACGTAAGTTACATTATTTCAAAATTATATATGTATACATGAACGTTGTAACAAAAAATAGTACTTTGAGTGCTTACACAATATATGCGTTTAAGTCGCACGTTAAGCGCGCGTCTGTCATATCCATACATATACGAGAAAGTACTGAGCCGGTGCAGTCGCTAGCGGAAGCGCTGTGATAACACCAGCGCCACGACTACGCCGCGCGGCAGCCGCTGTAATATGAAGGTGTCCATGGTGCAGCGCTGCTGTCACGCAACAAAATGACTATATGAGAAAGCGCTTTTCTTTTTCTGGCTATATTACGTTACGTACGAAGCTTTTAATTTTATTCAATAAACAGTTAAGGAGTACTAAAAGCTACTAGTTAACTGGGCCTGAATACCTTGCATCGAAAATGAAAGCTAAATAAAATAATATTTTGTCTTATTTCATATTACTTATGCAAAAAAATATGCCTTGAGGACTCTATTTATCGATAAGAAAAAGTCGCAGTCGCAAGTCGCAACTCCCTGGGTGTGGATAACAAAGGAAGCGTGATGGGTATATTATGCAAATGGTTGTATTACGCAACGTTCGAGGGTTGATGGCGTAACCTGTTGTGCGATCTCCTATTGTTCCGGTCTTTGAGACCCATGTACCGGAAGTGTTGAATTTAAATCGTTTCAGGGTTACGTATAGGTATTCAGGTGATTGTTACAATTAAAATACTGATCTTGTTGGTGAACCTGACTAGAACTAAAAAAAAACATTTATGTTATTTAATTTTTAATGAATACCTAAACAAAGTACAAGAATTATAAATCCGAAACACAAACTGTTGCACTGCAATTTATTCATCAATAATACCGCCCGAGTATTAAAAATAAAACGAGGAGCTCGATGGCGCAGTGGCTTAGCACCTGGCCCTGCGATTGCGGAGCTAACTTAAGCAACTTTCGCAGGAGTCGGTCATGGGATGGGTGACTAAAAATTTATTATTTATTTATATCGAGTTCCTCCGTGCTTCGGAAGGCGCCTTAAGCCGTTGGTCCCGGCTGCATATGCAGTCGTTAACACCCACCAATCCGCATTGGGCCTTCGTGGTGTGTTATGGCTCATCCACCTTATCCACCCTTATCATAAGGAAGGCCTGTGTCCCAGCAGTGGGGACATTATAAATGGCTAAGTGGAACTCCTTGCCTGAGTCTGTTTCCCTATAGGTACAATCTGGGGGCCTTCAAGCCGCAAGTGAATGGGTATTTTCTAGGTAAGCGCGTTTCATCATTGCTGACCATGATACGTGATAGCGGTCAAACAAGCGCTTGCCTATCTATCTTAAAAAATTACGAATATTAAAACGCAAAAGAACATCTTTATTTCCGTAGAAACCTATTAACAAATCCTCTCTTCTATTGAACAATTCAGATGACATCCGACTGCCCATATCCTCACAATAAAAAAATCCCTAAAAGGCGGGACGATTCTCCAAACATAATTGGTACACACATTAATCCCCTTGTGGATCATATAAAAGGCTAAGTAAAGGTCCCAATTCGGGAAAAGTACTGAGAGGTACCTTTTGATGCCGTCCTCCTATTTGGATCCTTGTTCGGTTTGGGTTCTTAACATTAAATTCCTTAGATGTTTTAAGAAATCAATACTTTGAAAGAAGAACTTCTTGCTTAGACAGAAATCGTAATTATTAATCAAATGGAACTACCCTATCAAAATTCAAAATTCAAAACTTATTTATTCAGTCTAGGATGTTACAAGCACTTGTGAATGTCAAAGAAGCTACGCCATCGGTTAGCAAGCCCTAAGGGGGAGACCTTGTAACGAGAAGAGCCGGCAAGAAACTCGTAAAAGGCTGCTTTTTTCTCCCTGTATTCAGAGTCCTCAAAAACAGAGAGGCAGAGACAATACCATAACGAAGACCGCAGTTTATCGTCTTTAGTAATATTATGTTTCTGAAATCGTCAGTACCGAGTTTAAATTCATTCAACTCAAATTAAACCGCAGTGGTTTAGTCTTAGCGGTGAAAATAAAATAAAGACGCTTATAGTTTGGAGGTCGTTATAACTCTAGATTGACTATCAAGAGCATAACTAGTCTGTGAGAAGTTAAATCGAAAATTGAAATAGAAAATGAAGTTCATAAACAATGATTGTGGAAACTCAGAAGCTGCAATCGTTGTACCGGAGAAACTAAACAACGCCATCTAGTTGTTCGTTTACGAAGTAGTGGTACTTCGAATCTCCAGCTTCCTTCCAGCAATTCCACATTAATCGTCGCATCCTCGTCGAGTCCTCGTCCATCGTCTGTCCCATGACAAATTACTGTAACGCCGCGATTAATGGCGCGACAACTCGCAGATTGATGATGTAGCTGAGATAATAACACATGATTTATCTGTCCGTGTGTGAATCTCGCAAGGTGTAAGATTCAACGGGGTTTCTATTATTGAATGGTTGTTTCTTAAAGCTTGTTATTTGGATATACTATTGTTCGTATCTGGATAGTGCTGACGCATCTGAATGTTAATGATATCCATATTTTTACACAAATTAGGCTATTTTTCATTCACAATGTTTCGACTTACAAAAATATCATCAACATACACACAAATACGAGTACGACGATAAAGAAAGAAACCAGCAGCGTGAAACTTTTACCTCAGCCAGCAAGGGTGTCTCTAAGAAGGGTGTTAAAGTTTTTTTTACGGTCGCAAGACTGATGATGCTTGTGGTTGAGGCTCTCACAGACTAAATATAATCGACCTCCAAGGGAGCTGAACACTAAAGTACTTTGTCACTCTATTTGTGAGGTTTATTCTGTAAGTTGCAACCGTATTATTATGAGGATGATTCTTCAGACATCTATATATATAAAAGAGAAAATCACTCACTCACTCACTCATCACGAAATCTCAGAAACTATAAGTACTAGTCTCAAATTTTGCATGGGGACTTCTTTTAGGGCGTAGGTGCTCACTAAGACGGGATTTTGCGAAATTCAACCCCTAAAGGGATGAAACAGGGTGGCAAAGTTTGTATGGAGAACGCGATTCCTTGGCTCGATTAACTTGAAATTTGGCAAAGACATTCTTTCACAAATTTCATTGAACACGTGTTTCTTATTTTTTGAATATTTATCCCCTAACGGGGTTAAAAAGTGATAGAAAGCAACTTTTGGGGTGATTGACTTTGACGTTAGAATTGAAACTTCTTTGTGCATTTGATTGATTAATTAAGAAAAATAAATATCATTTGTCATCTCAACGTAGTATTACATTATCTTTGGTCATTTCCTCTAAGAGTAGGTAGAATGCATTTCATTGAATAGTACCTAGGGCGTTATGTTAGCTAGCAGTGCTGACATTTTTTCCTTATTGCGTTGTAATAAGGTGCAAAATTATTCCATCTGATTATCAAATTAATTTTAAAAGAATACAATTTCCGGTCAAGTCGCCTATGCTATGACAATTAATAAAGGATAGGGACAAAGTTTAAGAGCGGCTGGTGTAGATCTGCGCAGTGATTGTTTTTCCC
The DNA here is from genome assembly GCA_963556745.1 of Catoptria pinella. Taxonomy (NCBI): domain Eukaryota; kingdom Metazoa; phylum Arthropoda; class Insecta; order Lepidoptera; family Crambidae; genus Catoptria; species Catoptria pinella. The sequence continues at coordinate 11,271,338 of OY750778.1, read as the reverse complement.
ATGGCCAGCTCTATGTCGCCTGCTCGAGAGTCAGCTCGCCGAATAGCCTTTTTTTTTTTACCGGATAACATGACATGACAGGAAATGTGGTAGGTATGTAGAGAAGTGTTGGATGATCGAGATTGATAATCCTGATAATGCACAACATATTTTTATTTAGAACTAGCTGCACCCGGCATGCGTATTGCAATTCTCCGTTTTTTAACCAGGTACCTTCTCGGTCGTAAGCAGAACAACTCACCAAAGTTTCATCATAATCAGATCAATGGTTTAGGAGTCCCGCCGTCTGTACACTTAGATCTTTTAAACTATGCATAAAAAACCTCATCAAAATCGGTCCCTAAGTTTGGGAGATAGGTTGCCTCAGACAGACAGGCACACACACAGGTCAAACCTATAATACCCCTTGCATAAGTTGTGTACGACGTTCGTATATATATAAAAGATATCCTGTAGTATAGTCTAATAACTTCACACTCACCACATAAGTAACTACATTGTACCCGTGCGAAGCCGGGGCGGGCCGCTAGTGTTAGATATATGGGATTTAAAGCTTCTCGAGAACCACCTACGAAATGCAGCTACAAGTGAGGCAATTGAAGTTTTTAGTCACTTCTGTCCGTACCAATGCCTAAAGGGGGTAGTATTGTCACTAAATTATATAAAAATTTGTTATTTTTAATCTTAATTAAAAACTGCTGCTAGCCTCGAGACTCTTTGAAGAGGATTCTGAATTGGAGGATTCGCTATCATCCGACAGCTTCGCTGTGTAGTCGTAGAAGAAATGCTCCCCATGGGGAAGTGTTCCACCCGTGTCGTTGCTGCAACGGCGATCAGCTACTTTGACGAACACTGAAATTTAAATGATTTTTATGTCAAAATAGGTCCAGAGAGTATTATATCCATGAAAGTACTTTTTTATAAGTACGTGATGAAAAGATACTCACTGGTCCCATCTTGGCAGTTCCTGTAGTGCATCATGCACAGGCTCTTGAAGGATCTCCTGGCGCGCTGGTAGGCCCCACAGATCCACTTGATACGATAGTCGCGCCACTTCAGAGCCATATCTTCAGGGCAATATGTGCACTTGCGATGCCATTTTCTCCTAAAAACATACGACGCTATATGATTTCGAGAGTTTCAAACCGCAATAAAAATAAACACAGAGTTTTGAGTAGCCATCCTAGGTTGTCTTTAATCTCGGATTTCATTTCTAAGTTTAAAGTGGTTATTATACTTGTGATAGCGTTTGTCATATTTTAGCTGCTTGGTGACATTGTTTTTGCTAACTAAGTGGAAAATACTATTAATAATTAATATAATGGAAAGTCAAAAACTAAGATATTATTAAAATTTGAGATACAATAACGATTCTCAAATTGTCTTCCAAACAAATAAATGAATCGTATAAGATGAAACTGATAAAAAAGTAGTTAAAAAAATGAGCTTTACCATCCGTGTCTTTCTTTTGTGGACTGGGGCTCATTCTTTCTCTTCTTCGCTTTTTTGCCGTCTTGCGAAGTTAAAGATGATGATGAATCATACGATACTTCTAGTGATTCTTTGTCTCCTGATTTGCTGTCCACTGATTCATGTTTAAAAAATATATGTTCAGTTATTTGTTGCACATAAATCTCACTGGCCGAGCGATCAACATTGTTTTCTTTTCCAATTAAAATTGGTACCTATATCGCGTAGCACAAGATTTTTATTTACACGACTGCCCAAAAAAGAAGAGTGTATTGTGTTCAGGATTCATATAGGTATGTTATAAATAAGTAATAGATATTTTAAATAAAAAAACAACTATCGTATTTGGTTTACACCTGTAATGGTAGATGTAAGATAAACATGTACTATAGTTACTGAATAAAATATTTTGTATTTTTACACGACTGCCCAAAAAACAGAGAGTGTAATGTGTTCAGGGTTCATGAATGTTTTCACGTGGGTATGTGAGTTTATTTATTCCACCGTGACTTCTAAATGCCTTTACGATATCGTTAGAATCCTTACATCATCCCGAGTGACACTGGCTATATTAAAAAAAAATATGGCGACTGTACCACGCCACTTTCAAATGTGAATAAAAAAGTTTTTTTTTAATTGGTCACTAAAATGTATAAAATTAAAATAAATAAATTTGAACAATATTAAAACACGACTGCCCCGCTAAAAACGAACTAAAAAGTTAAAAAACAAGTGTCATTGCAGTCGGAGAACCTCTTTGATTTAAAATTGTTGTATAAAACGGTCCCCGACTGCAATGACACTTGTTATTTAACTTTTTAGTTCATTTTTAGCGCTGTCCAGTCGTGTTTAATATTTTTTTTAATATATTTTTTGTATTTGCACTTGTAAGTGGTGTTAAATAAATAAATGTTTGTATAGTTTCTTTATTACACCACAACTTATAATAGCCTTAGCAGATTTGGATGTGTGAGGTATCGTTAGAATCCTTACATCACACCGAGTGGCACTGGTTATAGATTTTTTTTAAAGTCAATGTGTCGGCTGACTTGTTATAAGAAAAAAAAATATTTTTCTTTAATTATTACAATATGGGTATTAAATGAAATGCCTTAAAAAGCACATTCCATAACTGTTTAATATGTTAGGATAACAAAAAATATAATTAAAAATATTAAAAATACGACTGCCAAAAAGAACTAAAAAGGTAAACAACAAGTGTCGTTGCAGTCGGGGACCGTTTTGTAGAATATTTTTTAATCAACGAGGTCCCCCGACTATAAACACCTTTTTATTTAACTTTTTAGTTCGGATAAATAATATTAGAAAAAAGTTTTTAGTTCGGTTTTGGCAGGGCAGTCGTGTTTTTAATATTTTATTTTTTTATATACATACTTGATTTAGATTTACTTACTCTTGATTTCACTGGACGATGACGAAGTAGACCGATGCATTTTCTTTTCAAGATTTCTTCTAGCCCAGTTGTCAGGTACATAAATATTACCTGGGCTACCTGGTCTACCTGGGCTACCAGGTCCACTTGGGCTACCCGGGCTACCTAGGCTACCTGTTCTACCTGGTCCATTTGGAGCATCTGGTCTATCTGGTCCACTTGGACTACCTGGGCTACCTGATCTACCTGGTCCATTATTCAATGATTATTTTGGGTTATTGTTTGGGGTGGTGTGAAATGTGGAATCTGAGTTTTTGACCTCAAGGAGCTTGTGGAAACATAAACTTCACTATTCTAAAATTAGAAGCGCCATCTCGCTTCAAATAGATATTATAATAGAATACCTACCAAACGGCACATAGTACTGCTTTTAAAAACCTCGTGGCGACATCTATTAGGTATATTAATTTTTAAACAACATTCAATTTGAGATACTTTTTAACGCCCAAACGCGAGGTCAGCTCACTGAGCCACTGTGAGACAAAAATAACGTTAATCATTTTTCTTATTTGCATTTTTCGTACGTTTGCTAATAACCTTAAGTAATTACATTATTCTATAGGTGGATTTGAGGTTACATTTGATTTTATCGGAACCAGATTGATAAAAACAACATCAATCTTAATAAAATGATCAAAACAATTTTAAATTTGACAGAAGCTGTCTTTTTTATCTCTCTAATAAAAAGTATGAAATACTGTATGAAAAGATACAAGTATGAAATATGTATTTGAAATCATTGTGTTTAAAACCGACATGTCTTTTCTCAATACAGATCGTGAATGAACTCAGTCTTGCACGAATGTCGGCGAATGATACACCTTCAATTGGAGCATTCAGTTCAGTCGAAACTAAAAAACAGTGCGCATATACAGCAATGTACGGCGTGTCAATTGCCGTCAATCAAAATTTTTATCATTTGCTGTCAATGCGGTAGTAGTATTGACAATGATTGTTCCAATTTAGACGACCTCCGAGTTGCTTTGAACACCGGTTCTCAAGGTGTCGCCATCTCTGAGGTCCCGGTTCGATCCCCGGTTTGGTCAATTAAGAAAACGAACTTCTATATTGGCTCAGGTCTGGGTGGTTGTGACCGTTGTATCTGATTTTCATAACACAAGTGCTTTAGCTACTTACTTTGAAATCGAAGCAATGTATGTGATGTTGTCTAATATTTATATATTTATATTTAATTGCACAAGTTAGACGATCAATATTGCATCATTGAGTGTCATCACGTAAGTAGATATTGACAATCGCAATTGACCGTTTCGGGCGACCCTTAGAACTAGCAATTTGGAGCAATAGTTAATATGGCACAAAAGTTATAATAGGATTGCTCTGAGCCAAGTTAAGTTATTTTTATTTTCGCGGATTTTTTAAATTGCCTTACATCTCTTAGAATGTTGATCAGATCAGTTGAATGTAGGATATTGGAGTATGGCAATCTGGATCTCTTCCATTCACTCCTTGGATGGCCATCATCAGATCTCAGCTCGGTCAATCCTTGGCGGAGAAGTATGAAGATCGACTGGGTATCCTGGCCACTACTATACATGGTTATTTGTAAAACACCAACAACCTCTCAGGAGTAGATTAATAACATCATAAACAACAACGTTTGTTCTACGACTTTTCGGAATAAATATATAATCGACTTTCCATACAAATGTCCGTGCATCTGATCGAGAAGTCGATATTTTTGTCATGTTCGGAAAGTCGTAGATCAAATGTTGTTTATGATGTTAGTAATCTATTCCTGTCCGGTGTATTAACAATAACCCTATATAAAAGAACAGATAATGACCCCATAGCTTCTAGGCCTCAACGGCAATTGCTTCAGATTATTTAACTTAGCAATAATAATATATGTATCATTATTTTTTGTTTCACAGCACTTTCAGAATTCAATAAAATTATGAATGTATTCTAAATTATGAATCTTGAATTTTTGAACTTGAATTACTTGGCTACTTTGTTTGTGCCATATTAGTTATTGCTCCAAATGGCTAGTTCTAACAGTTACCTAATGGAACGCATAACTTTTAATGTTTAGGACAGTCTTAAACATAAACGCATGTTGTTAAAAGGCATAATCAAATCATTATGTGGCATAATCTTTTTAAAGCACTATTTTATAACGCATAATATTATGTCAATCGAGTTATGCCAAGAGGCTTTAGGACAGTCCAAATTATGCGATGCGAAAGGTGCCTGTTCTAACAATACGTAGGTAATACGTACATTTTTTTTCTTGGCCGGCACTTTCAGAATTCAAAACAATATTTTTACCAGCAAAAATTTAAGGAAATTTTATACTCTTCAACTTTGTCGTCAACCTTTTTCTCGAGAAGCACATGGTTTCGAAGAGATAAGCGAAAGTACGAAAATCGCTTGAAATTTTCAAGGATTTTTGCCTCCTCCAATTGAGGTTAAAACTCAGATTCTACACAACTATATCCCTACGAACGACCTGCCGACTGGAATTTAGTTTTACCATCGATACGGTTGCAGAATCCACCCATGAGAACTGTAAAGAGCAGATTTTTTTCTTACACTACATTTTATAAAAAAATATATTTGTCATTCATTGTAATCGACTTAATACTCACTGACGATAAGACAGATAACTATTTGTATACATTTTAAAGTCTCCATGTCTAACAAAATTTTGAACAATATAAATCTAACAAAAAACCAACAAATCTAACAAAATTTTGAACAATAATTTCAATATAAATTCTCCTTCATCGTAAATTTGAATGCACTTCAATGTGTTTCGCAATGCAATTCTCTGGGTTTTTATGATAATGTTAGTTTCTATTACTTACCACTATGTCGAAAGTAAAAAAACGGTCTAGAGCGAGTCGGACTTGCGCATCGAGGGTTCCATACCATTCCGAAAAAGTTTACTATTTAGAGACATCGTTGTATTTTTCCTGTAACCTTTACATAATCTTCTATGACATGAAATAATTTCAGATTTTTTTCTATGCAAACTTCGGAGATAAGTGGGAACGGTATTATATTAACGGGCTAAAAAAATATTTGGGAATGTGCAAGCAGCGCTCTTTCATATATAACCCTGTATATTTTGATAAAATTAAATTAGTTAAAAGTGTATTGTTACTTTCACAAAACATTAGCTTACTTATAGATACACAGTATACTTAGGAATAAGATGGTTAGTATGTTATAAAACTCACAAAACCTGAAATTCCTCTCAAAATTTAAGTTTGGGAGTTGCATACTATATTTTATACCATGACTACGAGAAAAAGAAAGATTAACTTAAGCGAAAATATTTTTTCCACAAGAAGTTTGTATATCGAGTACTCTTTGCACAAGGAGTTTGTATCGAGTATTTTTTGCTCAAGGAGGTTGTATAGTACCTATTGAGATGGAGGTCGAATTGTGTTCTAAATTCAAATACCAAAATAGTGATTAAATGTGCTTTTTATTCACTGTTTTCAGTGAATAAAATAAGCTTTTTAGAGAAAGAATAATATAAATAAAATAATTGTTTTGTGAAAAATCGTTTATCATTACATTGACTTCGCTTCTACGTTTTGTAGACATAGAACCAATGTCTCCCGTGGTACGTATCGTTGTGACATCTGTAGTCGTGTAGCTTCACAAACACTAAATGAAAACAAAAAACAAAATAAGGAATATAAAAATAGTGACGTTAGCAGGGATAACCCAATTAACAGAAAAAACAGGGAAAATGATCAATGATCAATATGAACAGTTTCAAAACGCAAATGATAATCATTTACAGTACCTAAATAGATATACCAAAATATGATTATATTCGGAAAAGTTCGCGGCTTTTTGTACTAAAAATAATAAAGATACCACAGCGTGGAACATCTTTATCATCAAAATTACAAGACCTGAATCTGCTGAAACATTTTTTTGCAGTAGTATTCGACAAAGCATCTTCTCTACAAACATTACAAAACATTTTTTGAGCACTAGCAGCGTTCATTTTGTTTTATTAAGGGTCTGAACCCTTATCGAAAAAAAATTGTAAAATGTATGTAATAAAAATTAATAAAATATGAAAAAGCAAGACAATTATCAATTTTGTTTTAATTTCACCGCTATTATCAGAAAGTCAACTGTTGAACAATATATTACATTCCTGCCGAAGTTTAGTATTGCCAGAAAAATAACACGCAAAATTCATGCTTCAAAAAGGCCGCGAACTTTTCCGACTACCTATTTTTGAACACATCGAGACGAAATATCAAAACGCTAACTAAACTTGATTGCGTTGTCGGTCATTTGAAGCAGCGCCCTCGTTCGCGGTTTCCAACAATTGTTTGTGTTATCTCTGGTTGAGAAAGTCCAAAGTTCGATGAAGCTCGAACGGAAGACAATGATTAAACTTTGATGCGAAGACAAACAAATTTATTTGAACTTGCTTCGGAAAAGGGATAGGCTGTGATGGGGAATGTGGTTGAATAATAACTTCGTATTTCTTCATTGTCAATCTATCAATGCAAATGAAATTCACGTAGATTTTGAAGGGTAACCTTAAAATTGAGTTTAATAGAAGACAGTTTTTAAGCACCTAGCAATAAATAAGAGCCGTAACTATTTTCTAATATTTGTCACATTAGTAAAATGTGCTTTTGAACTGAGCAGTTTACATCATGGCGAATCAAACTGAGACTTATAGGGGATTTAGTAAAGAATTCTAAAAACTGAAAGCAAAGGTTTCAAAATTGCTAAAACGTGAATTAAAACTTTTATAACCGAATGTGTTAGGCCCTCAATCCAGACGGTTGCAATAAGAGGCATAGCTTAGATCTCAGAAAGTACCATCTCTCTGTTAATAATTTTCATTTTAGAATTTAGTTAAGAATTTCTAACATCATAATTATGTAATTGTTTTTGTTCCAAATAAATAAAAATAAAGTAACAATGAATATCAAACTTACTGGTGCCATCTTGGCAGTTTCTGTAACGCATCATGCATTCACTCTTGAAAGTCCTGCGCGCGCGCTGGTATCCCGCGCAGATCCATTTGATGCCTCGATTCGTGTGCTTTTTCATCATGTCGTGTGGACATGCGCTGCAAGCTCGAAAGGTTTCAGTTCTTAAGAGACATAAAAATAATAGGTTATTAATGTTGCAAACTCTTTAGATCTGTAATTAAGGCTTCACGCCCACGAGCGATTTATCACTGAGCGATTTTTTGTCGCTGAGAATAGAACATACAGAGTTCAATACGTAAACGCCCACGAGCTACAAAAAGTAGCTCAACGACTAATCGCCCGCGAAATGACACTGACAAGATTGACAAAGGGCTTCTTCTTCTTTTTTTTGTTATGGCAATCTACTTTCCTCTTGGAAGTAATTTTTGCCAGTGTCAAGTGTTAAATAGTTCAGTGGTAGATATTGGTAGATATTGTTTAATTCTTCATTAGAATGCGGGTGCATCGCATTCCAATGCTGCTTGGAGCATTTGGCACCAAGTATATCAAGACAGTTAACTCGGTTAGTTCTGCCGAGGAAGCCACCACTTCAATAAAAGTCTCAGCTTCACACAACCAAGATCGCGCCTATTTCAATTATCTCACATGTTGTTCAGTTGCGTAGACACTTGTACCATATAACTGCACCAATTTCAAGACACAATATCTACTATGAATCAATTTGAAAATAATTAAAATAGAAACCAAACCGAACTCGACAAAATGGCGCCAAAAACTCCGACAAAGGGCTTACTGACAAAAAAAAACCTCGCTATTAATTCTTTTTGATTGCAAATAGTTTTATGAATGATATGACGACCTCCGTGGTCGGGTGGCTTTGTACACCGGTTTTCAAGGTATCGCCAACTCTGAGGTCCCAAGTTCGATCCCCGGTTGGGTCAATTTAGAAAACAACCTTTTCTATATTGGCTCAGGTCTGGGTGTTTGTGATACCACCGTTGTCTCTGATTTCCATGACACAAGTGCTTTAACTACTTACTTTGGAATCGGAGCAATGTGTGTGATGTTGTCAAATATTTATTTATTGATTATTTATTATATGAAATCTCAAATAATAAAGAATTGTTTGTTGGTAATGACTTTTACGACATAAAAATCATTGGTCACACGCATAGCGAACTGCTCTTTACTTTCCATCTTTCTAAAATTAGCTATCAAAATCATGCTGAAAAAGAGTAATATACCTATGTTATGAGTTGTGATTTTGTTGAGTGATTAGAAATAAAAAATAATATAATTACTTATGGTGTTTAATGATTTTTTTTATACTCACGCTCGTCTGTTTTCGCTTGTCTCTGCTGATGATGCTCCTGAAGATGATGAACTTGAAACTGAATACGAACTTGACAATGAACTGAAAAAGGACAGTTTCAAAATACCGCATAATATTACAAATGAGTCAACTATTAAACCTAGTCCTTCAGAGTATCGAATCTTTTGTCTACCGTAACCACTAAAAAATGTTTCTTAATTACAGAATAAATACTCTTATGCAAATTGTAATAAAGACTTAAATCACGTTTCTTACTTGCTGGATACCTCACTAGATGAGTCGAGTTCACTGCTAGTTAAGGATTCGGACGAGTCGTACGAAATCCATTTTTCTTCTCTATGTTGTGCATCTCCCAGCGCAGCTATATTCTCAACTTCGTCTATGTATCTCAAAGTAGTGGCACCGACATCATAATTGAAGGCTAAACACAAACCGCTTTATTCATTAAAAAACCTTAAACAATAGAGTTATCGTGAATTTTAGTTAAATTGCTGATAAGGCTTATTAAACGTCATACAACTCATTATACATAAACGTATTATGTTGTCGTTCTGACGAATCCATTGACAAACAGGCAAATCCACTGGCTGATATCCACATTTTCAGAAAAAAGAAAACAATAACTGTCAATGTTGTAAAATGACGTACAATCAGCTGTTATGTAGTCGGCCATGTTATTCACTAAAATAGGGATAAAATAGGCAGCACCCTTCTATAACTTTATCAAAGGTTTATAGAGCATTTGTCGCTATAAAAAATAATAAATAAATATTTGACAGTATCACATACATTGCTCCGATTCCAAAGTAAGTAGCTAAAGCACTTGGGTTATGGAAATCAGAGACAACGATGGTATCACCAACACCCAGACCTGAGCTAATATAGAAAAGTTGGTTTTCTAAATTGACCCAACCGGGGATCGAACCCGGGACCTCAGAGATGGCGACACCATGAAAACCGGTGTACAGGCCACTCGACCACAGAGGTCGTAAAGCTATTGAGCGATGATTTTCAAGAAATTCCTTATAACAAGCTTATAGGCCTTCTATAATTTCGTATGAATAAGACGGAAACTTTTTACATGTCTTATAAGGAATTTATGACGACGGGGAGTCACTAAGTTAAAAAGATTATAAACTAAATACCCTCATGGGAGACGCACTCGTTGCCTGGTCGCGCTATTAACAATAAATAGATAAAGATAAATGTTACTACACTGGCCTTCAAAACTTAGTACCACACTCTAACTTTTAAAATACACAAGATATCTTTCGAAATAAAAAGGACTAAAAATTTTTTTTATATTATAACTTCACAATCGATAACCTTCTTTAAAAAGATACCTTTTTTATTTTAAAACTCTAACTTCTTTTGTTTAATGCTGGGGCCACACTAAGGCTTAACGGCATTAATTATGGCGCTAATTTTCCTTATGCCTAAACGCATAAGGCTCATCAATTGCAATATTCAATGGCGTTTGCCGTTAGTGTGGCCCCAGCGTAAGAGAAATTTCTATAGAAATAAAACACTTTTTACTGATTACAGCGCGTATATTATTAATTCAGGTGTTGTTAGAATTATTTCGTTTGTATTTATTGATTTTAGAATTCCCGACGTTTCGGCACCTTTCCAGGGGCCGTGGTCACGGGAGGACTTTTTATTCAGAGGAGGGAGAAATTTCTATTTTGTAAAAGTGTGGTACTAAGTTTTAAAGCAATTAAATCTTTAGCTACAACTAGTATTATATTATCTGTGCCACAACTCATCATGACTGCTCGTCTGTCGAAAGGTTTTTTTAATATATTATATTCAATGTGATTTATTTAAATTTGATGTTTTCGAAAGTTGTAATAGAAGTTTTCTGTATAATTTCTCATATTCGCCGTGTGCTAGTTAGAATTTAAAAATGTTTAATTTGGGGTATTATTGTATTAAACTCCAATTTATTTTTATTCTAACTGGTACATACACGGCAAATAAGAGAAATTATAAAGTTTTGACAGTAAAGTCGGCAAGTTGACTATTACAGCTTTCGAACGATATCAAATTCAAATAAAATGAGATTGGCCTGTTTCACAATGTAAAAGTAAATTCTGAGCAGCTTACTTGACAGATAATTTGACAGTTATGATATGAAAAATTTGTTAAATCATCTGTCAAGTGAGCTACTCAGAACTTAGCTCTTTTTGTACGAAAAATCATATGGTGGCCCCTATTTTTCTTTTGAGCAGTATATATTTGTTCAAGGTTGTCTTCATAAAATTAGGACGATGTCTTTTTAATGATTTGTTTTTTAAGCAATCACAAAAGTTAGGCACTGAAATTATTCGATCCAGGTGAAAGACAAACTCTTGAATACAGAAGAATCAAGGTAGACGAGGTAGTATTTTCTTATGATAAATGTGAAATCACAGTCAATGTAGGTTAACGATTTTAAGTCTTGTTTTATCTGTTACCGATTCAGGTGAAGTGATTAAGTGTGTCTTTCTGTGATCGTCCTCATTAAAACTTTGTCTCTAAGGGTGAAACTTTATGGTAAGTTCCTTTCAAGAGAACCGATAATTTATTCATGGTGGTATTACATTGTTGTGTTTATAAGAACTGTTGAATTATGATCTGCTAAGTAATGCTCTATTGGAAAGAATTTATTTTTGTTTTTATTTTCTAATAAATTAATTATAATTATCATTGTGTATGTTTTCCCAATTGCAGGAAAGAAACGCTAAAGTTGAACTCTGATTGTTTATGTCAATAACAACCCATTTGAAATAATGGATGGAATTGATGAATGGAATTTGTCGTATTACAAAAAATAACATGCCCTTTTTATTGACTTTTCGAAAAGAGAATGAAAAAAAAGGTTATATATATATTTTTATTTTTCTTCAATATATATTTTTCACTAAAATAAAAATGTTAGAAAAGTTAAAAAAATTGCCGGAAGTGACGTAGCTCTGAGGCTCTATGCAGTGATGTCATTGCCACACAGTGCCTAAGATTAAAAAAAATACTGAAAGCCGACTGTTACCTCAATGTCAAACAAAAATCAATCAAAACAACTGCTGCTTGTTGAAATGAAATTGAACGAAAAATAATCGCGAGGATTAACCGCAAAAACTTAGATCGAACCGTAGCAAACAAACATTCTGAAAACATGTGGAAAACGCTGTCATTGTCAAACAATGTTTTTTTTTATTTTGACAAAATATTTTTTGTCCATTGAAATAAGTTTATGTGTAGGATATTATGTTGATAACCGTTTTCTGTAACCGCAATTTATACTGTTTGTAAATAATACAGCTCTACAAATTCATAGGTTTAATTAAAATCTCCCGTTTATGTTCCCTTGGATTTAATTTCTGTAACTGTGACGTTTGATGCGGAGAAATTAGCATTTATAATTGATTGCCCTTAAAACGCTCCGCTAAATTCTAAAAGGTTGATTCTCTTCAATTTCTTCTGTTTTAGTTCAGTACTCTCAAATTTCATACAAGGATTATAGATTGTTCAAATTGATGTTTCTATTTCTTATGATTTTAGTATTCTCTACAATTTTGGTCATTAAAATATAATTAGTATCGGTAGATACAACTAAAGTTTATAGTCACTCTTTAACTTGATCTAAATTATTTATAATGATTTAACATTAAATACTGAATGAACCGTTTAAGGCAATGACTTCAATTACATAGATGAGCTGTTCAAAACTAAAATTGTGTCACAACCAACCTTTGCGGCGCATCAACTGTTTCTCTCCGTCGCTCGCAATATACTAAAGGAGTTTCGGTGCATGCACCGTAACTTAATGAGCAATTTTTTGTTACTGTATAGCCTGCCTAGGGTAGTATATACATAAAAGTCTTTGGTTTAACGTTTTTGTTGTGTTCTTCTAGACCACAAATACGACTTTTGGAAACCTTGTAACATTATTTTCCTAAAATGTTCATCATACGTGGGACACACTGAAAGTTCTTAGAATATAAAAAAATAAACGAAATGTGGTGTTGCTTATACTTTTATTGTTTTTCGAAGTATGCCCCATTCCTTTCTAAGCAACGTCGCATTCGATGGAACCATTGAGAAAACCAGTGGGCCCACTCTTCTTTAGGGATCTCTTCTACGGCCATTTCGTACGCAGTCACGCAGCTTCAGGGTTCATAAAGCGAATACCTCGTAGTTTATTTTTGATTTTTGGGAATAAATAAAAGTCGCAAGGTGCTAGGTCGGTACTGTAAGGCGGATGACTCATTATCTCAACACCCGCCGTAGTCAAATATTGGACTGTCTGTCGCGCGGAATGTGCTGAAGCGTTATCGTGGTGAAGTACGATCCTGCTTCGTGGGCGCTGCTGTCGAACTTTTTTTGAGACAACTGGCAAACAATTGTTATTATACCAGTCTGCAGTAACTGTCCTTTTGTCTTCCAGTACAACTGTCGCGAAATGACCCGTCCGTCCGAAGAATGAGGCAATCATCTTTTTTCCTTCACTTCGTCCTTTCTTTACTTTTGTTGGCAAATTCTCAAAAGGAAACACCCACTGAGCAGATTGTCTTTTGGTTTCGGGTTCGTAACAATAAATCCAGCTTTCATCACCTGTGCCGATGTCAAATACAGCATTCGAGTTACCTCCGTTGTACTTTTCTATCATTTCGTGGCACCAATCTACGCGACGTCGTTTTTTATCTTCGGTAAAATCGTGGGGTATCCATCTAGTGCATAGCTTCCTGGCGCCTAAATGCTCATGTAAGATTTTTCGTACATGGCTCATACCAATGCCTAGGCTTGCTCGAATTTGTTGGTAGGTCACTCTCTTATCAGCCTCCATCATGCACCGCACAGCAATGACGTTATCTTCAGTTGTCGCCGTTGAAGGTCGTCCCTCAAGCAGATCATCAGTGAGATTCCTACGACCACGCTTGAACTCATTAAACCAGTTGTAAACAGTGGCACGAGATGGGGCTTCATCATGAAAGGCTAGTCGAAGTCTTTCATAACTTTGTTGTTGAGTAAGACTACAACGAAAGTCGTAATAAATCATAGAGCGAAAATTTTCTCTTGTTAAATTCATCTTGTCGTGCTTCTCGCACTTTTCAAATTGCCGCCAATTCATAAAAACAAATGACAGCTAAATTAAATTTACATTATTAGGTTACCAAAGAGTTCTAAATTTGAAATTTAAATAAATTTTTCGTTTGATATGTTTCTAACTAGCCAGTTCTAAAAACTTTCAGTGTTACCCTTGTATTTAGCAGCATAAATTTCAGCAAAACGACACGTCTCTCCTCTTACCAGCGATCGCAAACAGCACGATACACCAAACTCTCATAATTCACTACCTACTTCCCCGATCCAATAAGTCTCATTTTATATTCCCTCGCAAAAACGAATAGAGCGTCATAATAACGTCGAACGCTATATTTTTTATTGCTTATTGTATTGCGAAAGTGTTTTTATTTTCACTGGGGTATGGTCGCGAACGGTGTCTCTCTAGTTTTATTGTTCTCGGTGTCCTCGGATGAATGTGTTTATTTTTTATTATGTTTATTAGCTTTTTTTTGTGGGTTTGTGCGTCTAAAAATAACGATTTTAACTAATAATGTTGCATTGAGTGGGAACTTGTTATTTCGATATTTTTTATATCGTTTGTTATGCTGTAGATCAATTCGCTATAGACAAAAAATAACGTTTGTCTTCCCCAGCGTTGAAGATAGTTGTTTAACTCAAAAAGAGTTGAGAGAACAAGTTTCTAATGCTGAATTAAGCTTTTTACAAGAAAAGTCACGTGAAATAACTATTCTTACCTATAACACTTTTCTAGCTGGTAAAAGTGAAAAGTTGTATGTTTAACATGAGACCAAATTTTTGTTATGTCTCGTGCCTTTAAATCACTTACTGTGCTCAGTAGTTTATATTAGAATTCAATTCAATTCTAGACTACATCGCTAGTTTGTGATTTAATGTCGGCACTCGCAGCACAAATTGACTTTGGTCTCTAGTTTAACAAATGACTGTTTCTTTTAATTTGTCTCTCATGTTTTCATTACAACCATTAAGGCATCTCAAGCTTGCAGTCAAAATACATATTTTTAGGTTTATGTCAATAAATAAAATTTTAATAAAACTATGTTCTATGGGATGTCAATAAAACTACATTTTATATTGTGCTTCTTTATTTAGCACTATTTGCTTCACTCGGGTGCAGTATATTTAAAATCGAATCGTTGTCTCGCCATGTCGTCGTTTATTTGATCAGCTCGTATTTTGATTATTCTGCTAAGCTTGGATCAGCTGAAACAGAAGCGTTGTAATTAGGCCTTTATTTTATAATAATAGGTGAGTGTTAACATAAATAAATAAATATAAATGCTTGGACAATTTCACACAGCGCCATCTAGCCCCAAACTAAGCAAAGCTTGTAATATGGGTGCTAGACAACCTGATATACCTACTACTTATTAAATATAATATACATAGTAACACCCAGACCCATCACAGAAATTAAAATTCACCATTTCAATTTCTGCCCGGCCGGGAATCGAACCCAGGACCTCTAGCGTGGTAGACCGGCATGTTGACTACTGCACCACCCAGATCGTCACATAGTATCGTCTATATAGATGTCTTCGAAATCAAAACTTATTTCAAAATCTTTCTATCGTTAATGCGTGATTCTTGACTACCTCCATAGCCCATAGTAGTTCAGAGAGTTTATAATATTAAAGGCTTCTTAGCTGAAATCTTTAGTTAAGGTCTCCTTAACTTTGAGGAAGCTGTCCGTTTCATAGAGTTTCCGTCAAATCTGACAACTTTTTTGAATTTAAGGTGGCCTTAACTTTAAGATTCGTTAGAGTGTTTGGCCGTAAACTAAGATTATAATGAATACAGATCTGTGAATTCGTGATGGTTAGTGAACTGAACACATGTGCCGTGCATGTTATTACAATATTTTATGATACATACTTTGTTGATAAAAATGTTAGCAAACCAAGTGTTCTACATCCAAGCAACGACAACAAAATGCATCATAATAATACTCCTTACTGGCACGGATTTCCTAAGCAGAGAGAATAGAGGTCGCCACTAGAGTCCTTGTGGCAGTAGCAAGCCTGGCAGTTCTCGTGGTACATATCTCCGTCATACTTGCATTGCTTACCTAAAGACCCGCGATACTAATTTAGACCTTTTGGTTATGAGATAAAACTGTAAATACCTTTGCTATTATAGGTAAGTAAGAAAAAAAATCTCATGCATTTATGTTCTGGATTTTAAAAAGTATCTTTAAACATTGATAAGGTCTAAAAGCCGACAGCATAAAAGGTGTAAAATAAATTTTACAGATGTTTGTTTACAAGAAAAATCCAATAACTTCTAAGCTATGAGGGTCCCACAGGAAGTTTGATTAAATAGAATTTGCATGAGACCCGTACGCCATCTGCTCTTGTAATATATTTTTAATTTATGTCCCAAAAGTTGTCAAGGCCCAGCAAGGTATTAGGGAATACGGCTTGTTAAAAATTATACCCAACTTGGGCTGAATCTTTTTTTTGTCTCCGAGTTTTGGGTAGTATTAAGAGTTCAGAAAACCTTAACTCACCAGATTTTATAGCTGAAGCTGTCGCATACGCATCTAAAAAGAAAATACAGTAAAACAATATAATTCGGTTTTTTTAATCTATGGTGGATAATCCTACTAATATTACAAATGCGAAAATGTGTGTGTGTGTGTGTTTGTTACCTCTTCGAGCCTAAACGGCTGTACGGATTGGATGAATTTTGGTTGGTAGACAGATTAGGAACTGAATTATCATTATAAGCTACTTTTTATCCTGGTCAAAGGTTTCCTAGGGTCCATGCGAACAAAACAACGGACGGCCGCTAGTAATGTTATAAAATAAAACTTACTTGCTTGAGCAGAAGAACCTTGTGCCGATCCTTGGTTAGGACCAAAAATTCCTGGTGTTTTAAAGAAGGAGGTGCCATCCGAAAGGGAGTTACCCGCAAAAGCATTAGCATCTGCTATAGCTGACCCACTTCCTTGGCTAGAAGCAAAAGCGTTCGCATCCGCAGAAGCCAATGATTGGGAATAGCTCGGGGATACGCCTGGAGTGTAAAGGATCGGGTTGGGTGTCGGATAACCTGGGCTGTATCCAGCGTTAGAGAAAGCACTTGCGTCGGCTTCTGCAAATGCTTGTGAACTACCTTGCCCTGGTTGAAGGCCTGGATTGAAGTATCCTGGATAGCTTGGTACATTATACCCGGAATTAGTCAAAGCGATCGCTTCAGCCTCAGCTTGAGCTTGTGCACTACTCGGGCGTGGCTGAAATCCAGGGTAGAAACCGGAATAATTAGGCTTGTTGTATCCGGAATTAGCAAATGCACTCGCTCCAGCTTCGGCTATTGCTTGCGAAACACCCTGACTTGGGATAATTGAGGGAGCACTAGGAAAGTATCCTCCGCTGGATGGCGTATATACTGGCCCTGGAGTTGACCCGATGGGACTAGAGGTGGGATAAAGTGGTTGGTAAGTGCTATATCCAGAATTCGCTATTGCATTGGCTTCAGCATTGGCGAAGGTAGAAGGAGCTGTTGTAAGTAAACCAGTGTAGTAGGTTTTGGGACTAGGAAGAAATCCTATTTGCGGCGGTTGATATTGACTAAACCCGGAGTTCGCGATTGCATTTGCATCAGCTTCCGCAAAAGAGTTCCCTTGGTTTCCAATAGGAGTGGGATTAAGTGGTTGGTAAGAGCTATATCCCGAATTTGCTATTGCATTGGCTTCAGCATTGGCAAAGGTAGAAGGAGGTGTTGTAAGTAAACCAGTGTAGTGTGTTTTGGGACTAGGAAGGAATCCTATTTGTGGGGGTTGATATGGGCTGTATCCGGAGTTCGCGATTGCATTCGCATCAGCTTGTGCAAACGAGTTCCCTTGGTTTCCAGTAGCCTCAGCTTGAGCTTGTGCAAAAGCATTGGCGCTACTTGATCCTCCACTCGGGAAGAAGGTTATCAGGTCTGCAAGAAACCAAACAATATAAAGATGTATCATATATCACTTTAAAAGTACACCTCAGTTTATTGGCAATATAAAACTTTCTCAACGGTCGTTAGCAGGTAGTCGTACCAGAAACACGGCCGCCGCAATAAAAACGGATAAAGGGCAAAGTATGCAATTACAACCGATCCCTCGAAACGGTAACACAGAGAACATCGAGAAACCAATACACTTAGGCTTTGTGGTCAGTCAATCATTGGAGCGCCATTCACTCGTTTGGATGTTACATCCACTGACAATTGCCCCAACATTTCGTTGGTAACAAAATTGAGCGAAATGGCATTCCTGCTTTTTAAGCTCCAGGCTGAGAGCTTTTTTACGTGTCAATTTTAACACACATGTACAGTCGTAAATTTTTACTTTATTTGCTTCGGGGCTTAACGCTCAGGTGTTGCTGGGAGGCCAATAAACGTTTTTATTTTCCATGACGGCGTCGTTGAAAGTTTCGACTGTGTTTATTACTCTAGCTGCATGTTAGGACGGCCCGATGGTCAGCAGGTGCGTTAAGGCCTTGCGGCTTTGAGAATTTGACTAGCGAATTCAAATCTGGCCCTGAGAATATATGATTCATAAATATCAATGTGCACGCTTGCAGTATTTTCAAACCCAAGTCTGAATACACAAGCTCCGAAATTTAAAGCAGTTTTATATTTGTTTTTACTTGAAAACAATTTTATTTCACTTACCAGGTTGCGGTTGGGGCTTCGCGTATTCAATACCTGAGATAGTAAAACAGTGAATTTAAATATCGTTTTATTAAGTAAACCTTTAGAGAAGATTTATTTAAATGTACTTACAATAGAATATTCATTTCCAAGTTCATACCTAGTCAATGTAACTCTCAATTTCACGTTTATATTCATCATATATTTTGATTATTTTATCCATTTAAATGGGTTTATGCTACATTCTAAGCGTTAGAGGGCCTAGACTAAGAAAAAGCCGATGATGTAGCGAGCTTGCTCGGAAGCAAGCTCGCCTGGTAAGAGTAAGCAACTACCATAAACAAAAAAAAAATATTTTAAATATAATTTAACTACTTACAGCAGTCAGGTTTGGTGTAACATGAGATCTCGATAGTGACTCGCTGGAAAGCGATGCTCTCTGTGCAGATGCAGACCTGGCATTCATCCCAAGGGTGCTGGAAGGGTTGCCGTGGAATGTAGGGTTGACAGGATTCATCTAGAAAGTAATCATGTCAGTACGAGTAAACGTATATACCAGAAAACTGAATAACCGTGGTCTTGGTCTCTTAGTACTTAGTAGATGCCAGAAAGTTGGTGAAAAAAGTAAATGAGGTATTTATTACTGCTCACTCCAAAAATTTGTGAAAGTTGTTTTGGTTTTAAACAACTAATACACATGAAGAAGATTTTATCAATGACAAGGAACTTCAGTTTTTTGTAATTCTTCACTATTATGATACCAATATCAAGTTCTAAAAAATTTTTAGGTCTTTATGAATTTGTAAAATTGGAAAGAAAGTGCGTATTTCATTTTAGTCCAACTTACGAGGCGATGGTCCTGGCAGTGGTCCCGGCACCGGTATTGGCAGAGGTAGAGGAATTGGTCCAGGTGGTACTGGCACCGGTGTAGGGTATGGTCCAGGCAATGGTGACGGGTACGGTCCAGGTAATGGCGACGGGTACGGTCCAGGCAATGGTGACGGGTACGGTCCAGGCAATGGTGACGGGTACGGTCCAGGCAATGGTGACGGGTACGGTCCAGGCAATGGTGACGGGTATGGTTCAGGTACTGGTGAAGGGAATGGTCCTGGGACTGGAGCCGGGTACGGTCCTGGCGTCGGGTACGGTTCTGGTGTCGGTGGAGGGTACGGTCCTGGTCCTGGGCGAAGGAATGAAAAGTTTTTATTAATAGGACATAATTTGTGTGTTTTGTGACTTAAATAACTTGCCCCTAGTAAAATAAACAGGGAAATTACCTATTGGTTCTGGAATTGGTCCAGGAATTGGTGATGGTACTGGTGGCTCTGTAAATCAGTAAATCATTTTAGAATTAATCGAATTCTTATTTCTTACAATTATCAGAATCAACGTAATTCTATAAAATAAACATGAAAAAATTAGGTCCTCGACTCCTCGACTTCTGCAGTACGATTGAATTCAGTAATTTTACCACATATCGGATTTGGGACGCAAGTGAAATGCTTCACAGGTACCAAGTCCACCATAAGGACGATACACTTGCAGACTAAGCAGACCTCAGTCGGGTGAGGAAACGCAACGTCGACAGGTAACTTGTCGCAAATCGGTACTGAAAACAAACATTTGATTAACTCCATATTGTCTGCATTTTTTAATTATGAGTCAAAATTAGTTGTTATTTACAACTTCAACAACCAAAATATATTCTGTCTTACATGGAATAGGCACATCTGGAACTGGTACTGTGAATAAATGAAAAGATAATGATAATAAACAGTTTATCAAATGTCTGAGTCAGGTTTAAAAATTATAAAATTATTCTTAGAAACACTTACGCAATGGCTCTGGTGGTAGCACTGCAATTCCAAAACAAAAATATGCATTAACAGTTGCAAGAAAAGTTTACTAAAGATTGGATTAAATGAATTGATTGTGTCATACCGCATTGTGGGTTCTCCTTGCATATTATTTTCACGTCAGGGTTTCCAAATAAGTCAAAAAGTTCGTGGCAGATGCATATTTGACACGGATTCAGGGGATTCTGGAATGGCTGGCCATTTGGAAGAGGACTGCAGGTGACTGAAACAATAATTGATTTATATTTGTTTTTTGCTGGATATATAAGAGCCATCAATCCTTAGATTTTGAGAAAGGTTTTTCGTACAAGTTTTTTTTTAATATGTACATACCGTCTGTTTTCGGTGTTGGCAGTGGTATAGGAAGAGGTGTTGGAGAAAATGGTGGTACGAATGGACTTGGTTCTGGTGTAGGAGAAGGCGGTTGGGGGGGCAATGGCCTGATACATCCACTACAGCTGGCGCAAACTGGGCTCAAGTCGGGCATGCATACACACACCATGCAGTCATAGTCCACAGTCCAGACGTTGTGCAGTTCTCCGACAAATCTACAGTTTAGATCTGGACCGCCTGTAATCACCATTTAATATTGAAAAACAAGTTTAACGTTACTTTATCACAATAAGAAAAACTCAAAGTTCAATGAAAAAGTTGTTTACCTGGGAATTGATTTGGTCTGATGTATTCGTTATTTGGAACTGGCCTGGCGAAATAACCTGAAAGAAACGGTTGAGTTTTTTCGGTCGGTTAATTCGTCCTGTGAAAGGTAAAAAGTACATGATAATGTATTATCCAACAAACCTGGACCACCAAACGCCTGAGCATTGGTAGAGGCTGCAGCGATTGCGTTTGCGGCAGAGGGGTTGGATGGGGGGCTCGGGTACAAAGGCAGTGGCTGGTAACCTCCTGGTACATAGGGAAATCCACTTTGAGCATTAGCAATGGCTTGAGCTTCGGCTTGAGCTTGTGCTTGACCTTGAGTCTGAGCCAGTGCTTGTGTTTGGGCCTGCGCTTGAGCTTTGGCTTGTGCCTGTCCTTGTGCTTGGGCTTGAGCTTGTGCTTGTGCTTGGGATTGGACAGCTTGTGCTTGTGTTAGGGCCTGAGCTTGTGCTTGGGCAGCCTGTGTTTGTGCTTGGGCTTGAGCTTGGGCTTGTGCTGCTTGGGCTTGGGCTTGAGCTTGTGCTAGAGCAAATGCTTGAGCTTGGGCTTGAGCTTCGGCTAATGCCTGTGCTTGAGCGCTGAATAGTGCCGGTCCGGTGCTTGGATAGTTCAGATTACCTGGTCCAAATGATGGGCTATAGCCACCACTTTCCGCTGACGCTTGGGTCTTGGCAGAAGCAAGTGCAGAACTAAGTCCTGTAGGGCCGGAACCTAGATAAGGTCCATTTACTGGTCCCAATGCGTTGCTCGAAGCGTATGCTTGAGCGTCAGCATTAGCAGATCCAAATAGATTTGGTGAAAAGTTGTTTGGTTGGATTCCGCTTGAGGTCGGAAATCCTTGGTTGTTTTCAGCTAAGCTGTTAGCTTCGGCTATCGCCAAAGCGGCTGATCTTACCGTACTGTCAGCAACGTTGGAATCATCAGATGCTGCTGGAGACAGAAGGTATGTTAGAAACAATACCCCCCACAACGCAGCCCTCATGATGGCTGATTTCCCACTAATACATATATCGATAATTTTCCTAAGCCTAACCGAGTCAAACTGAAGCTGATATGAATAATTCCGGCGTAGTCCCTTATAAAGGATTTTTAAGAAAAGCGTACAAATTGGTGATTATGATTTATTGATATACTAAACTAATTCATTTTGAACGCTTTGTTATATGATTAGTCTTAGTAGCAATAACCGTCAATTTGTACCAGATTGATTATGTTTTATCAGTTAAAAAGCATTTCGAAATATTTTAGCGTTCCATGGCTCTATAGGAAAACCGGCCTCATCATCTTTTCATAAAATTTAGCAGAAAGTAAAACCTCAAGCCCTCAAGGCTAGTGAAGGAAAAAAATCCGTTAACTTAAAGGTGGATCCACACTTGTAACATTTTGGCGTGTCAGAACACCGTGTCTTTACAGTGCGCTGTTGTAACACTGTAACAAAGAGACGATGTATGATAAAGACACGGTGTTTCTGACACGCCAAAATGATAATGTGTGGATCCACCTTAATGTAAAAAATTTATCGGAACTTTTGCCGTTCGAGTCAGGCTCGCACTTGTCCCTTTTTTAAGTCTGAATAATTTTGCATTGTATATACTTTTGTCAGTGTGCATAATTGGTATGTACTACATTTTTTTAATAAAAAACACTCGATTATAATCTTTCCGGTCTTCATTGTTTACTCAACTATTTAATACTACCGGCCACCCACGACTTCGTCTGCTTGGACAGTTATTTTTATATTCCTTGCAAAAAGCGACGTGTAGGCGAGAATAGACAGACGGACAAAATAATTTTTTGGCCAATCTCGATACTGAAACGCTTCGCTCGCTCGGTTAATAATAGTTCATCAAACAAACATACTGTCGCATTTATAATATTCGTTAGGATTAAGTGCTGTGCTGAAACCTTGGAGATGCTCTTGTATCTTTGAAATGATAAGTGACTTTATACATAGGTTTTACTTTTTAATTAATTAGGGTAATAGACTTCAACTACGCCATAGTCGGAATTAAAATCTATGGAAGTGCAATTGCGAACAAATATTGCCTATAAAACGGCATCACGGAGCTAAAAAATTACAACTCGCACAGCATTTAGGGATGACTCATGTTAGACCGGGCCGTGTCGTGTCCAGGGCTTAAGCTACGTTGGTCGTGCTAATATTCTTTATAAAGACCAATGCATTTTGAGTCCCGTGGCTTCAGAAGCCGAGCGGCAAACGGCGCTCAACGAACATTGGTGTCTTATACAGAACGATGACGCGACCAACATAGATTGGGCCCCGGACACGGCACGGCCCGTTCTAGCATGAATCATGTGGCTGGCTCGACTAAAGTGACTAAAGCGTCCGGTGACATACGTTGGCGTTCTTTACAATAATTGCAGTTTGTATTGTAAAGAAAAGAGAGAAAGATAAAGTTTATTAGAAATGACGTCCTGTGTAGTCAAATGGTCTTAAAGACGCAAAGAAAGCAGTAAAAAGATGCAGAAATAGCGTATCATATTTTTTCGTTTAAGTATACAGGGTTATTTGTTAAACACCAACAACAACAACCTCGCAGGAGTAGATTACTAACATCATAAACAACAATGTTCTACAACTTTTCCGAAAATAGACAAAAAATACTCGACTTTTCATACGAATTTCCGAACAGCTGATCGAGTTTTGTATGAAAAGTCGAAAGTCGCGAAGTTGTTGGTGTTTTACAAAGAACCCTGTATAGTCGAGAAGATAATTAGATGTAAAAAATGTAAACAAACAGCTGTAATTTTTTTACTTAAATAAATTAATGAATACCATGTACAAACACATATGTGTTAAAACCAACTTTATTATGATTTTCACTAGAAAGTTGAGAAGGCATTTCAAATATAGGTGCTTATAATACAAATAAATATTTTAATATTACCATTGATAAAGTAATAATTAAATATATTATAAACGTTTTTGCTTATTATTATTCACTGATACTGATGATAGGTTAAGCTGAAATGGTTTCCGTCCCACTAAAGTTTCTAATCTCTTATTTCCCCAGGGCCAGTGAATAAGACGTGTGTACAAATACACATTATGTTTTGCCTAAGTTTACTTATTATATTTAAACATCCTACTCAAAGGAACCCTTATGGTGTGGCTCAGTCTGTCTGTCTGTCTGTCACAGCTGGATATCTCGAGAACTACTAATGCTATCAACTTGTTTGGAATAGTTTTAGATGACGTTTGCCCAACTATTTTGCAAATAAGAGAGAAATAAAAATATTTATATTTTTTGCAACAGGAAGTGAAAGGGGGTCCTAAAGTTTCGAAGTGAGGCTACTAGGGCTAATGGGGTATCATATGAAAGAGCGCTGCTTGCACATTCTTTTTTATTTTTTTTAGGTCGCATAGTTTGTGTAAAGATTACAGGAAAAACAAAACGATGTCTCTTAATAGCAAACTTTTTCAGAATGACGGTACGGAACCCTCGGTGCGCGAGGCCGACTCGCTCTTGACCGTTTTTTTTTAATCAGGGCACATTCTTTCCTGCCTTATCTATTTTGGCTTTCGGTGTATGTAGTGGCTAATCATTTTGATTAATAAGTTTAGGTATCCACTAGCTTTTTGTTCCATTATAGCATGTTTTTTTTTCATTGATATAGCTTTCAATTATTGAGTTATTGTGTACTTTTCGTATAAATAAATTTGACATAAATTCTTTGAACACCACTGATCTGATAACTTGGTACATACAAATAATATGACATTTCAACGACAATTTTTTTTGACTTCATATATGAAAATGTTGCGCTACTGTATGATTTTTATATTCTAGAGAACATTATTGGTTTTCAAGGCTTTAATAGGTGAATCAAGGGGTTTGTGACGATGTCGAAAATAAAAAAAAACATTCTTATATCCCACTAAGATGTATTTGTATATAAACGTATAAAGCTTGCTTGTCTGTAATTTTTTGATGCTGAACTTAAAATTACTTTTCGGAGTCAGTTGTGCAGTATGGTCGTTGCTTGGAGATCATTATGATGTGTTGCGAGATGTTATTCTGTAACAAAAAAAAGGAAATTTAGTAGATTGAATAGACAACGTTATCTTCAATTATCTGTTTATCATAACTTACAGCTTATTGCGACTTTTCGTCATCACGCGACCAGTGAACTAGTTTTGCGAAGCTGGTTTCTCGCTTCTTCCTGGCTTCAGCAGATTCGGATGCTTCTGCGGATCTGAAACTACCCCAGCCCCCCGCGTTAGCCTGTGATAAAGCATTTGCGATAGCCGAGCTTCCACCGTATCCTCCCAATCCTTGTGCAGTCGCCTGAGCAAGAGCATCAGCTGAAGCTGAACCACCTCCGTATCCTCCTAATCCTTGAGCTTGAGCTTGAGCCTGGGCCAAGGCATCGGCGTAACCTCCACCGTAACCACCTCCTAAACCTTGTGCCTGGGCTTGAGCTTGTGCCTGAGCTAAGGCATCAGCATAACCTCCACCGATGCCTCCTAAACCTTGAGCTTGGGCCTGAGCTTGAGCCTGAGCTGATGCGTCAGCATAACCCCCACCGTAACCACCTCCTAAACCCTGTGCCTGTGCCTGAGCTTGTGCCTGAGCTAGGGCATCAGCATAACCTCCACCGATACCACCTCCTAAACCTTGAGCCTGGGCCTGAGCTTGAGCCTGGGCCAAGGCATCGGCGTAACCTCCACCGTAACCACCTCCTAAACCTTGTGCCTGGGCTTGAGCTTGTGCCTGAGCTAAGGCATCAGCATAACCTCCACCGATGCCTCCTAAACCTTGAGCTTGGGCCTGAGCTTGAGCCTGAGCTGATGCGTCAGCATAACCCCCACCGTAACCACCTCCTAAACCCTGTGCCTGTGCCTGAGCTTGTGCCTGAGCTAGGGCATCAGCATAACCTCCACCGATACCACCTCCTAAACCTTGAGCCTGGGCCTGAGCTTGAGCCTGAGCCAAAGCATTGGCATATCCTCCGCCGATTCCACCAGCTCCTCCCATTCCTTGAGCCTGTGCTTGAGCCTGGGCTAAGGCGTTGGCGTAGCCTCCTCCAGCTCCTCCTAAGCCTTGAGCTTGAGCTTGAGCTTGCGCGAGGGCGTCAGCGTAGCTGCCACCTCCGTATCCCTGAGCTTGGGCATGAGCAGATGCATCAGCATTTGCCCATCCACCAAGACCTCCAAGTGCGTTTGCGTTAGCTTGAGCTATGGCACTCGCGGAGCTACTACCTCCGTAGTAAGCTGCAAAGATAAACATAAAATCAGTTCCAAGTTTATTTACAAAATATTTCTTATAATATTCATCTACAGGTATGCTAGCTAATTTGTTTTACTTACACGGAATTAACGGGTTCGGTCTCGGCGCTGTGAAAAAAATGGCATTAGCTTTAGCATTAAATTGTACAACCATTGCAAAAGGGACTTAAACTTAAAATTCTTAACGCTGGTTTTGTACTTTTCAGTACTTAATCTTTATCGATTGTCAAAACATATGGAAAGATAGTTTCTTTCGGGTATCTCCTCACATTGATGAAATTGCGCTGGCTTGCAGCGAAGAAGTAAAAAGTACTAGAAAATTTCGCCGCACCCACTAACTCGGTAGCATAATTGGTTAGTGCATTGGGCCGGAATCCCACGGGTGCAGGGGTTCGAGTCCCGTCTGAGGTGCTACGGTTGAGGCGATTTTTTTTTTGTAATTTTTCTGATATCATTTATCTTAATATAAACATAGCATTGTGAATGCGAAAAATTTAATGATTTGATTTTGTATAACAAATTGTTTTTTTTTATTCGTGTAAGATAGTACTTTACCGCATCCAGGGATAGGCTGCGATTCGATGTACACGTAGTTGAATTTGATCTTGCAGACATAGACTGTGCACATATCTCCCGGAAGGTTGAAAGGCACCATAGGGGCTTGACCTCTGCAGAGGGGTGCTGAAGCAATAAATTAAGCCTTTAAATGATAACTAAGGATTGATGCTGATCCCAGCATATCATCGGTGATCCATTAACCTCAAAATGTCACTGAAGGTCGCTGTGTACTAGACCCCTTCAATTTCAAAACAGTTGACGTGTATGCATACACGTCAACTGTTTTAACTGAGTTAAGAAGAAACACCACGGTCGAGAGAATCGAAAAACTCCTATAGAAAGTTGACAAAATCAACGTTTCGTAGTCCCCCTGTTTCCTCCTCCAAAACTAGACAAATAAAATACTTTTTACATAAAAAAATAAAGAAAGGATTTGGCTGTGTTCCTATGTTTTGCTTTTTTATATAATCTCGACAAATTTGATTTTTAGGTTTTTGGAGATTAATATCTCTTTTAATCCCGTTTCATAAAAACCCGAAATGAAAGGTAGCTTTTAAATTTGGTTCCATTATAATTTTAGTTTGCTAGTCATGGTCACATGTGGCGCTGAAATCAAGACTCAGCAGCGCAACGAATTGCTACGCTATTATTGAACAATAAAAGCCGAGTTTGAACCTGGCGAAATTCACAGATTAATTTTTGATGTTTTTTGTTTCGATTTATTAATCAATATTTTTGTTATAAAATGTTAAGAATATTATTTAAAAAAAACAAAATATGACACAAAAAACACCTTTAAATCAAATATAATTTCATGTCAGGTGGTTAGATGGCGCTACTAACTTGTTGACAGAAAAAATCGGCAACGTTGTTCTCTATTTCTTATATTACAAAAGTACTCTTTGGTGTGTACTCACTAACGTAAATTATGACCGGAACAGGGTAGAAGCGATCCTCTGAAAAATAAATATAATTGGTGGTTTAGAACTCTGTGAAATTCAATAAATATAATGATGATAAAGCGTACAATAATTATAGAGACCAATTTAAGCTGTGAAAAATTAAACTTTTCCAAATAATAATAAATACTTAATAACACATGACATAGATAAATGATACAAACAGAACAAACAAGAAAACATACAATGAGCGGCCTTATTGGTACATAGCAATTTCTTTCAGGCAACCTTGGGCGAAATAAAGTAAGATAAATAAGACAATAGGGGAATTTAAAGGACAGAAAGACTAAAGGATAATAATTACATAACTCCATGGTGTAAGAGAAAAAAAAATGTTAGTCGCGGGAAGAAGAGAGGAAATAAAGAACTCGTAACTTGACTCCAAAGTTATTTAGAAATAATTTTGGAGTCTGAGCCTTTCTAATGCTTTCCGGCAGAGAGTTCCGCAAAAGAACAACGTGAAAGAAAATAGAATAGGAAAAGAAGTCGGTAGCGTGGCGAGGAACATTGAGGGTAAGGTTGGAGGAAGAGCGCAAAGAAAAAAGTGAAATCCAAGAACGAAAGGTGAATATCACGTACCAATGCATTATTAGCAGAGTTTAAAGTGTGTACCAATATAATAATGTACTTACTGGTTACTGGAACGGGAACCGGAACCAAAATGTTCTTGCCAGGTATCGTGATGTATCTGTTTACTGCGTAAGGTACGGGCACGGAGGGACCTGGTACGGGGATATGTATTTCAGGACCTGGAACCGGTACGGGTTTCGGGATCGGTATTCCGATGTATTTCGGTGGCGATGGTACGGGGTATGGTCGGTTTATTGGGATCGGTACAGGCACCCTCTCAGGGAACGGTACAGGGATGGATGGGCCTGGAATGTAGATCTTCTGCGGCGGTGAGGGTACGGGTACGGGGACTGGTACATAAACCTTCGGTCCTGGAACTGGAACGGGCACTGGGAACGGTCTCACGGGTCCTGGGATCACCACTGGTGGTGGACCTGTAAAATTTACCAGTGTTACACTGAAACAGTATTACACCCTGCATGAGGCGGCCTTAAAAATTTCAGGATTGAAAAAATACTTTTTATAGTTTTATGGTTGTCGCAACGAGAAGGTCTGATCAGATACGTTTTGTTGTTGTTAAATGTATCATTTCCTGACCTTTGCGTTGTCAAAATTAGATCACTACCATGTCTTTTGCTTTAAATACAAATCATTCGAGGGGTGTTAAGATTTCCGTAAAAGTGCTGTGGTGGAACGACTGTGGCGCTGCTGCAGCCGCCACTTCTAATCAATACTAATATTATAATATGTATTATAAATGCGAAAGTAACTCTGTCTGTCTGTCTGTTACGTTATCACGCCTAAACCGCTGGACTGTTTTTTACGAAATTTGGTACGGATATAGATGGGACCTTGGGGAAGGACATAGGCTAATTTTTATCCCACCGTTGGGTACGGGTCTTCGCCCGCACGATATACCTGTAGTCCACGCAGGTGGAACTGCGGGCGGAAAGCTAGTATTTATATAATAACTAGAATTGCAGTTGAAGCGCCACTATTTCATATCAGTGGCGCTTTTAGAGATAACTGTGATTTAACCATGATTTAGATCACATCTCTAAGTTGACGGCATCCCAATAGTAATTGCATTCTTCTGCCTTAATATTATGGTGTACTCACATATTGGTGGCCAAGGCCAGGGCTTAGGGCCAGGTGGGATTGGAACTGGGGATGGGGGCACAGCTGTAAAAGAAAAAATAAATTATGATGCACCAAAGTAAAGGAATTCATTTACATCAATAAATTAATTGAATTATCGCAAACAATTTTGATTATTTGAATTGAATTATAAATTTACTAACAATTTAATTCGTAAAAGTAAATTAATAATACTTTTGTATTAATTACTAAAATGTTTCTATTAGTTAGTCGCTGATCTACTCCCTATGCTGGATATTGTTCCATATCTGGTACAAAATATAGTTCTCTGGGCTTATGCAGTTGAAGTCTTTTCTGCACGCAGTTGATGTGACAAATGTGGTCCAGACACAATATACGATACAAGCGTCAAACGCTCGCGCATATTTCAAGGGGTTTTTATGCAATTGTACGCTCGTTCAAGGGGTTTTTATGCTTAATTATAAATTTATTAGTGTATATATTATTTTATACATACGAATGGGTAGTGGCTCTGGTGGGGGCACCGGTGGGACTGTAAAAACATAATTTAGTTTTAATACATACTTGTAATGCAATTCATTAATTTACATCAAGCAGGGCTATAAAGCAAATCGCCAATCTTAGATTTAATTTTTACGGTTTTATTATAAAATGTTATCTTTCTAATAAACATATAAATATTTCATTTTATTTTCGATAATTTAGTTTATGCAAAATCATAAAAAGATAATAGTTATTAATAGTTTTTTGATAAAAAAACACGATGTTGCGTCTAATTTTAGACTAAAATCGATTTACTTTCAATAGATAGCATATTATTACCGAGTTGATTTTCTGACGCATTTAATCTAGTTTACATTACAAAGTAATTGTAATAGCGTTTATTTAATATGTATATTTTAAGAGATATATAAATTATTTCGTATTTTGTTGTGTTGTGCGGTTTGTGTCCCTTTGTCACGCGAGCTTTTATGTATCTTTTTATCCTTGTAGTTTCGCTAGCTGGATGCCCCTTCTTAATATCCATTTGGTTTTCATTTACAAAAAGTTTCGGAAAAATCCAACCGGCCACTAAACAATATTGTCTCTAGACTACTCTTTAAAAAAAAATTGTATCCCAAACTTTTTTATCCCTTTAATGCCCTTTGCAAAAGACATTAAAATGGTTCCAAAAAGTTTAATATATCTTACATGGAAATGGCACTGGCCCTGGCATTGGTCCTGGCATTGGTCCTGGAGCTGGTCCTGGATCTGTTGAATAAAGAGGAATGCATTCTTTTCTTATGTATACATGTAAAAAAATTAAATTTATCTTTGCTTAAAGTAATTTAAACGAGTAAGTATTAATGAAAATTGGACAGTCTTTATCAACATACATATTTAACGCCTTTAAAAATATTACCAGCAAAACTTTATTAATAAGCAATGTATTGTACAGTCACGTCTATAAATATGTATACAGTTTAGAACTTTGTCACTCTAAAAGCTATTACTTTTTTGAACAGAAATCAATGACAAATGACAACTACAACAAAGTGACAAAGTTATAAACTGTATACATATTTTTAGACGTGTCTGTACATACCAAGCTATGTTAGAAGGAAATAGTCTGAAACTCCAATTAAAAATAAGCCTTGATTTTTTTGAGAAATTAAAGTTGTTAGTTTTAGAGGATTATAATTTTGTTAAAGCAACAAGCTGGAGATAATTATTAAAATGAAAAAGTAATTCTTTCTTTTCTTTGCTTTATTTATGTTTTTTTTTTTCAATTTATTCAAATGACAACAGACTAATTTGAAAAAAAATAATGAATAAACATAATAATGTCAATAAACAAGATGATTTAGATAAGTATATAAAATTATTATATAACAGGTAACTCACTTGGGCAGCCGTTGCAAGTAGCGCATTTACTGTACAAGGTTCCAGGGTATGGGCCTGCGAAGCAGGCGCAGATGGAGCATCCTATGATGTCACTTTTGTAGTACAGCTGGCCAGCGTATAGACAACTATTTCCCGCTAGAAAAATATACAACATTTAGTTTTTAATAGCACAAAACATTTTAAAAGCTGGTTTAGGGCATAATGCTCAACGACTGACCCAAATAAGCGAAGTGAGATCAATTTATTTTAACAATAGGCCAGGTTTAAACGCTATTTCAAACTAACTTTTCTGGCACCTATATTTAGTCTGACAGTAAGTAAGCAATCAAGGTATTTTTTACCCAAGCATCTCCATAAAATCCTGTTTCAACCTAATCTATTGTTAAAATAATATTTAACAAAGCAAAAGCTAAAAATATGATATTACGCGTAATTCATTGTTTACATCTTATTAACTTACATGGTAAGGCAGTTGTTTGGGCTTGAGCTTGGGCCAGTGCATTAGCATAACCTCCAGCTCCTCCTCCGATGCCTTGAGCCTGAGCTTGTGCTTGCGCTAGGGCACTAGCAAGACTGCCACCAGCTTGTCCTTGAGCTTGTGCTTGCGCTTGCGCTAAGGCATTAGCAAGACTACCACCACCCATTCCTTGGGCTTGAGCTTGAGCTTGTGCTAAGGCGTCAGCATAGCTGCCACCACCGATTCCTTGGGCTTGAGCTTGAGCTTGTGCTAAGGCATCAGCGTAACTGCCTCCACCGAGTCCTTGAGCTTGCGCTTGCGCTTGTGCTAAAGCATCGGCGTAACTTCTCCCGGCACCTCCTAAGCCTTGTGCCTGTGCCTGAGCTTGAGCCTGAGCTAAGGCATTAGCATAACCTCCACCGATGCCTCCTTGTGCCTGTGCCTGAGCTTGTGCCTGAGCTAAGGCATCAGCATAACCTCCACCGACGCCTCCTAAACCTTGTGCCTGGGCCTGAGCTTGAGCCTGAGCTAAGGCATCAGCATAACCTCCGCGGTATCCACTGGCTCCTCCTTGAGCTTGTGCTTGTGCTTGAGCCATTGCATCAGCATAGCTGCTGCCTCCTCCTAGCCCTTGAGCTAGTGCCTGAGCTTGAGCATCAGCGGACGCCGAGCCACCCCCCCATCCTCCCAATCCTTGTGCCTGGGCCTGAGCCTGAGCTAAGGCATCAGCATAACCTCCGCGGTATCCACTGGCTCCTCCTTGAGCTTGTGCTTGTGCTTGAGCCAATGCATCGGCATAGCTGCTGCCACCACCGAGACCTCCTAGCCCTTGAGCTAGTGCCTGAGCTTGAGCATCAGCGGACGCCGAGCCACCCCCCCATCCTCCCAATCCTTGTGCCTGGGCCTGAGCCTGAGCTAAGGCATCAGCATAACCTCCGCGGTATCCACTGGCTCCTCCTTGAGCTTGTGCTTGTGCTTGAGCCAATGCATCGGCATAGCTGCTGCCACCACCGAGACCTCCTAGCCCTTGAGCTAGTGCCTGAGCTTGAGCATCAGCGGACGCCGAGCCACCCCCCCATCCTCCCAATCCTTGTGACTGGGCCTGAGCTTGTGCTAAGGCATCAGCGTAGCTACCGCCAGCTCCTCCTAAACCTTGAGCATTTGCTTGAGCCTGAGCAAGAGCATCAGCGCTTCCCCATCCTCCACCATATGTGTTTGCGTTAGCTTGGGCTAGTGCGTCGGCGGAACTACCAGCTCCAGGATAGCCTGAAAAAAAAAAGAATTGATATCAAGTTTTCAGTTTCAAGTTTTATTTTTATTTTGTACGGGACCAAATAAGTTTATTTCATTCATAAACTTACTGAATGGATTCGGTAATCCCAAGCGGGAAGACCCATCTTCTATATCATCTGTAGACAATAATGATAAATACAGTTACTAAAATAATCAGTTTACCGTTTTAAAGAATAAATATAAAATAAATAAAGAAAAAAAAAATGCATAGGTAAATTGAATGAGAAGACATGGGATATCATTAAATGTTAACTTCTGAAATATATAACGGCAAAGAACTTTTATTTAACAATTAATTCGGCAATTACTACTCAGGCTGGAGACTACGTCGCGTAAGTTTATTTTACAGGTACATTATAGATGTCGGGCGTTGATGAATCAATAAATAGTGTGTTAATCCAGGTCCTAATCTGTCTACCAACTAAATTCCATCCAAATCCAGCTTAAATGTGAAGAGGTGACAAACATTTTTATATTATAATAGGATTAGTAGGATACCGTCAGCTCTGATGTTTGTAGCCAGCAACAGCACCACGCAGACTCCGGTGATCTTCCACATCTTGAGTTGTCTCCCAACCCACAAATGAAGAACCGAAGATACCTCTGAACCGAGCCTCCGCTATTTAAACCCCCAGGACGATACGCGTTGACACCCGTCCAAAATCGATTAGTTTATTAAAATTAAATATATTTAGAATGCGGTCTTTATACTTTTATTATTTACCAATGAACCGGAACGGTGCAGTAATGAAAATTGTTACTATAGACTGAAAGTCAAAGAAAACAACCACTCTCTGAAACTAAATTCCGGATTAGATATTTCTACCTAATTACCACTTTTGAAATTTCAACGTGCATTTTACCTTCCTTGCAGGTCGCTATCTAATATTATGAGGGTGAATTGAATATTTCTTGACCTGATATTGAAGGGACCATCCTAGAATTTTCAAAGTACCCTCATGTTTTGCTACAGTGTTTCAACAGTTGATGAAAAAACTTTGAAACGTGTATCTAAGAAATTTTTTTTACGGTTATTATTGTGCGAGTATACGTAGTATTTCTACAAAATGGACAAAATAAAAACCGTGCGGTTATAAAGATATCTTCTTAAGAAAGGGTTAACACCAAAAGAAATTCACGAATACTTGTTGAGGACATCAACATCATCCACGCCATCGTACGCTTCAGTTAAAAAGATATCAGCTGAATTAAAACATGAACGGGAGCGCATTGTAGACAACCCTATTTTCATGTAGACTCAAAACGTCCACTAGGTACCGACAACAATACCGAAAAAATATGTGATTTAGTATTGAGAGACAAGGGGCTAACTTTTCGAACTTCGGCGGGTCTGCCGAGCTTCAACTTAAAACAGATTAATCGAAGTAAGGAGTTTCGTATTGCACTATTCGCCGAAGTTATTTAGAAGATATCGATGTTCATGTGACATCATGAATTGGGGTTCGCAAATTTGGCCCGATTGGGACTCGATTTATCTGTTTTAATTTGAAGCCCGGCAGACTTTCCGAAGTTCGACGCGTTAGCCGGTACGGCCCCAGGGTGATAGCTGAATCATAAGCATCTTTATGAACAGAGACAAAATGTGATTGTCAACGATTTGGGCGTTCACAAGGTTTCAACGCGAACATGTTTTTTACAGAACAACAACAACGATCTATTTTCACAATTCCTCGTGATTGTTTGGAGTTGTTTAAAACTAATCAGCAGGCATTTAAGAGCGATCTAATACCACAAATGTGAAAGTTTGGGTTCATCATCAAACTCTTGAACCTGAAAAACATTCGAGGTGAAATTAAATTTTCGATAATTTTTTAACTAAGATAAAGGCTTTTAAACCGGAAAGTGAAAGAGGTGCATAGAGCTAATTTGAGATTAGGTGGATTAATAAAAATATTTTAGTACGTATTTCATTTTGTCTTCTTGACTAGGCCAGGAACTTTTCAATCCACCCTCTTAATACTATATTTTTCGACAGTCCCTGAAAGGCTATAAACTATCTTTACGTCAAAGTTCATCCAAATCCGGTCTGTTGTTTTTGGGTGATTGAGCAACAAACATTCAAACATCCAAACTTTCACATTTATAAATTATTAGTAGGACTAGCTTCCGCCCGCGACTTCGCCCGCGTAGACATTCGGAAAATCGCTAGGAATCCCTTTGACCGGGTCAAAAAGTTCCTATGTTTTAAAAAGGGGTTTTAAACTGTGTGTCAAATTTCATCCAAATCCGTTCATTCGTTGTTTTTTTAGGGAAGAAATGTCCTATGTCCTTGTCTGCAACCCTGACAATGTGTAGGTATTCAAAATTTCATGATTAACGGTTGAGTAGTTAGGACGTGAATGCATAACAAACAAACAAACTGACTTTCGCATTAACAACATTAAGTAAGGATTATTAGGATATATTAGGATAAGGATTTAATAATTTTTAATAATATTTTAAAGTGTAACAAAAAAGTAAATTAATGGGAAAATGCAGATTATTTTATCGTGTGACCAATTTTTCTGCACGCAACATGCGCGAATCATTTTCATTGCCTTATCCAATACACGCGTTTTTGAAACGGATATTATTTATTGTTTGAAGATTTCTTCGAATTGTGTTATGTTAAACCGATATTTACAATGATTGTGTTGTTAGAATAGAAAAGTTCTGTAAAACTCCACAGTTGTGGAGATATTGAAAATGATTTTGGGAAAACAGCTATTTAATCATGACTTCATAAGTTTTATTCAAGCTTCTACAAGGATTTTTGAACCTTGATGGTAGTATTTTAGGACATCGCAGATTCTTCCTCATCATCCTTATAAAACATCATAAAAAAGGTACATCTATCGCAGAAGATTCTTGGCGTATCGTCTTTAGAAATCCCATAAATTGCTGTTATGTTTCTTTTTACAGTTTAAATACTTACGTACAGGTAGTATCTATTATATGGTTTGTGTACTTACGTTAGGTATTCTGAAAAGTCAATATTAACCCCATATAATCTCCATAAAATTCAGCTTCATCTAAATTGCTCTACCCCTACCATATTAAAAAAACAAACACAGATCAATCGGAACGGCACAATGCCGCGGGAAGTGGGGATGGAGGGGGGTGGGAGAAGGAAACGGAAGCGGCTCACTAATGACTCGCAACGCCATCTACCTACGGGATACGTGTTTCAAATTGTTTCGGTTTTGTTTTCTTAGGGAAATGTGGCTTAAATATTTTTTTTATTATTCTTGCAGTGCAGGGTAAGATACAAATGTACTGTAATTTTTTTAGACCGCAATTTTTGTTTATTATGTACTAGCGTTAAAGTTATTTTCATAAGCTAGTATTTAAGTGTGAAAATAAGATAAACGTGTTAAAATAGATATTATTCTTTTATAAGAATTACGAATTCAGATTAAGATAATAAATCTTAATCTGAAAACGTAATTCTAAGCCATGACATTATTTTAGCTCAATTAAAGGTTCTCTTTTCGATTTTTTTATTTTTCATTCGTAAAAGTATTTTAAAATTGTACAAATAAAAGATATCTAAGACGTTTCACGATTAAATCCTCAACACATGTCGTTATTATCGGGTAGTTCTCCACTATGTCACACTAATATGTCATTTTTTCACATCGCTGCCCGCCCTCAAGACAGATTGGAATCCTTTTTGACATCAGCTGTCAATTCTGGCAGCCATATTGGCATCGCTTTGATCAATTATGTGATGGATGAGGGGTTTTGAATTTTTTTGGGCGGGTTGTGATTGAAGTTTTCTTGTTATTTTCTTTATATCTGGTAGGACTGGAATGGTATTATTTTTTGTTTTTGATAATTATGTACAGTATAGTTTTAGTGTTGCTTAGTATTATTATTTTCCATCAAATAATAGTCATTTGAGAATCAAACCCTAGATAGATATATTAGAAGAAAAACGTAAAAAATAGGCGCAAAAACTTATTAGCTTTGTCAGTTGGAACGATATTTGCAAATAATTATGTCGTTTCCAGACATTACATTCATATGTTACAATTAACACAGACTAATTAATTCATAACATTATTTCATTTGCTCACTACTTAATAAATCAATTTACAGTGTTCAAGCTAAATTTAAAACTTAAAGTCATTATTCAGTCTAGGCTGTTACAAAATAAAAATGTAATTCATACAATATGCGTTAAAACAGGCAGTCAGAAGCAGACCCATTCCCATTACACAAGAGTAATAATACAAGGTGTTATAAAAGTA
Organism: Catoptria pinella; assembly: GCA_963556745.1. Classification (NCBI taxonomy): domain Eukaryota; kingdom Metazoa; phylum Arthropoda; class Insecta; order Lepidoptera; family Crambidae; genus Catoptria; species Catoptria pinella. The sequence continues at coordinate 11,233,562 of OY750778.1, read as the reverse complement.
CCCCTAATGCCGAATATGGTAGATAGGGACCATCAAACTAAACAACTTTTACTATGGGACCAACTCTGAAATCGCGAAAAAACAATCAGCTGTTTCATACATTTTGATATTTTCGATTTTAATTTTTGTATGAAACAGCTGATTTTTTATTCGCGATTTCAGAGTTGGTTCCATAGTAAAAGTTGTTCAGTTTGATGGTCCCTATCTACCATATTCGGCATTAGGGGTACTTTTGTAACACCTTGTATATTTTCAAACAGCATCTGTTTACAACAAAATTATTTAAAAAAAATGTTTTTGGCTTGGCCAATCTTAACATACATGTAAGAAAATTTTGAAAAAGTGGTTGTTAATACTAGACTATCAATTAACAGAAGAACTACTCTCCATAGTAAACCAATGTTGATGTAGTGGATTTATTTCTATGTTCACTTGATATTAAATAATTAACTATATTAACTTAAAGAAAGTAACTTTTACACACACACATACACATACACACACACACACACACGCACACACACAAACATACATACACAACTCACACACACACACACACATATACATGCAACACACAAACGCACACATTCATAGCGCATACACATCAAACTTTTAATAAAGAGCATAGGTGCCTGTAAGAACAGGTTCGACCTAGTTTAGGTACTTAAGTGTCAACACACATTTGAGCTATGTCGTGTTTTATGGAACAATAAAATATTTTTATTATTATTAAATGATTTGGTCAAGTACTTGATTTACGTTGTCTGACTATTATCGACATAAAAAGAGGGAAAAACAACAAATCATCTCGACCCTTAATTCTGTTAACGCACCAAGTCCCAAATTCATAACTCATATGCACGAGTCGGTTAACATCAATGTGCTGACATCATTTTCATACCATTCTTTTAAGCTTTTGCGCCCTACGCTTTTGAACAAGCCGACGACGCGCTTTTACTTTGATTGAAAGTCAGTTTGTTGCTTTGTAACGCCTTCACGTCTTATCTACTATACCGATTATCATGAAATTTTTCGTACACGTTGTCAGATGTACAGGAAAGGTAATAGGGTAACCTTTCATCCAAAAAAAATACTGTTCCCGAGGACAGAAATATATAACTGTCCACGCAGACATGGTAGAGGGCGGCTTCTAGTATTGAATACAATAATATACTATTCAACCGGCAGCCAGAGGAAAATAAAGTGTCAACACAGGTAGCTAATTCCATATTTGCATGAAAATTGTCATGCCACGGCAGCCGGCCCGCTCCACATGCATGCCGCGGCAGCCGGTCCGCTCCCATGCATGCCGCGGCAGCCGGCCCGCTCCACATGCATGCCGCGGCAGCCGGTCCGCTCCACATGCATGCCGCGGCAGCCGGCCCGCTCCACATGCATGCCGCGGCAGCCGGTCCGCTCCACATGCATGCCGCGGCAGCCGGTCCGCTCCACATGCATGCCGCAGCAGCCGGTCCGCTCCACATGCATGCCGCGGCAGCCGATCGGCGCTACCCTCAATATGAAAAGCTACCGTATAGACGCTTTATTTTCCTCTGGCAGAGGTAAAATGCGCTCCGACGCGGGCCGGTTGGTTAGAATAGTACACGGCACCTCAGACTATACATGTTGACCTTGAGACCGCCTTTATGCCCTACGCAGTAAAAGCTGTTTTCGCAGTTTAACTGTATAACCTGACGTGCTGTCGTGCGTACATAAGTGCCCACCAAAACAATCGGTAATGATCGCCACGATTATCATGCATCCACACATCACTGGTAGGGCTTTCCCTCCGCTTGTGGTTCATTGGTAATCATCTTCATTGGTGCTGAGAGATCATCACAGATTAAAGCCGAATGTACATTGATGAAAGTACTGCCGTTAAAGTATTTTTTAATATAAATAATTATTAGACAACACCAAAAACATTGCTCTGATTCCAAAGAGAGTTGCTAAAGTACTTTTGTTATGCAAATCAGAGACAACGGTTGAACTACAAACATCCCAGACCTGAGCCAATATAGAAAAGTTCGTTTTTTTAGTTGACCCAGCTGGGGATCCAACCCTGGCCCACGGAGATGTACAAACCACTCGACCACTGAGATTATCTTTAACTCATGGAGGTCGTCTATGATTATCTTTAACACGTATATAAAATTCGGGTAACACGCGATTTTAAAATCGTTGTCACGAAAGCAGTGTTGCCGTCGCAAAAATGCGAAAAAGACACGAAAACAGTTCCATAATGATGTGGCGAAGACATTATTGCGACGGTACTTTCTTAAATCCAAATAGGTAGGTTTCCAAACAATCGGTAACTAGCATGTTTTAAACATTGTTAAAACTAAGTAACTCTTGCGAAGGACGCAAAAAGGTAAATTTATGATGTGCGTTGTTTTATGTTCCGGTCGTAATCAATAGAAGTTTATCAAAACTTTTACTGTATAGGATCGTTAAATTACATTAAAATAATATTAGGGAGGTTTATTACTTAGTACTAATATTATCTTACAACGTCTATACAAGGTGTTACAAAAATACCCCTAATGCCGAATATGGTATATAGGGACCATCAAACTGAACAACTTTTACTATTGGGACCAACTCTCAAATCGCGAAAAAAAAATCAGCTGTTTCATACATTTTGATATTTTTGATTTTAATTTTTGTATGAAACAGCTGATTTTTTTTTCTCGATTTCAGAGTTGGTCCCATAGTAAAAGTTGTTCAGTTTGATGGTCCCTATATACCATCATTAGGGGTATTTTTGTAACACGTTGTATAAAAAATATTTCGTCTTTACGTAAACCTACCAACCGAGCGTTTATTAATATGATATAAAAAATAGAAACATAAATAGGTAACTAAAACTATTTTCTTTATTAATAAAAGCCTTATACAATAACTCCATCTATAGCTTTATACAGGGTGTTAGTAGCACACTAGCAAAAACTTGAAAGGATAATTCTACCCTTAGAGTTAAACAGCTTTCTCTACGGAACCATTTGTCGCAAATGCATAGTTGAGATTTAGATTTTGCGTTGAGCAGCAATGTACGCGTAAAACTCGATAACATCGCGCGGGAGCGCGCGCGCGCTTACAGCAAAGCTTCGACTTTCGACTGCGAGTAAACAGCTGTCGCTGTACATACATTGCGGGTTTATAAACTTTTGATAGTTTAATTACTTTTCTGTGAATTTAGGTTCTATGCAACTTAGACTTTATATTAATTTTGCGACCAAAAATTCCACTTCATATAGACTCGGAATCATGAGTCGAAAATCTATGCCCTGAAAGTTTTCGTTAGGGTGCTACTAACACCCTGTATACAGATTAAATATCATATTATATTCTACCTTTTATATATTCCCCTTACTAATAAAGATTGTATAGCAGATGTTATACAATGGTTTCTCTCTGTCAAACTATTTAAGTTAGACATTAAAAAGAAAGAAACAAGACACTGTGTAACTGTACATCTGTTATGCAATCTTTATTAGTAAGGCGGTAAACATAAATCATAGTTACAATTAATGTCTAACCCATTCTTCAGCCTACCTACCACTTTCAGGCTAAAAGCTCTGAACAAACCATTATGTATCTTCATTATCTTAGTACCATCATTTTAGCGAAGAGAACTATGAAGGATACTTACTCTTACGCCGGTTGCAGAACATGAGCTAAGCTAAGTAAGAATTTTGCATTTAGCTTATATTATGTATTCTTATTCTGTGATTTAGCTTAACCCTTGTATAATGGTGTAATTAAATAATGTTATTTATTTATAAATCTTTGTTAATTGTAACATTTATGAAAGTAATGTCCGGACACGATATATTTATTTGTAAATATCGTTCCATCTGAGCTGATAAGTTTTGTGCGCCCATTTTTCTTGTCAGCTAAAAGACATCATGACGGGTGGTTGGTTAAAGCAATAGACTATTAAAAAATTCTTATTATGTGAGCTTATTTAAATAAGAAACATTTTCATTTTATGTCACTACGCGTTTTTCTATCGAGATTTTTTTTTGTGTTTCTGTCAATCATATAACTTAGTTCTATAATCTATTACATACCTTTGTTTATGGGACCGATAAATCAAGTAACACAATATGAAATTGTTGCTCAATTATGTGTATTTGACGTTATATGGCCCCTTAAGGGCCTGAATGGGGTCCTGATAAACATAGAATATAGTATGACATTGTTGAACATCTATATTATGGCCTTTTTGGTGCAACGATAGCAATTCCAGCTGCGCCAAAGGCCTGGGCCCGAATCCTGATATAATTCGTTTATATGATACGCGTACATTTTGGATGCTCAAAAACAAAATACACTAAGTCACATTTTGAAAAATTGACAGGATAATCAGAATTGTGTTTTGATCACATTATTTTATTCACCATTTTAAGAAACAATATGTCGTAAAAGAGTTTGGGGGGAGTTTTCCCAATTTCAAACAATTGAAAGTGTGTCATCTCACGGGATAAGATTTATCACCTAATTGTAAAAAATCTTTTATGTTATTTAATGGTTTTATGATCTTGTTTCAGGTAAACGAGGTTAGAGTTAACAACTCTTTGCTGATTATCAGTAAGTAATAGTTAATTATGCAACTGTAGTATAATACCTAATTATGTACAGTTGCATACACCCTATCTACACCCATGATATGTATCCTCTACAAAAAGTTTTGAAACAGTAGCTTATTGCCAACATCAAAACAACCAGTGTCATAGTAACCAAAATATCCTCCCGAGTGGCTGGACGCGGGACCACCCCGCGCGCGCCGCTGTCATAATATCATCCAAACGAGTGTTATAATGTTGTACTGAATTTCATAATGCAACTCCGACGGTGTGCGCGGGAGGGCGCCGCCAGCCACTCGTTCGGATGATTTATGGTTACTATGACACTGGTTGTTATAATGTTGGCAGTAAGCTAACTGCTTCAGAACCTTTTATACAGGATTTAAAGCATGGTTGTAGATAAAGTAAGTTAGAGTAAGTTAGATCACATTATTATAGTTTAACATCCCCAAGTATCTATCACTAGGACTGTAAAGATAGATCACATTAGATAATATTTTATTGTAACACCAAGAAACATACAAAATGAATTAACAATAAAACTTACAGTGCTAAACATGGCGGTCTTATAGCTAAAGCGATTTCTTCCATACAACCGGTGGCATGGAGAGATTGACAGAAGATGTAACAGGCTGTAAGGGTTTCTAAAAACCTATTGCTTATATTATTATTAATACTTACAAATTTAGTATTAATAAAATACATCACTAGTTATTGTTTTCTTAGTTCTGACATGTATTGTCAAAATTCTGGTTGATACCTAACCTGAACAATTTAATTTAAAGATTTCGGCCTCTTAGAAAATTCAGACTCCGATAATTGAATCCGACTCGCTCTTGTCCAATTTTCTCATATTAGATTAACATAATTATTCCAAAACATTGTATGCTTCATCGACAAAGTGTTGCTTATTACTTGCTTATTAAAGAGAAAAAACATTTTGCACAAAGTAAACAGTTAACCACATAAAATTCGAACCTTCACAGATCGTAATTATTCATCAAAAAGAACCTTTTTTTTATTCTACCCAATACTCAGGTTTGTTGGCTACATATTGGCATTTAAGAAATGTTATTTTTAGTTAAACTTTTTGTTATACCAAAGATTTTTTCAAAAATGAGAATTGGCTAACTATGTCCACACTATCGTACACTATTAACCGGGGGGGTTTGCAACAGTTAACCATGGGGTACACAATTAGTCACGTAAAATGATAAATTAATTTTCATTAAATAATGACAGTTTATGTTATGAAATAGACCTTTAATTTTTTTATTAAACAGTATTATTATGAAAATTAACACAAAGTATACTTACTTATAATAATTACGAACAATTTAACGTGATTATAAAATCAACAGTAAGACTCTTTGCTTTGGAATATTTCTTGGTTCTAAAAGCTTTAAAAGCATTATTTATTTTATTTATGTCACTATTAGGAGGTTACATACATCTCAAATATAATATTTTATTAATTATCACGCACATTAGATAGTGGTGGCCACATAATAAGGACACCGGTCGAATTTCATACAAACGAGGTACTTAACTTTGAAGCCTTGGTTCTTCGCCAAGATTGACCGAGACATGATCTGATGATGGCCACCCAGGGAATGAATTTGTTCAGCATTCTAAGAGATGTAAGGATCAGAGTTTTCAATTTCAGGATTTCCATACATTTTTATGCTAAATTTTCGGTTTTTTTAAACATATCCCTACATCTCTTAGAATGCTGATAGATCAGTTGGTTGTGTATATCGATCTAGAATGGAGGAACATTCACTACCTGGATGGTCATCATCAGATCACGGCTCGGTCATTCCTTGGCGGAGAACCAAGGCTTCAAAGTTACCTCATTTGTATGAAAATCGACTGGTGTCCTTAATCATGTGGCCTGGCCACCCCTCTATATAACTAGAGAGATTAATGTAGTAAGAGATCAATGTATTTTATTAGCATATTCAATTGCTTTTTTTATAGCGTCTTGCTGAATATCCTGCTTCTTTTCGTTTTTGTTACTTAGTACCTACATCCCATCTAAAATAGAAAAAGAATATGAAATTCAACAATAAAACATAAGAAAAATTACACAGTTAACAATAGTTAGTACACAATTACCCATGGTTGACTGTTGGACATAGAAATTTGGTTATTTGTAGAACACCCACCTTCCGAACTCGTTACGCTAAGCTAATTTTTTAATGAGCGTCTCTACTCAGTTCATACAAATAGTAAATGAAGCACGCTTAGTGAGTCTACACAGCCGACACATAATGATTTGCAAAATATTATACAAAAAGAAGTGAAATAAAAAAGTGCTGACGTTTTTTTTTCAACTTTTTCCACTAAAAAACACAAAATTCGACCTCACACAGCCGACGTTAGAGCAAGCTTTCTGGCAACTGGGGACGGGGGAGGGGGCATGTTTTAACATGTAAATCACGCGGCGGCACGAGTTGACAATGTCGCATTTACGAAATATTGAGCTGGTTGATTGTGTCCGGGTGGCTAACTGATCAACATGTGACCCTAATTTTAAAATTATTTCGCTTCCTGTTTCCTAAGTTGAAGTATTTTAGGAACTAGGTTATGTAGTTTTGCCCCCGTACCCGGTTATCCGGTTATCGTATACCCGGGTTTATCCGGAGAGGAGTCTCTCGCAAATCTGCTCCTAAGGGAGTTACTGCGCATCTGCATGCAATTTAAAGTTCGCCAATGATACTAACTAAAATAATTTTTACGTAGAGATAAAGAGCAATGGAAGTCTATTTATTTAAGAAACTAAATTAGAACTTTTGTAGTTTATAAATTTGAGATTTTAGCATTCACAATGCTATTTTATACAATATTAAATAATAGACTAGAAAAAATGCGAATCGCACCAGATCATATTTTTCTAGTATATTATTTAGTATTGTATAAAAATAGCATTGTGAATGCTTAAATCACAAATTTAAAAGTTATAATAGCTGTTTCATCTTAATCAATTGTCAAAAAAAGATATTTCGCTGGCTTGCAGCGTCAGAGTGGGATATACTAGAAGAAATTCAACGTTGCCACTAGTGACTCGGTAGTTCAGTGGTAAGAGCATTGGACCGGACTTTCAAAGATCACGGGTTCGATTTCCGTCCGAGAATATGGTCTGGTGCGAGTAATTTTTTTTCTTTTACTATTATGTGACAAGTGTCTATGAAGGAAAAGATGATTGAGGTCGAAAATGTAAACAGTTTGGTCTCGCTGCATCTTCCTCACATCGTTATGAGACAAAATACAATTTTAACATCGCCAGGAGTTTTAAAGTGGGCACGGATGATTTTGTATGCACGCCATCTGGCGGTGCCATCACGTTAACGGCCAAATTTGGCTGCGGCAGCCGTTATACTTTGTTCTCGAACTATCTACGGTTCTTTTCAACGATATCGTTTACGTAAATACTCGTAGCGATATTATGTACTCGATAGTAAATACTCGTACGTATCTAATATTTAAATATTGTTATTGATTAACTTTTGCTATACAATATATAAGGCCTGTTTCACAATCAAAAATAAGTTCTGAGTAGCTTACTTGACAGATGATTTGACCGTTGTGATATGAAAAATATGTCAAATCATCTGTCAAAGTAAGCTACTCAGAACTTGCTTTTTGATTGTGAAACAGGCTCTTAATGTCAAAGGATATGATCGGCCAGAAGTCACTGAACAGAAAACACCATCTTATTTTTCAGTTTTTTTTATTCAGTACATAATTTGTAACACTGATTTTTAAAGGTTTTTGTTGTTGTTTCAGTATATTGGCAGTTCCATTGTTAGGACCATCAGCCATTTTTAATGTCCCCACTGCTGGGGCACAGGCCTTGCTTATGAAGATGGGCCATAACCCACCACGTGGGCCCAATGTGGATTGGTGGGTGTTTAAGACTGCAAATTCAGCCGGGATCATCGGCTTAACGTGCCTTCTGAAGCACGGAGGAGCTGAGATAATAAATTTTTCCCATCCCGTGACCGACCATCGCGAAAGTTGCTTAACCTCCGCAATCGCTGGGTCAGGCGCTAAGCCACTGCGCCATCGAGTTCCTCATTATATTGTTTACGGGTTACTAACCACCTTTTATATAGTAACCGGCAGATGCAAAGGTGTCGAAACCTCGGGAAATGCAAAAGTCAAATAAAACTAATAAAAAAAACTTTAAGTAAAATCGCGTTAGTTTCCGTAAAAAGTGTTTTTATTTCAAAACAAAGTGCAATAGCTTTAAACCTTCACACGCATTCCTCTTGAAAGCATAATATCTTTAATAAACCTTACTGAAATATTACGCGTATGTTATTTCCAATAATATGAATCACTACCAAAGCTACAAAACCTCACGTTTCAAAATAACACATCGATATCTAGCATATTAAAACCATCGGAAAACTCAGTCAGCAATTTTTCAAATCATAAACTTGTCTGTATTGGGTTATTAAGCTACGCCCGCTGGCCGTTCAATGCCCGACGCATCGCAAACAAAACCATGCAGTGTATTTGCATGCGATGCGATGCCATGCCATGCCATGCCATGCCACCGGCTGTGCCTATTCGCAAGCCTTGTTAAGAATTTTCCAAATGCTGTTCTCTGTTAAAGCTGATAAGTTTCTTGCGCCTGTTCTTCTTGTCAGTTAAAAAAGTCTGGAACGGGTGGTAGAAAAATATAGACGATTCAAAAGCGCTTACTTACTAAGTTTATTTGAACAAAGCAATTTTTTGCTTTTACTTGTCATTACGAGAAGTGTTTTGGGAATGACTGAAAAAAAAATCAAATAAAATGAATACTTTTTTACAAATCACTATTTGTTCGCAAATGTTCGGAAACAGCAGAATGGAGATGATTCCCTGATCACTACGAATTAAAAAAAGTCAACTGACAGCTGACTTTGACATAAAAAAGCAGTTGTTAGTTGACTTTTTTTTAATATGAAATTGTGGTGAGAAGGTAATAACGTCCATTCTGCTGTTACTTCCGTACATTTGTGTGTGAAGTGATTTCTTTTTATTTTTTTACGCAACCACAAATTCGGAAACTTTTTCTTTAATAATTAAACTTATTTCTACCAATAAAAAATATTCAGCCATTTTCTCAGACATTCCCTATTTGCGAATTTGTATTTGTCGGCTTCACATATTGCTCCGAGGCTCCACGAATTCTAAATTAAAATTAATCTGATTCACCTAGTAACGCTCTACAAACTGCCTTTCTATTGTCTAATTTCAAAATCTATCGCAATCGCTTTCAGGATGAAACACATTGTTGCTTCTTTTTGACACAAATAAAAACTTACCAAAGAAATGCAGCAATGTGTCGGATCCAACTGTCAAATGAAAGCGATTGCGATAGATTTTTAAATTATACAATTAGCCCCCAGATCTGATCCTCGTAGCGCTACGTCGGTCGCCTAGAACCTAAATTATTTTAAGAAGTTTGAACCAAGTAAGGTCTCTTACTTAAATAGCATAAAACAAACTCAGTCGGCCTTACCATAAAAGATTTTAAAACACTGTTTCATTTAGACACTGTTTAAATGTGATGCCGTCTCTTTTAAACAATATTGTAAAAAAATTACAGCATCACATTTAAGCAATGTCTAAGTTTAACACTTGTTGAACAGTGTTTTAAAATCTTTCGTGAGAAGGCCGAGTATGTCTCTGAAACGAAATCAAACGTGTTGCGTGGTGTTACTAGGTTTAGAGTTTGTTTCTGTGACATGTTTTTATGCGTAAGACAGAGCAAAACACGTTTCTGCTTGTCCCGTATTTTTTCCAAATATGGTTTACTGTGTTTTGGTTTTGAGCAGCCGATAAGTAAACAGACAGTAATTATTATAGCGTACTGCGTTCTAGAGTTCAACTTTTAAATAAAGTATTTGCTATCGATATCGATCTTTGTTTTTCAAGACTATCATTTAAACTTTTTCCATTTTAAATATGGAAAAGCACATTCGTATAAGTAATCAGTCGGACCGGATGCTACGGAACCCTCATTAGGACCGTTCCGGGTTCCACCGGAAGACCCCCAACAACTCATTTGCTCACGAACTTGTTTATGGGGTGTTTGAAAAATAAGTTATGGATTTGATTGCGGCAGTTGTAATTTTGTTTATTTCAAATGTAATTTTGGTTGAGTTGATGACAAATACGAGTATGTCATTGTTGTTTAAAATTCATTATTAAGAAAGTAACTTTCTCTGTCTATATGTTACTTTTCACGCCGTAATCGCGATACTAATTTTGATGAATTTTGGTACAGAGATAGATAGGGCCTTGGACGTAATGGACGACACTAATGGCTATTATTTCTCAAATTCCAATATCCATCATATCATCTCCCTGCCCTTATTTGACCTGAGTGGTGCAGTGGTCAACATGCCGGTCTACCACGCAAGAGGTTCCGGATTCGATTTTAACTTCTGGGTTTTCGGGTGAAATTGTCCAAGCATTTATTTATTTATTTATCTCAATATGTATGGGATTGGCGCTGTGCATCCTTCTTGGAGTAAGTCGATTAATTATGAAAATAACTAATTACTTACCTATACCTATGTTTTACCCAATTATTCTATTTAGCTTCATTAACACTGACTCAAGTTTAACATGCTTAAATCCAAAATTGCCTTCAACAAAAACACAACGCGAACTCATTTAATCAAAAGGGATTTCCATAATTTAAAAGTTGGCATTAATTAAAAATGAGGGCAACCATCGATAACAATTTCAACGGAAGTTTTAATAAGGCTCAAGGAAACGGAAATTTCCGGTCGGACCGAGAGATCTTGCCTTCGCAGTATACTGGACCGCATTTCGACCGCGTGGAATTTCGGAAAATCCTTGTCGAAGGTAATATGTTTAAGTGCCGAAATTCATCAGCGATTTAGGCGTACGCGAACACCTAATTGGCAAGAAAAATTGCGCGCTCACTTATATCAAGTCCTTTATTTTTCCGTTACGTTTGTTTTAGATTAATAAGTGGGACAGTAATCTATTATCAACTAAAATCCCATACCAAATCACACACTGCAGGATCTAAAGATATAGTTAGTTCGTTTTGTAGATAGGGATCAAAAGGGAGGTCGACACAACCTCTCTGAGTTTTCTTCCGCCAGTTCTTTCTTTCAGAGGCCTCCCAATTTGTGAACTGGTAGTAGATTCAGTAGCTAGATCTTGTTTTCTAATTAACTTTATTCAATTCAGTAATAATGATTAAAATCAGAACGCAGCTATAAAATAATTTTAATAAACTTGAATACATTTTTATAAAGTTTTGAGCGGGTAATTTCATAAAAATATGAGCAGCCTTTTTGCTTTAGTCCTCCCGTGACCACGGCCCCTGGAAAGGTGTAGAAACGTCGGGAATTCTAAAAACCAATAAATAAAAACTAAATAATTCTAAAACAACACCTGAATTAATAATATACGCGCTGTAATCCGTAAAAAGTGTTTTATTTCTAATAACCTGTACGCGCGAAAGTCTTAGAAGTGTATATGAGACAGTAATTTATTTGTATAAACTATGTTTAAGAAACTGATGAGTACCGTGACGGGTTATTTTGATTTCAACTTTTACTAACTGGCAAATTAAAATTACTACCATGTCTAAACCACTTGAGTAACATTTTCTGTTCCTCTCGCTTTTACTCGTTTAAAGATGTATACATTAAAGCTAGCTTAATTGAGCTAATAAAATATTATGTTTGCTGTCTTTATCTTCTTTTTGTGTACTAAAGTTATAATTTCTTGACTGTGTAGCTTTATCTGAAGATAGGAAAGTTATTGTTTGTTTTGTAGTCTGCGGCTGAAGTTTACAGTAAATCGAAGAAACTGTTGGCGGTTTTTTTTTTGTCGGCACTGGAGTTAATAAGGTTTACGATAGCAAGCCCGTAATTTTAAATTTCAAGAATTGATAAATTTAGATTTTTCGCATTCACAATGCTATTTTTATATTAAGATAAATTATATTAGAAAAAATACTAGAAAAAATCGACTCACCCGTAGCACCTCAGACGGGACTTTTTTCTAACATTGTTTATTTCAAGATATGTTTAACAAAAATATTCTTTTCGGATTATTAGTAAGGCGTATGAAAAAAAAAATAGGTCTTGAAGAAAAGAATAGGGGATTCAGAGGCGCGCTAATTTTCAACGACAAAACCAAAACTAAATTATTGTAACCTTTTCAGTTTCGTTTACACGAAAATACTCGATTTAATTTTGTTATAATTGTTAAAAGCCTAGGGAGCCTAGAATGCCAATCTTGGGCAATTTATATGAGAATTCTCGAGCTAAACCAAAGATTTTTAGTAGTGATGTGCCGAGTCGCTGTTTTGGTGGATCGAGTCGACTCGAGTCGGTTTATACGGTATTCGAATCCTAACTCGATTCCGCGATTCGAGTCCAGTACTCGAGTTGACTCGAGTCTAGTCTAGTCTAGTTCAGCCGCTGAACTATGAAGAAGAAGTTGGCTTTCTTCTTGATGTACTCTGTCACGTACCGGGGCTCCATCGGCTAACTTACATTGCTATCGTAATCACTCTGATTTGACAAATGGTTGTGATATATTGCTACTTTTCTTTGGTAAGTGTTTATTAGTGCCAAAACGAAGTTGCACTGGCAATGTATCACATACATCTGTCAAAACACAGTTTACACTTCACTGTATTTAGCCGATAGACCCGCCGGTCGTCCCCCGCGGTGACGGTGTAGTGCAGACGGGACAGGTATACCGCCGTGGCAAGCGAGATTCTTCTTGACTCGATTATCGGACTCGAGTCCAGCGTACTCGAATCAAAATAAATTGGTATTCGACTAGGCGAGTCCAAGGCAGGAATCGAGTCTGACTCGAGTCAAGCCGTACTCGGCACATCACTAATTTTTAGTCAATAGTCAAAATTTATTTATTTAAATAAACTTAATAATTAAGCACTTTTGAATCATCTATATTTTCCTACCACCCGTTCCATACTTTTTTAACTGACAAGAAGAACAGGCGCAAGAAACTCATCAGCTTTAACAGAAATAAGTAACGATATTTACAAACTTATATAACGTTACCAAATACAGTACAACAGGATTTTTAACAACAAAGTATGTGTTACATATTACATCATTTCCACGCACATCGGTCTTTTAGATAATCGTCTACTTTATAATAACCTTTACCCATAAGCGTCTTTTTAACATGGTTTTTAAATTCATGCAAATTAAGATCAATCACTTGTTGTTAGGTAAATATACCTAACCTAAATGACAATGGAACGGTTTTGGTTTTATCGTTCAGAATTAATGCGATTGGGCCCCAGGTTATAGCTTCAGAATATAGTTGTCGAGTATTTAAAAAAGCAGAAATTGATATAAAAGAAATAAGTAGTTAAGATTTTTTTTGTTTGCAATAACTAATATATACAATGCGATTAATTTAAGAATGTATAATAGAAGTGACTAACTTCAGAATGCTTGCGGTACAAAACGATGTATTTTTATGTGTAAAAATTGTTACTCTTTGCCATACATTCTTTACTGGATCACTGTCTATTGTCAATTTATCCGCATTGTTCTAGAGTGCCACTGACTAAAAGTCAGGGAGTTCAAACATGTTTTTCTTATATAAATACTAAGTTACGTCTACTTAAGGCTCCTATATACCTTAAGTGGTGGCCTCATTTTAATTAAATTTATTGCTCGCTAAGTACATAATGTATCGAAAATTCACATGGACAGATTGAAGCTAAGGTTCTATAGTTTATTTACAAACAATAACCTCAGTAAAATTTTGTTCGTTGTAGTAGTAGTTCGCAAAAGTGTCAAAAGTGGCCACTTTTACCACGCAATAAATTTAATTAAAATGAGGGCGCTACTTGAGGTATATAGGAGCCTTAAAAGAAGTATAAATATCCGATAAAGAATAGACCCAACTAAACCAAACTATGTGTATTGAAAAGTTAGTTTTGACTATTCTTACTCAAGCCTAACCTCCCATTTTTCTCATAAAACCCCCACAGATTTAGGTACTGTATTTTTAGGCACGAAACCAAACAATTCGACTCTCGCAGTTCCCACAAATTCACTATGTAACAATCACAGAAACCCGCCCATTTAGGTTCGCACACATGAATACAGTGTTAGCCCGAGTTTCTCCGGATATTTGTTTTGCATAAAATTATAATACGTTTGAACAACTACGGCAAAGTTGAGCACACCTGCCGCGCGATGGCGACACCTGCGAATTACTTACGGCTGAAAATATTCAAATTCACGGTTTGCTATCTGCGAGAAAGGTTGAGTATCTCTCGAAGTTGGGCGGGAAATGTTTGAAGGGATCAACCGTGAATTTGGTGATAGTTTGACTTGTTGTCGGCAAATCCGTATTTAATAAGTTGTTAAAACAAATACAAAAAAAATCTTGTCTTTAACTATTTTGGTGGGAAACGAACTAACGACCTTCGTAATCCGGACTGCTGAGCTACCAAGATAATAGGGGAGTCATTGAAATTTTCTACGTAGTAGAGGCAGTAATTTTTTCTTCCTTTGCTTAAAAAATAAACAAGAAAAGTTTATATTTTTTGACTAAGGAGACAAACATTTTGATTTGTCAGTGAATTATCTTTAATGACGTTATTAATTATGCCGACTCTCATGTTTACACAAATTATTTAGCATTATGGTCCTTGGGGATATATGATGAAGGGATGCTGTAATATTCATGCGACAGTGATACGTTGATTATTATGTAATCGGAACTTAGTAGCATAGGAAATACACAATAACTTGCAATATGGGTGACCATCGCCATTTTTAATGTCCCCACTGCTGGGGCACAGACCTTCCTTATGGGTGGATAAGGAGGATGGGCCATAACCCAGCGGGCCCAATGCGGATTGGAGGGTAACGACTGCAACGGGAATTTCTTAACGTGCCTTCCGAAGCACGAGATAATAATTTTTTGTCAAAGAGAGAGAGATTAAATTAGTCATTATTGTTAGAGACACAGAGATTTAAATTTTGTTAATAAGTTTTAGTCAACGGAAAGAAACGGAAATATACATCTTAATTCCCTTGAGAGTGTCGAAAAATGCGTTTTTAGAGGAAAAAATAGCCATATCTTTTTCTTACGTTGACTTAGAAGTTTGATTTTTTCATAGCTTCATGGTCACCCATCCAAAAAGCAACCCTTACGATAATTTTTCAACTTTAAATAAAGCTTTTTATTCTCAAATCAAGTTTCTTTTCATCTCTTTCTTTTACTACTAAAAAGTTATGTATGGTACAATTGCATAATTTTCTTACGACAATTTCAGTATCTGTATAAATAATCCTGTAGCTTAGTTTCCCTAGAGTTCCGTATAAAAGGGCACTAATGATGACCCCTAATTGATACAATTAAGGCTGCTTTCCGCTTCTCCTGAATGTAATCCGTTCCAGCTGTCTTCAATAAAAATATATAAATTAATCTTATGTTATGTGGTATTTTTCGTGGTATATTTTGACGACCTGAATGGTGCAGTGGTCAACATGCCAGTCTACCACGCAAGAGGTCCCGGGTTTGATTCCCGGCCGGGCAGAAATTGAAATGATGAATTTTGATTTCTGTGACGGTTCGGGGTGGTACCATGTATGATAAGTATATATTTAAAAAGTATATAAGTAGTATATCAGTTGTCTAGCACCCATATTACAAGCTTTGCTTAGTTTGGGGCTAGATGGCGCTGTGTGAAATTGTCCAAGCATTTATTTATTATTTATTATTATTTACACGAGTCGACTTGGCAGGTGACCTGGCAGGTGATTTTAGTCAATTAGCGCTTTTTATCGTCAAAGAACTATATATGTATATTTTTTATATTATAAGATACTGAAATTACCCGAATAAGGATTGCGAATTGAGTAACCCGACAACGACCGCTATCTTTCAGCGAGAACCAATCACATAAGTGGTCCATATATCACCGGATTTGCGGTCGCGGGTTCGATTTCTGCAAAGGGTTTTAATTGGATTAGGTACGGAAAGTGTAGATTTAATTGTATTTTCAGTCTCATTTATTATGTTATTTATTGTCAATAGAAATAGTCAATTACAAAACGATTTTAAGCATTAACTACGATAGTGATGAGTACTTGGAAATGAATGAGTTAAAACAGACAATATTGCACCGAGGGGAGAAGATAAATAAATAAATAAATATTTGACAACATCACATACATTGCTCTGATTCCAAAGTAAGTAGCTAAAGCACTTGTGTTATGGAAATCTGAGACAACGGTAGTATCACAAACACCCAGACCTGAGCCAATATAGAAAAGTTAGTTTTCTAAATTGACCCAACCGGGGATCGAAACCGGAACCTCAGAGATGACGACACCTTGAAAGCCAGTGTACAAAGCCACGCGACCACGGAGGTCGTCAAGATAAGATAACATTTTTTTAATTTATTTAACCATAACCAAAGCTCTATTTAATAACGTGATGTCAATTGTCATAACTATTTGGTTTACGTTGCGGTGTAGCTATGAGTAGTTTGTTCTATTTTCAAATTGGTTGACGTAATGGATATAAAATTGTCACGATAGGTGATAAATTGACACGTTTATTGAATAGGGCCCAGATATAATTCTGAAAAGAGTTTCGGAACTATACGGTGTATAGGTAATCATACAAAAAAGTATTTTTCTTCCGCTTAGAAAAATAAATAAGGTTTTCTAATAAATGA
Organism: Catoptria pinella; assembly: GCA_963556745.1. Taxonomy (NCBI): domain Eukaryota; kingdom Metazoa; phylum Arthropoda; class Insecta; order Lepidoptera; family Crambidae; genus Catoptria; species Catoptria pinella. The sequence goes on along the minus strand of OY750778.1, from coordinate 11,216,240 downwards.
ATGCCACGGTACCTAAGATACTGTTAACAGAATCTGAAAGAAAAACGGTGAAACCAGGGCAGTGTGCTAGTGTAGCACTAGTGCGGTCGCGTCAAGTGTCGGATGTGCCGCGAGTGATGTGGGGTTATGTATGGTGACCACGCCACGCATTAATATTTGTAATTTTCTTAACTCTTTAATTTTAAGAAACAATTTCACTCAAAAAGTGAATTGCACTAAATTGTTTTGCTGTGTGCAATCGTTTATTAGGTCCGAGTACTTTAAGTAGAAAAATAAATGTATAATTGTGTTATTGTTTGTACAGCTGTTGTAGAGTAAATAATGGAATAGCTACTTAAAAGAATATATAAACATAATCAATTTTAAGTAAGTTTATCTGCATAATACTATTTAATAGGAATTTAAAAAATAACTTCATTGTCAATCTGTGTTAAAAATAGATTTTTTATTATTATTTATATATTTTCACTGTACAGGAAGACGTATGTATGTCTTAGATCTAACAGTTGTCCATCTTGTCTGTATCTAAATATATTGGTCTTAATCACATACATTGCTTCAATTCCAAAGTAAGTAGTTGAAACACTAAAATACATTTTACAAATACTCTTTTCAATATTTATAAAAAGGAAAACCACCTTTCCTTTAGTCGCTTTTAAAATTCACACCCATTTTTTTTTATAATTAAATCTTTGATCCCAGTGATCCGGTGAACCCAGTGACGTGTGGTGACCGCAGCGGCATTGAAGCGTCCGCTCTGAAGAGGGCTCTCGCCCGCCGTGTCCTCTAATAAAATGATAGCTGATACACCCGAGCGTGGGAATAGAGTTATCCATTGACGACCTCCGTGGTTGAGTGGCTTTGTACACCGGTTTTCAAGGTGTCGCCATCTCTGAGGTCCCGGGTTCGATCCCCGGTTGGGTCAATTTAGAAAACGAACTTTTCTATATTGGCTCAGGTCTGGGTGTTTGTGATACCACCGTTGTCTCTGATTTCCATAACACAAGTGCTTTAGCTACTTACTTTGGGATCGGAGCAATGTATGTGATGTTGTCATATATTTATTTATATTTATCCATCCAACTTGTACAGTTACAAGTAGTTGGGCAGTTTAGTACTCAGCAGTGGCGAGGGGTCTATACAAGCCGATTCTTTTATTTATTTATTTATTTATTTATTTCCACTCTTACTATCTATCTTTACAGGATTAACCCATTACAATAGAGTAACTAATTATATAATTTATCATATCAATTAACAAAATTAAAAGATCATTAGCACATTCAATTTACTATCATTAACATAACACATTAAAAACATAAATATATTTCATAAATAATAATAATATAATTTATTCTTATCGGCTTACCTTTTATAAATCCGACCCCACCGACCCACTATGCAGATCATAACATTTTTGTAGAACGTACTTACCTTCGTCATAATTTCACCCCTCGTTACTGATACTCTGTCATATAAAATATTACGATACAATATGTAGGGTGTATGAGCTCGTTAGTGCAGTGGTTTAGCGCCTAGCTAGCGAAGGTTAAGCAACTTTCACAAGGGTCGGTCATGGATGGGTGACCAAAAATGTATTATCTCGAGCTCCTCCGTGCTTCGGAAGACACGTTAAGCCGTTGGTCCCAGCTGCATTTGCAGGCACTTACCAATCCGCATTAGGCCCGCGTGGTGGGTCATGGCCCATCCTTATCCACCCATAAGGAACGCCTGTGCCCCAGTAGTGGGCACTTTAAATATGGCTGATGGTCATATTGTACCTAAAATAATATATCATAGAATGTGACAGACATACCAATTATATCAGTGTATCGAAAAAATAAAATTAAAGGCATACAAATAAAATAAAATCAAACAAAATAACAAATCATATTGCGAGACAAAATATTTGTCAAATAGAAAATGGCAAGCAATCTTCAATTTTCTCTCCACCAAACAATGAAAAGGAATAATCTGGAAGGAAAATATTATTATTGTCATAACGGTGGCTGCTTTTAATATCCCCTAACGTCAACCAATCGTCGGCTTCAGAGCGATGTATTTATTTTAGCATCGAAAGCAATTCTTTCGGTTTCGTACTTATCTTGCACGGAAAAACATAGTGAATGTGTAAACAGAATCCTGTATTACAGTATTCGTGACTTTTGTAAACTTGAGTGACCCATTTATAGAGTTATTTTATTATTTTATGGATTTTGGACAAAATACTTTGTTTATGAATCGATTTAGATGATTATTGTTTTGTAAGAAATGAAATGTACCTATTTAAAAACTATAATCTGTACGCTTACCTATATTGTTTTTTGGATGACGTTTGGGATGACCGCACCCACACCCCGGACACTCCATATAAACGTCTCGTTTTAACTCCTACTTCTATTACATAAACAGAATGACATCTGCACACACTGCGTAAAGTTTTCAGGCTTACCTACCTGAGATTGATAGTTGAATCAATTTCTAAGTAGGCACTTACCTTTTTTAAACATACGCTGAAAAACTCAACTGTCGAACTGATGGCCTTCAATAATGATACAGATAACTCGGCAACCTAGTGCGGGGTGCGGTACTGCCGATCGGTGGGAGGGTGGGAGTGTCCAATCTGTACGTCAGTATTATATTAATTCTCTGCCGCACCGACAGAATGTTTGAAATGTGTTGTCACGTGTTGTCGAGATAGATACTAGCGATGATAATAGTGCATGTTCAGCAAACTTTCACAATCAACAAACATTGCCTACCGCTCTTATTTTACGATTCTTTGTTTGTCAAAAATATTTTCCGTAGCACTGAAAGGTTCGTCTTATATTGACGCGATAAAGTACGTCTTCGTCGCCGTCTCCATCGCCGTCTGTCCTCCGTCATCCTACATCAAAACGCCTATTCTAATGGATTCAGTCCTGTCGCGATATTTTGTTATTTTTATGATTTTTTTTCCTCCTGACTGAATAATAAAAGCGAACAAAAAGTCGCGGTTGAGCTAAATTTCATTTTTGCTCTTGTCTTTTTCGCTTGAGTTAAAATTTATTTACTATTGATATTTCTGCACTAATATTATAAATGAGAAAATAGTCCTGTCTGTTAAGTTTTCACCCCTAAACAGCTGAACCTGAATTTTTAGTTTAGTGATAGATTGGCCATTGAAAAAAGACGAAGATTACCTAATATTATTGCCCAAATTCACTGTATTCACTGTAACTATTATAATGTTCAGATACTTCTGAGATCACTGATACATTGAAATCGGTACAGTACAATGCGATTAATTTAACAATGTTCAACAGAAGTGACCAACTTCAGATCATTGTCTATTGTCAATTTAATCGCATTGTAACTGTCTCTACATAGAAAATATTTAAGAAAAAATAAATAAGCTGTCTTTATTAGAGTAATAGAAGCCAAAGCCATTTTCTGTTTAGAATTTGTGTCTGTATGTTTGTACGCTCATCAAGAAAAAACTACTGCACGAACTTAAATGCAGTTTTCACAGTTGTATTTCTGAGAGCATGTACAATGTCCACGCAGACTAAGTCGCGGGCTGCCGCTAGTGCTCAATAAATTCAACTACATTGGTAAAAACCTAAACTACCTAACCTTGCAGTATTTGCTTTCGTAAAATAGCATAGCATTATACAAATTTAGTAAGTAGAACAGTTTTTGCGGATCCTTTAATCTTTTCCCCCTAAATTCGTTTTTATGGACCCCCTAAGCCTTAAGGCAGGACCAATGAAGATGTATTCGGAAACCGTTTATTCCGATGGTTATAAAGTGTCATTATGCTAATCCTCCCTGGGGAACCGCTTTCTGTTTTTTTGTACTGTTTAGAATTTCGGTTGGAGGAAATTACTGAAGCGTTTAGAGAAATGGCCCGGGTACATTACATTTGATAGTAAAATGAAACTGACTAAGAGCTTAATGAGCATTTTACACGTGTCGATTTTCCAGGCGACTTTCGTCGACTGGAGCTTTTTTACTGACACCAAGCCACCTCTTTGAAACTAGGTTTGGTATGCGGTTTTACAAGCTATTGTCGATAAAAAGCTCTAGTCGCCTTTCAAGTCGACTGGGAAATCGACCCGTGTAATGTCACATTAATAAATTAACAATTTTTTTGCCATATATATTGAAAATTGATATTTTACCACAGTCCAAGACAGTAGTGTATACAATTTAATACAAAAAAAAGGAAATAAACTTTTTGTTGACTCCTTAAAATATATTAATTCTTAATTTTTTCACCCTTCAAAAGAAACAGACAGACAGACTGAGTCGCACCATAAGGGTTCCTTTTTACCATTTTGGTACGGAACCCTAAAAATGGTACAGTGATAATAACTGTACTGTACTGAATAATCAATTATTCAGAGACAAGCTACAATCGCATACGGTTAATGTGACAGATACGAGATTAGTGTATCATCGATCTATCGATCAGTCGAGAAAGTTGTCAACATTAAATGCGACTCCGTAATGACAATCGATTATGAACAACCTGTCTGTTCGTGTGTTGAATCTGTGTTTTAAAGCTTAAGAGTTAGCGGGAAACTCTTTTTTTATTTAATTTTCTCTACCGTTGAACTTATCTCTACATAGTACATAGCTCGTGGGCATTATTACTAATGACTTTACTTAACTGACTTTAGTAATAATGCTCACGAGTGACTTTTTGTAGTTGCGATTATCGCGGCGTTTTTTGTCGCTGGCTAAGTAAACCCTTTGTCACTCTTGTCAGTGTCATTTCGCGGGCGATTAGTCGCTGAGCTACTTTTTGTAGCTCGTAGGCGTTTACGTATTGAACACTGTATGTACTATTTTCGGCGACAAAAAAATCGCTCGGTTACGTTCCCTTACGTTACGTTCCCTTAAATGTGGTTGAGCCAAACGATGGCTGGTTCATACGTCATGCTCGTGAATTGGTGTTGCCAGTGGGAATGAGTCTGTTTGTATTAAGGGCGTCGTATATAAAAAAATCAGTTTAATAATGTCTATATGAATGGCACTCACAACATAAAATTCCTATAGCAAAATTACTATTATAACTAATAATAATAAACAGCTTTTATTTGTTTTCCGGTGGTAGAGTAAAATAATTGACGATTTAAAAATGCTTATTATGTGAGCTTATTTGAATAAATAATTTCATTTCATTTTAATCGGTATCCTACATTTTATGAGAACGGATAAAATTAGATAACGAACATATTTGTCTTTTCATAAGCAGAATGAATATCTTCAACTATAATGTTTAGTGATCACAAAAAAACTGTTATTACTTTTCGTTAAGTAAAGGTACCTAATTATAATGATTATGGCAGTAAACTAATATTTTATTTACTATCAATAATCAATCATGTTTTTGTTCTTGAACCACAGACTAGACCTCTTTATCTTTAATCTTATACTAAGTACCTTTAATAACTGGTTTTGTTAGAAAATCCAATGTGCATATTGATTTATAGATCTGTGATAACAAAAGCCTTAATGGTACGAATTAAGCTGAGTTAAGTTTTTTTATCTATTTAATGTTTTTTTTTATATATACCGATAGTCGTTGCAGTACAATAGTTGAGAAGATAAGGTCATTCAAAACAAATTTAATTGAAAATTACTAAAGGATATTGAGTACTTTTAATTACAAACTAAATCATTGTCGACATCAGCCAATGATATATATATGATATAAAAAAATTAAAATCGAAAATATCAAAATGTATGAAACAGCTGATTTTTTTTTCGCGATTTCAGATTTGGTTCCATAATAAAAGTTGTTCAGTTTGATGGTCCCTATATACCATATTCGGCATTAGGGGTATTTTTGTAACACCTTGTATAAAACAAGAAGCAGATATATTATAACCCTTCCGCGCCGGGCGCGCCAGAGACTTTTATAAAGGTTTTCCAATTTATGTAAATGACTATTGATAGGAGCAAACAGAACAAAAAAAAGGCATATTTTGCCCGACAACTTCGCAATTACACTATGTTTATTTAATCAGTAAATTGTGTTCTAATTAGTCTTGAATATGTTGACCATATTCAAGACTAAAATATGTTGGCCATATTCAAGACTAAAACATCTTCATTATTTGGTTCCACGCGATAATAATAATATGTATTTCCCGATTTTCCGGGCGGACGCATGAGGCCGGACGCAGAAGTCCGCGCGGGTGCGAGACAACGGCAATTAGTGATTTTATAGCTGGCGGACGCAGGCGTCCGGGCCGGCGCTGAAGGGATAAGCGGGCGCGTATTTGAATCTTCACAGACGTCTTGTAATTAGACTGCGTCGTGCGCCATCACGAGCGCACCGCACTGTAGGTTCCTGTGTACTTACCAAAACAAATAAGAAATGCCATCGTGTGTGTTTCGGAAGTGTACCAATTATGACTCTAAAGTAAACAAAATACTAGGGATCTCTTACCACATGTGAGTATGCAAAGATACTTAGATTATTTAGTATATTTCAATTATTTTTGCAAACAATCTAGTAACTGACGCAAAGACGCCATGTTCAGGTGAAGAAAGCGATTAGTTGGAATCTAGGTGCAACCATTAAAATTAAAGCTATCTCTTTCAATTGCGTGCTATTTCGTATCTTTTGTTTTGCTTATCAGTGAAACTTGTCAATGTTAATTACTAGGAACGTAACATATCTATAGTTAAGATAAATAATATTAGAAAAAATACTAGAAACCCTACCGAGTCACTAGCATAATTGGTCAGTGCATTGGGCCGGAATCCCAAGGGGAGGGGATGCGGGTTCGAGTCCCGTTGTGAATGCGAAAAATATAAATTTAATAATATCTTTAGGTTATAATATCATTGACATCAGCCATTTTTAATGTCCCTACTGGCACAGGCCAAAAAATTCAATGAAATTTAGTTGTAATAACGAGAAAAATAACGAAAACTATCTAATCTGTAAAAATGCATTGGGTTTTTTTAAATAAAATTGAAAACTATGTTGATGTTCTATATAACCCACCACAGGTTACGAGGTTAAAATGAATTTTCTAATTTCAACAGTTGTCATTTCTTCATTGAAATAATGTAACTACCTTTCTAGCTATTACAGAAATGATTATTTATTTCCTTTTAAAATAACTAAACAATGCTTCATTAAGTTTCCACTGTCTATAGTAACAAGAATTACTTTAAACTTTCCCCTCATAAAGCTGTAAACACACGGTCATCGATTTCCTCAGAATTGCCTTAAGCGCCGGCTTATGAGTGGGCCATCAACACCCACTGACGGACGGACGATCTTGTATGCATATGCAGTTACGAAACGGAAGAGAATTACAGATGTTGTGTTTAGATAAGAAAGTTTTACCCTTACTAAGTATCTGTCCAACAAACATTGAGCGACTTTATAGCTTCGAGTTGACAAAGTTTTTTTACGATTGAAATTATTGATTCATAACTTTTTTATATCTCTTGTTTTGTGTCTTTTTTCATTAAACAACATTTTTTTACGCAAATACATCTTTTAAATTAATGTTTTTTGTTGATACGTACATTCTGTTTATATAATAAAGTCTAAAATAAATGAATAGGTTTGACCACAAGTTATTTAAATCATGCTATCAAAATGAATGTTGTTGTTTGAATAAAAAAAATATAACTCATACTAATAGAATAAACATCTAAATAATAAAATCAATAAAAAACTAGCTGAATAACCGCCACCGCCTCTGTGGTCTAGTGGTTCGCCCACACGTGTAAGGCGCAGGGGTCCCGAGTGCAATTCCATACAATTTGTACTCGGTTTGGTGGTAAGTAAGGCTTATTTCAAGTCCGCCTGGCTAGCTACCACCATCTTACCTAAGTCTTACGCCATAACAACAATTTAAAAGTTGTTGTGTTCCGGCAGTTAGAGGTAAGAAAGACAGTTCCACAGTGCTGAGGATTCCGGGTGTAGTGCGCTGAATACACTTTCGGCCTTATCGTCACTTGACATCAGGTGAGATGAAGGCCAATTACTATCTCGTCTTTTCAGTCGACTTGTCTTTCGATGCAGGCGGGCTCTTTTTTTTATTATTTTTTTTTTCTTCAATTAACTCACTGTCATTGTTTTTACTATCACATTTTTCGATTTCTTGTGACGCCGCCATCTTGCTCGTACGTAAACACACAGCTGACAGAGCGCAAACAGCGTTACAGCGCCACAAGCGTCGCAAAATGGAAGTATTCGATGCGCCCAGCCATATCTCGATGTGGCCAAGTACTAGTAGAGCAAATCGACGAATAGGTTGCTTTTATCGATCTGCCTAATTTTTGATTGGGCACATCATGAAATTATTGGCCAGATCATGAAATCGTGATTTGACCAGGCAGATCTCGATCGGCCCAGTTCAACGATTGGCCTACGACATAGATAGAAAAGGTATATGCAACATTGTTAAATCAATATGTAGTAGGGGATTGCATCTTCATTGATGAAACGAGGCGTGCGTGTGCGTAGGCGCAGGGGGCGCGAGTAGCTCGTACTCGGACGTATAAACTTGTTCTGGCAACCGGATTGTTTTAGTTTCAAAACAACCGTAAATTATTGTGCGTCCTTGAAAATTCAATATCTATGATTCAAGCTATTTTAAATATTGTCATAAACTACATTAAAAATGTATTATTGTTTTTCTTGTAAGTATGTCATAACACGATAAAACTTTAACTAATAATGAAATAGTAACGAGAAGCCTCTGTTAATTTGAATACTCTTTGAAAACACTTCATAAAAAATGTAGTGAAATCGCCTCTTGAGTTGTATAAAGGTGCACACACAAGTGGTAACTTCATTCATATATTACGGCCATTGACAAACTCAAATCTCACTGAACCTGTTTCTAACGGTACATTTTATATGGTAATAAGTGCCATAACGCCTACAGCCTGTTAGGTGAATATTTATAACTATAGTATAGTATATCAATGAGGAAATAAGGACAAGTAATTAAAGTTATTCTTAATTACAAGGGTTATTCAAATTGTAACGAAAAAGCCGCAATTTTATGTCGTCCCATTTGATCCACAGGAAACAAGGTCTTGCAGCACAAGTGAAGAAAATTATACGAAAATCGCCATTTTGTTGGAATTTTCAATGAGCGAGTCAGTCGCGACCTTCGCCGGTTTTTTTAACTAAATATAAAAAAATAAATATAAATATTTGACATCATCACATTGCTCCGATTCCAAAGTAAGTAGCTAAAGCACTTGTGTTATGAAAATCAGAGACAACGGTAGTATCACAAACACCCAGACCTGAACCAGTATAGAAAAGTTCGTTTTCTAAATTGACCTAACCGGGGATTGAACCCGGGGCCTCAGAGATGGCCACACCTTGAAAACCGGTGTACAAAGCCACTCGACCACGGAGGTTGTCCAACTCAACAATATGCTACAAACTTAGTTACTCATTTGTAAGTAAATATGGAGATGGAACCCAAGCTGGTCCAGTTATATATTTGGCCACTTGGCTCTTATATTATCCTAATTTGTTGCCCCGTAGCTCCCAAGGGATTAAAGGACACTTTTACGATTTCCCACTCCCACCGGCTCGATACTAGGGGATTCAGATATCTGTAAGTCGAAAATAGTACAAGAGAATTACTAACGGCCTATTAATACTAATAATCTATCTTCAGTAAGAGATAGGCTTACTATGGATCTGTTACTAGGCAACTGTTGTTAACATATGAAGGCAACAAATCTTTTATCGCTAAAAAGCAATTAAAAAATGCTGAAACTGTAAATTCTAACGTCCTTACCACAAAAGGTTTTAAAACATTGTTTAATTTAGACACTGTTTAAATGTGATGCCGTCTATCAATATTGTCGAAAAAATTACAGCATCACATTTAAACAGTGTCAAAGTTAAACACTTGTTGAACAGTGTTTTAAAATCTTTTGTGGTAAGGCCGCTTGTTTGTGCGCGCATGAACGGATTTTGATAGGCTTTTCACAGTTTGGTAGCTTGGGGTCCAACTGAAAATCTAAGCCATGTTTCATCTAATTCGGTTGGTGGAAGCAGAGAAACTGCTTGAACTGTCCGTAGGATTAGCTTTCATACACTGTCATTTAAATTGGTGGTCATATTTTTTTCTACTTTACATGCGAACGAAGTCGCGGACGCAGGCTAGTCTTGCCTAATTTTCACGAACCTATATAACTAACAACAATTTAGCATTTTTTTGTTCCGGCAGTTAGAGGCAGTGGTTGAGGATCCCGGACAAAAAAAAAGTTAAATTGTTGTTATACATATACTTACGTGAAAATTAGGTAAGACTAGCCTGCGCCCGCGACTTCATCCGCGTGTGAAGTAGAAAAAAATATGGCGACCAGTTTAAATTACCTCCTTGGTGTATGAAAGCTAATACTACGGACAGTTCAAGCAGTTTCTCTGCTTCCACCCACCCGAATTAGATGAAACATGGCTTAGATTTTCAGTTGGACCCCAAGCTACCAAACTGTGAAAAACCTATCAAAATCGGTTCATGTGCGCACAAACATTTAGAATTAACAGTTTTTTTTATTGCTTTTTAGCAATAAGGCCGCCAATTGTTTTTCTTTCGTGTATATCTTTGTAAATTACAATGATGTATAATAAATAAAAATGTATCTTTTATCTTATCTTATGTATAGAAGATGGGGACAGCTATTTTATCTATATTTGGCCTTTGGTGTCTACTTCATTGTTACTACTTTTTTGATTTATGTGCGTTAATTAAGTTTCGTGGTAAACTAACCGTGAAGTATTTGCTGCGTTTCGTGACGTCACATGATATATCACAGCCTTCATAAGCGTGCGTTCACACTGTCCACGAAAAAGCTTAGAAATCCGATTCATAAACTTGGACTTAAACCATGGTGTAAACTCACCAAAGTACTGCATAGTAGCGCCGCATACTAGTTAAACACATAAACAAGTTCTTAGTTCAGACATCTTTATTAGCCATATATACAGGATGTTTCTTTTAAGGTGTCAAGCCGGTGCGAGGTGATAGCTGAGTACCATATCGATCGATTAAACCCTATGTATGTTCCGCGATTTTTTGTAGTATTTTTATGATTGAACGACTGAACGGCCTTAAAAAATTATATCTTTTTTTGGGTAAGCTTTTCTCGATTTTTTTTGCAAAACAATGCTTATTGATTTTAGTTTTATGAGTAAAATAATCTCCTTCCTTACTTTGACAAAAGATACAAAAAAAATGATCGATAGTATAAAAACTGGAAACAAACAGAACAGAATGAAATCTTCAACTTTGTCTATCTGTCACAGCTGGATATCAAGAGAACTACAAATTCTATCAACTTGAAATTTGGAATAGTTTTAGATGACGTTTGCCCAACTATTTTGCAAATAAGAGAAAAAATATTTATATTTTTTGCAACAGGGACTAAAAGTCTTAAAAATTCGAAGTGAGACTACCACACAGACTACATTTATAGTTACATTTGTAACCCTGTGTGAACACTCGTTAAGCACGCAGGACAACACTAATCCGTGTTTTAACCGTGAAGGCGATAAATCAATTATTCGGTGACGACTGTGACGCCAGTAAAGCATGATCTTTACGCAACACTTAACGAATCCATAGTAATACTTAGGCTCTAGACAGACGGACTGCAATTCAACTGCAATCCGATTGCCAAATTGCAGTTCCGATGCAGTTTGAATAGTTTCAGTTCTATTGCAGTCGTGTCAACTGCATTCAAACTGCACCTGAACTGCAATTTGCGGTTGGATTGCAGTTGAAATGCGGTCCGTCTGTCTAGAGCCTTAGTTTCGATGTTAGCAGTAGTGATGGTAGATATGAATGTGAAGGGAGTGAATGGTAGGAAAGAATGGAAGAACTGCGCCGACCCCAAATAAACTGGCTCTCTCTTCAACTCTCAAAGAACTTCAGAAATAATCCCAGAAATTAGTAGCTTTATTTTAGAGAAATAATTGTAGTCCGCCTGTATAGTTCAAGAAATTACCTACCGCGATAAACTTGTGCAATGCTCAAATGGCCTTACTTTTTATGATAGTGTCAAACATCGCTTGGATTTGTTTAATATTTTTAGGACTACTGACAGAAAAAAAAACTAACAAAAATCTAACAAATAAAATGTTCTCTGTTTTTATTCAAAATAATTTTAGTTCCAAAACATTTTGGTTATCAGAACTTTGTAAAATACCTTCATCGAAAAAAAGTTTCCCACAATACCCTTCTGATATTATCATAATACCTCTTAACCATTTTTGGCACCTTAAGTGGTCACACCTAAAAGTAAAAGTCTCAATAATTCGGTCAAGAGGGCCTGAACATAAACACCCACCGCCAAAGAATGCGCAAGAGTCGTGTGAAAATGTCAGGCGCATTGACGTGTGCGTTTTGACAGCCCGTGACAGCTGTCATTCGCGCATGCGCTTGGTAAACAATGGTATGACTACTGGGTTATCGGGTGAGAGGTATCTGACTTGTTTGGTAACTAGTTTTTGATTGTGGCATCGTGTTTTGATGAAACACTTACCTAATTATATTTAAGAGAAGGTTAATTATTTTTTATCAAATTAGAAATAAGTTTAAGACAAAAGTATATATTAGACACGTCCAAAATTAATGGTACCGAATAATTTTTGCAGTTAATTTAAAAATAAGTATAAGTAGTCCATTTATTCAAGCAAAAAGCTTACCTATTTGTTATCACTTCTCCAATTTTGTAGTCACACTATAGCTGAAAATTTATTATAACAATAAAACCACTTGAATCTGCTATAAATCTACCGGCGCCTGACTGTGTGATTGGGTGTTTATCTTGTCCATGCGCAACTTGCCCAAAGACAATAATAAATCTTCAAAGACTGTTATTTGAAGACCTTTGACACGTGCTATTTCGATCATAAAAAAAACCTTTTATTAAACAGTTATTCGATTAATGCTTTAACTAGCAAAGATGACAAATTACTTTAAGCATAACCATAATTTTATAACTGATTTAATTAAAAATACCTAATTAATTTATGTTAAATAGACAGACGTTATCTGTAATAAAATGTTAATTATGATTAAAACCTTCTAATTATGCGTTTCCATGTTTCAGGTACTTATCTTCACTTATGTATCTTAGTTTTCTTCTTCAGTAAGTAAGTTTTTTATTAATATTTATTACCTACATATAAATAATTACAGTCCTTTCTTGGTATTTGGCTTATAACTTGTAAGCACATGAGTTGTTTCTGGAAAAAAATATTAGGTAGATATTAGTTTCGTTGAAAAAGAATTACTACAGGTATTTTGATGTAGGCGAAATTAGATTTATACCAATTTAATCGCAAATGAATTTGTGACACGTTTTAATTCGACTGTTGAATGTTTTATTAGAATTCGACTCGTAAAACCACCGCAAACCATTCATGAAACTTGTAAGATTGTTATTTCCTAACTCTACTCTAAAACAAAGTAAGTTAACATTTCTAATAGCAAATTGTGAGTCAAAGCAAACAAGGAAACGTGTTCGAGATAACCTCAGCTTGCCAACCTCACGTACTCACCGTTTAGGCCTACACGGTGCCACAGACTAACAAATTGAGTCTGTTAAATAAAACTCAGGTACGATAATTTAATCTCTTTCAAAAGCTTTTTAAAATGTTTGCCTAAACCCTCATTGAAGGTTGTTCAGTGACTGTGGGCTCTTAATTATCGTAGCACGCATCAAACTTGGCTTAATTATCATGACAATTAACCTCCGTGGTTGAGTGGCTCGTGCACCGGTTTTCAAGATGTCGTCTCTGAGGTCCCGGATTCGATCTCCGGTTGGGTCAATTTAGAAAATGAACTTTTCTATATTGACTCAGGTCTGGGTGTTTGTAATGGCACCGTTAGTTGTAGTTACTTATTTTAAAATCAGAGCAATGTATTGTGATGTTTTTTTTTTACCACAATATAAAATACACTTTTAGGACCTGGTGCCCTACCGGCTAACTTTTCGAACATCGGCGGGTCTGCCGAGCTTCAACTTAAAACAGATAAATCGAAGTAAAGAGTTTCGTATTGTACTATTCGCCGAAGTTATTTAGAAGATATCGATGTTCGTGTGACATTATGAATTGGGGTTCGCCATTTTGGCCCGATGGGGGCTCGATTTATCTGTTTTAATTTGAAGCTCGGCAGACTTTCCGATGTTCGATGCGTTAGCCGGTACGGCCCCTGTTTCACGACCGCTGAACAACCTCTAAATAGCTTATTTGACAGTTGTGATATGAAAAATGTCAACGCGTCGGTTAAACTAGTCAGAACTACGTTTTGATTGTGAAACAGACCCGTATTTGAAAGTATTTAAAATAAAAATTGTTAATTAATTGTTTTATCCAAAAACTTTAATTTGTTTCTTGCATTTTTAGTTAAGATTGCTTTTTAAATATCTATCCTGACTGGAACAGTAAGTTTTAATAACTAACTAGGTCATTCGAATCAAAATTTTATTCCCAAAGTTAGTTATTAAATAACCGCTCGCGACGTTCGCTCATATAAATTTGGCCATTAAATTCATAGTACGAATGCTTCATTTTATGAGTATGTACTGCATTTTGAATAGGTAATTATACCCATAAAAGCTATTGCGCTTATTTAATTTCAAATGCCATTATCTCGTTCTCTTAGATCTTGATAACTTTAAAATACACTGTAATCACATAATTTTCTTTTTTAATTTTTACGTCTTTGCACGATTATTTCTGTGAGTTTAGTTTATGTTTAGTTGCCATAAAAGTCTTTAAAAAAATTATTGAATGCTTTATTATTTAATAACTTGTTCAGTTAAAAATATTTTTGTTTTATTGTACTGAGTATACTGCTATGTTAATTAAGTAGTTACTCTGTGGCCACATCAGTCAATCGCTTGTCATTAGCAGATTACCCGTGACCTTTCAGTCAAGGTCCAAAAAAGGAGTTATGGCTGTGTGCTCATTATTCCTTTGCTCGTTTTAATAAATGACACAAAATATACTTGTTTTACTACATTTAAAAAAATAGCTAGTGGCAGTCAACGAAAAAACTGAAAATGCTTTTTCACTGTCAGAATGTTTTCAAATCATACTTACAATAATTCGAATTGTAATTTATTTTACCCTGCCTCCCATTCAAGACTTGTTTTTGTTATGTTGCGACTCTCTGTTCAAAAATAAATTGAAGTTTAATTTATTATGGCTTGTTAAATAGGAGGAATACTTATTAGTTGACATGAAACAATTTTATTAGATAATCACATATGGGCAAGACAAAAACAGTTTGAGTTAACCACCAGATAACATCACTAAACCCATCAAATGGTTTTGACCAACTCTTTAATTAACCGGCCCGCAACATCTAACCGTATCATTAAAATTGATGGTATATCATTACCATATTCATTACTCATTCGTACACATCTAAAAATGTCACAGATAAATTCTACACCTTACATTTTCTCGCATGTGGGATGCAGTACACAAAATAAACCCGTTTTGTTTGTAGTAGAATGTGACTGTTGCAACACCGATTGAATCACGTGGGCGATTGCCCGTAAACTTTCAAGTTTAACAAAGATCAAAGAGTTTATTGCGCCTAAAACAACTACATTTGCGTGCAACCAAATCGACTCGCGTACTATTATTTTTTTACAAAAAGTGCCTAAAGTTCATTAGTATGTACTGAAGACGCCATGTTAGATTAACCAATTGACAGGAGAATGACAACTTGGCGCCACTCGAAATAACATTCGTTTCCGCTTTTATTACGGTGGCAGTAGAAAAAGGTTCTCGTAAAAAGTTTTCGTATGTCGGCTTTGTTTCAGAAGGTAAGAAAAAGGAAATAAATGGTCTTTAGGCTTGTTCGTACAAATCGCAACGTTCCTTTTTGGGAACATTACACCATCGTAGAATGGATGTTTATTCGACGTATGTTACATCTTGCAAATAACGCCTCATTTATATGTTTGGTAACGACAATGATTTTTATAATATTTTAAGTTTATAAAACAATCTTTTGTGAACCAAATAAACATTTTGATGATTTTTTTAAAGATTCATGATCATTACTTCATATACTAGGTGTTACAAAAGTACCCCTAATGCCGAATTTGGTATATAGGGACCATCAAACTGAACAACTTTTACTATGGGACCAACTTTGAAATCGCGAAAAAAAATCAGCTGTTTCATACAAAAATTAATTACGAAAATATCAAAATGTATGAAACAGCTGATTTGTTTTTCGCGATTTCAGAGTTGGTCCCATAGTAAAAGTTGTTCAGTTTGATGGTCCCTATATACCATATTCGGCGTTAGGGGTACTTTTGTAACACCTTGTATACTTAGAATATTTAATTCTGCTTTTATAAAATTTACCAACTAATATTATCTATTTAGATTTTTCAATTTATACTCTTATGTTACTTACCAATTCTTTATTATTAAGATTAAACTAAATATATTATACCTTGTATATTACTGGAAAACTTCATGTGAAAGTAATTTTCTCTATTGAAACAGCGACTTCAAAGCAAATATTAGCAAACTGCACGTCGACCGCATGCATGCTCCTCGTCTTTGAAACTTGAAACACCAAACCGCCAAAGCATAAAAAGAAGAAGAACTTGAAACTCAAAGATTCCTAAAAGGAAACTGCCAAACTGGTCCTTCAATCCCTTGTCCCATAGTATGACGGCCTCTGTGCGGCGCACCACTCTATGCCCCGTTAACATTACGCAACCATAGAGCGGGACGGACAGCCGGCCGTTACTCAGTCAATGTAGTTGCTCCGACTCAACGCGTGTGCTCAACCGCGAAACCAGTGAAAAAAATAAACAACTAAATCCGAACGCGACTGTACCACGTTTGACGACGCAAAAGGCGCGAATTCTAAAATCGAATTTTGGAAACGCGCGCGAATTTGTTTTGTTTTTATTTGCAATCAGTGTGGTGTGTCAGTGTTATTGTGAGTGAAAAAAGGTTTATTAAAAGGAATAAAAGGTTTTATGAGTTTGAGCGTCATTCAAGGGAAATTGTCAATGGATTACCGCGCGGCTGCGCAAGCGCATGGCATATGGCATTGACCATTCAACCGTGTTATTTGTTAGGTACGTATTTTTTACTCGACCGACCGACAGTGACTTAACGATGAATCAGCTGATTGCTTCGATTCGAAACTTTACGAGGCTGTTAGAATTACAACCGTGATATTAATTGCCTTTGTAATTCCATTATTGCTTGTTCAATACAACCGAAAAATTGGATTTATGGTGTTAAAGATTTTAGTTTTATTAAAATTACCAGTGAAAAAAATAGGAAGTAGCTACATTAATATTGATTAGTTGAAGCTAGTCCAATGTCGAAATCAAAGGTCAATATTTCACTCTTAAAAAATTCATGGTCATTATCTTGTATGGCGAAGCAAATCCCGTCTTAATAACCTTTGCATGAGAATTTTGTACTTGTTATGTCATACGGCTTAAAAAACCAACTGATGTCATTCTCTAGTATCATTTAGTTGTACTTGAACTAACTTGAACAAGGGGGAAAAGTCTTGGTTATTAATAATATGTTATGTGAAACGCTAAATCTTGTCAATTCCAGTAACATAAACTATGCATATTATTCAAATAAGTGCTAAGCTAACCCAAAACTTGTCATTTGGCTTACCAAATATAAATTTTCTATTTTAATAAAAAAATATATGCACGTAGATATTTCGTTTATTTGTATTGCCTATGGAAAGTTTTTTCAATGTTTTTTTAGAATCTACAAATACCTAGGTACAAGTCAGTTAAATTGATCTTACTCATGGACTTAGCGCATTTATTCCTTGTTTTACTTTTTCAAAAGATTGTTGAACTTAGACAAAACTGAGCAAACCTTTAAAAACAAATTGATTCTTTTTTAATTTACCTTTTAGGTTCTTCGAATTGTATCTCCGTGCTAATAATAATAAAAAAACAACTATTATTTTTTATATTCGTTTAAACCCCTTTACACTATGCAATTTATAGCATGCATGGAGCTCGAGATAATACATTTTTGGTCACCCTTCCCATGGCTGACCCTTGCGAAAGTTGCTTAACCTCCGCAATCGCTGGGCCAGGCGCTAAACCACTGCGCCATCGAGCTCCTGAATCAATCCTCAAATAATATTGATTAAAGATTCCAAAAGGTGTCAGGTTCAAATCCTAGTATGGGCATGTGTTCATATGATGACAAAAAGTATAGGAACGTTGCTAAAACACGTCGTTAATATTTTATTTGTGAAACTGTTTATATTCACAAAATCCATCCATAACGTATATAAAAATAAAACAGGTATCTTATTGGTATTTTACTTCTCAACAACATAATTAAATTAAGTATTTGATTGAATCAGGCGTCACTTGGCGGAAGTCCCAAACCATTCTGAAAAATAAATATAATGTAGCTTAGTTCCGCAAAAAATATATGCAAGATGCGCCGCCCGCCCGCCCGAAAAAAAATGCACATGCACACCACAAAATATCAGTGCACAATAGCTACAAGTACTTGGCGGGCGGGCGGTGCATCTTGCATAGGTATTTTTTTTTTGGAAGTAAGCTACTTGTATTTCTTTTTTCAGAATAATTTAATTATCTTGTATATACCTACTATATTATCATAAACCGGACTTAAAATGTCAATGTTCCAATAAGTAATTCGTTTTTTTTAGCATTTTATTTGTTTCATGTAAAATATT